>OY744526.1:27921545-28501545 GCA_963556195.1 Sepiola atlantica
TTTTGTTAATAACTTCAACATTTATTCGAATTGTGCCACGAAACTTTGCAGACAGTCGCGGAGACAGATTTTCAACTGAAGTACCAAGTTTCAGAAGTGCAGCTCTTGTACTGCCGGAGATATGTCGATACCAACTGAATACGCAAAACATCAACAAAATTTAGCTCGTTTAAAAGTTGATATCGCTTTTGTTAATAACTTAAACATTTATTCGAATTGTGCCACGAAACTTTGCAGACAGTCGCGGAGACATGTTTTCTACTGAGGTACCAAGATTCAGAAGTGCAGCTCTTGTACTGCCGGAGATATGTCGATACAAACTGAATACGCAAAACATCAACAAAATTTAGCGCGTTTTAAAGTTGATATCGCTTTTGTTAATAACTTCCACATTTATTCGAATTGTGCCACGAAACTTTGGATACAGTCGCGGAGACAGATTTGCTACTGAAGTACCAAGTTTCAGAAGTGCAGCTCTTGTACTGCCGGAGATATGTCGATACAAACTGACTACGCAAAACATCAACAAAATTTAGCGCGTTTTAAAGTTGATATCGCTTTTGTTTATAACTTCCATATTTACTCGAATTGTGCCACGAAACTTTGCAGACAGTCGCGGATAGGCCTTTTCTACTGAAGTACCACGTTGCAGAAGTGCAGCTCTTGTACTGCCGGAGATGTGTCGATACAAACTGAATACGCAAAACATCAACAAAATTTAGCTCGTTTTAAAGTTGATATCGCTTTTGTTAATAACTTCCACATTTATTCGAATTGTGCCACGAAACTTTGCAGAACGTCGCGGAGACAGATTTTGTACTGAAGTACTAAGTTTCAGAAGTGCAGCTCTTGTACTGCCGGAGATATGTCGATACAAACTGAATACGCAAAACATCAACAAAATTTAGCGCGTTTTAAAGTTGATATCGCTTTTGTTAATAACTTCCACATTTATTCGAATTGTGCCACGAAACTTTGCAGACAGTCGCGCAGACAGATTTTCTACTGAAGTACCAAGTTTCAGAAGTGCAGCTCTTCTACTGCCGGTGATATGTCGATACAAACTGAATACGCAAAACATCAACAAAATTAAGCGCGTTTTAAAGTTGATATCGCTTTTGTTAATAACTTCCACATTTATTCGAATTGTGCCACGAAACTTTGCAGACAGTCGCGGAGACAGATTTTCTACTGAAGTACTAAGTTTCAGAAGTGCAGCTCTTGTACTGCCGGAGATATGTCGATACAAACTGAATACGCAAACATCAACAAAATTTAGCGTGTTTTAAAGTTGATATCGCTTTTGTTAATAACTTCAACATTTATTCGAATTGTACCACGAAACTTTGCAGACAGTCGCGGTGACAGATTTTCTACTGAAGTACCAAGTTTCAGAAGTGCAGCTCTTGTACTGCCGGAGATATGTCGATACAAACTGAATACGCAAAACATCAACAAAATTTAGCGCGTTTAAAAGTTGATATCGCTTTGGTTTATAACTTCCACATTTATTCGAATTGTACCACGAAACTTTGCAGACAGTCACGGAGACAGATTTTTCACTGAAGTACTAAGTTTCAGAAGTGCAGCTCTTGTACTGCCGGAGATATGTCGATACAAACTGAATACGCAAACATCAACAAAATTTAGCGTGTTTTAAAGTTGATATCGCTTTTGTTAATAACTTCAACATTTATTCGAATTGTACCACGAAACTTTGCAGACAGTCGCGGAGACAGATTTTCTACTGAAGTACCAAGTTTCAGAAGTGCAGCTCTTGTACTGCCGGAGATATGTCGATACCAACTGAATACGCAAAACATCAACAAAATTTAGCTCGTTTCAAAGTTGATATCGCTTTTGTTAATAACTTCAACATTTATTCGAATTGTGCCACGAAACTTTGCAGACAGTCGCGGAGACATATTTTCTACTGAAGTACCAAGTTTCAGAAGTACAGCTCTTGTACTGCCGGAGATATGTCGATACAAACTGAATACGCAAAACATCAACAAAATTTAGCGCGTTTTAAAGTTGATATCGCTTTTGTTAATAACTTCCACATTTATTCGACTTGTGCCACGAAACTTTGCAGAGAGTCGCGGAGACAGATTTTCTACTGAAGTACAAGTTTCAGAAGTGCAGCTCTTGTACTGCCGGAGATATGTCGATACAAACTGAATACGCAAAACATCAACAAAATTTAGCGCGTTTTAAAGTTGATATCGCTTTTGTTAATAACTTCCACATTTATTCGAATTGTGCCACGAAACTTTGCAGACAGTCGCGGAGACTGATTTTCTACTGAAGTACCAAGTTTCAGAAGTGCAGCTCTTGTACTGCCGGAGATCTGTCGATACAAACTGAATACGCAAAACATCAACAAAATTTAGCGCGTTTTAAAGTTGATATCGCTTTTGTTAATAACTTTAACATTTATTCGAATTGTGCCACGAAACTTTGCAGACAGTCACGGAGACACATTGTCTTCTGAAGTACCAAGTTTCAGAAGTGCAGCTCTTGTACTGCCGGAGATATGTCGATACAAACTGAATACGCAAAACATCAACAAAATTTAGCGCGTTTTAAAGTTGATATCGCTTTGGTTTATAACTTCCACATTTATTCGAATTGTACCACGAAACTTTGCAGACAGTCGCGGATAGGCCTTTTCTACTGAAGTACCAAGTTTCAGAAGTGCCGCTCTTTTACTGCCGGAGATATGTCGATACAAACTAAATACGCAAAACATCAACAAAATTTAGCGCGTTTTAAAGTTGATATCGCTTTTGTTTATAACTTCCACATTTATTCGAATTGTGCAACGAAACTTTGCAGACAGTCGCGGATAGCCCTTTTCTACTGAAGTAATAAGTTTCAGAAGTGCAGCTCTTGTACTGCCGGTGATATGTCGATACAAACTGAATACGAAAAACAGCAACAAAATTTAGCGCGTTTAAAAGTTAATATCGCTTTTGTTGATAACTTCCACATTTATTCGAATTGTGCCACGAAACTTTGCAGAACGTCGCGGAGACAGATTTTCTACTGAAGTACTAAGTTTCAGAAGTGCAGCTCTTGTACTGCCGGAGATATGTCGATACAAACTGAATACGCAAAACATCAACAAAATTTAGCGCGTTTTAAAGTTGATATCGCTTTTGTTAATAACTTCCACATTTATTCGAATTGTACCACGAAACTTTGCAGACAGTCGCGGATAGGCCTTTGTTACTCAAGTACTAAGTTTCAGAAGTGCAGCTCTTGTACTGCCGGAGATATGTCGATACAAACTGAATACGCAAAACATCAACAAAATTTAGCGTGTTTTAAAGTTGATATCGCTTTTGTTAATAACTTCCACATTAATTCGAATTGTGCAACAAAACTTTGCAGACAGTCGCGGAGACACATTTTCTACTGAAGTACCAAGTTTCAGAAGTGCAGCTCTTGTACTGCCGGAGATATGTCGATACAAACTGAATACGCAAAACATCAACAAAATTTAGCGCGTTTTAAAGTTGATATCGCTTTGGTGTATAACTTCCACATTTATTCGAATTGTACCACGAAACTTTGCAGACAGTCGCGGATAGGCCTTTACTACTGAAGTACCAAGTTTCAGAAGTGCCGCTCTTGTACTGCCGGAGATATGTCGATACAAACTGAATACGCAAAACATCAACAAAATTTAGCGCGTTTTGAAGTTGATATCGCTTTTGTTTATAACTTCCACATTTATTCGAATTGTGCAACGAAACTTTGCAGACAGTCGCGGATAGGCCTTTTCTACTGAAGTACCAAGTTTCAGAAGTGCAGCTCTTGTACTGCCGGAGATATGTCGATACAAACTGAATACGCAAAACATCAACAAAATTTAGCGCGTTTTACAGTTGATATCGCTTTTGTTTATAACTTCCATATTTTCTCGTATTCTGCCACGAAACTTTGCAGACAGTCGCGGATAGGCCTTTTCTACTGAAGTACCAAGTTTCAGAAGTGCAGCTCTTGTACTGCCGGAGATATGTCGATACAAACTGAATACGCAAAACAGCAACAAAATTTAGCGCGTTTAAAAGTTGATATCGCTTTTGTTGATAACTTCCACATTTATTCGAATTGTGCCACGAAACTTTGCAGAACGTCGCGGAGACAGATTTTGTACTGAAGTACTAAGTTTCAGAAGTGCAGCTCTTGTGCTGCCGGAGATATGTCGATACAAACTGAATACGCAAAACATCAACAAAATTTAGCGCGTTTTAAAGTTGATATCGCTTTTGTTAATAACTTCAACATTTATTCGAATTGTGCCACGAAACTTTGCAGACAGTCGCGGAGACAGATTTTCTACTGAAGTACCAAGTTTCAGAAGTGCAGCTCTTGTACTGCCGGAGATATGTCGATACCAACTGAATACGCAAAACATCAACAAAATTTAGCTCGTTTCAAAGTTGATATCGCTTTTGTTAATAACTTCAACATTTATTCGAATTGTGCCACGAAACTTTGCAGACAGTCGCGGAGACATATTTTCTACTGAAGTACCAAGTTTCAGAAGTGCAGCTCTTGTACTGCCGGAGATATGTCGATACAAACTGAATACGCAAAACATCAACAAAATTTAGCGCGTTTTAAAGTTGATATCGCTTTTGTTAATAACTTAAACATTTATTCGAATTGTGCCACGAAACTTTGCAGACAGTCGCGGAGACAGATTTTCTACTGAAGTACCAAGTTTCAGAAGTGCAGCTCTTGTACTGCCGGAGATATGTCGATACAAACTGAATACGCAAAACATCAACAAAAGTTAGCGCGTTTTAAAGTTGATATCGCTTTTGTTAATAACTTCCACATTTATTCGAATTGTGCCACGAAACTTTGCAGACAGTCGCGGAGACTGATTTTCTACTGAAGTACCAAGTTTCAGAAGTGCAGCTCTTGTACTGCCGGAGATATGTCGATACAAACTGAATACGAAAAACATCAACAAAATTTAGGGCGTTTTAATGTTGATATCGCTTTGGTGTATAACTTCCACATTTATTCGAATTGTACCACGAAACTTTGCAGACAGTCGCGGATAGGCCTTTTCTACTGAAGTACCAAGTTTCAGAAGTGCCGCTCTTGTACTGCCGGAGATATGTCGATACAAACTAAATACGCAAAACATCAACAAAATTTAGCGCGTTTTAAAGTTGATATCGCTTTTGTTTATAACTTCCACATTTATTCGAATTGTGCAACGAAACTTTGCAGACAGTCGCGGATAGCCCTTTTCTACTGAAGTACCAAGTTTCAGAAGTGCAGCTCTTCTACTGCCGGTGATATGTCGATACAAACTGAATACGAAAAACATCAACAAAATTTAGCGAGTTTAAAAGTTGATATCGCTTTTGTTGATAACTTCCACATTTATTCGAATTGTGCCACGAAACTTTGCAGAACGTCGCGGAGACAGATTTTCTACTGAAGTACTAAGTTTCAGAAGTGCAGCTCTTGTACTGCCGGAGATATGTCGATACAAACTGAATACGCAACACATCAACAAAATCTAGCGCGTTTTAAAGTTGATATCGCTTTTGTTAATAACTTCCACATTTATTCGAATTGTACCACGAAACTTTGCAGACAGTCGCGGATAGGCCTTTGTTTCTCAAGTACTAAGTTTCAGAAGTGCAGCTCTTGTACTGCCGGAGATATGTCGATACAAACTGAATACGCAAAACATACCCAAAATTTAGCGCGTTTGAAAGTTGATATCGCTTTTGTTAATAACTTCCACATTTATTCGAATTGTGCCACGAAACTTTGCAGACAGTCGCGGAGACTGATTTTCTACTGAAGTACCAAGTGTCAGAAGTGCAGCTCTTGTACTGCCGGAGATATGTCGATACAAACTGAATACGCAAATAATCAACAAAATTTAGCGCGTTTTAAAGTTGATATCGCTTTTGTTAATAACTTCCACATTTATTCGAATTGTGCCACGAAACTTTGCAGACAGTCGCGGAGACAGATTGTCTACTGAAGTAACAAGTTTCAGAAGTGCAGCTCTTGTACTGCCGGAGATATGTCGATACAAACTGAATACGCAAAACATCAACAAAATTTAGCGCGTTTTGATATTAATATCGCTTTTGTTTATAACTTCCACATTTATTCGAATTGTGCCACGAAACTTTGCAGACAGTCCCGGAGACATGTTTTCTACTGAAGTACCAAGTTTCAGAAGTGCAGCTCTTGTACTGCCGGAGATATGTCGATACAAACTGAATACGCAAAACATCAACAAAATTATGCGCGTTTTAAAGTTGATATCGCTTTTGTAAATAACTTCCACATTTATTCGAATTGTACCACGAAACATTGCAGACAGTCGCGGATAGGCCTTTTCTACTGAAGTACCACGTTTCAGAAGTGCAGCTCTTGTACTGCCGGAGATATGTCGATACAAACTGAATACGCAAAACATCAACAAAATTTAGCGCGTTTTAAAGTTGATATCGCTTTGGTTTATAACTTCCACATTTATTCGAATTGTACCACGAAACTTTGCAGACAGTCGCGGATAGGCCTTTTCTACTGAAGTACCAAGTTTCAGAAGTGCCGCTCTTGTACTGCCGGAGATATGTCGATACAAACTAAATACGCAAAACATCAACAAAATTTAGCGCGTTTTAAAGTTGATATCGCTTTTGTTTATAACTTCCACATTTATTCGAATTGTGCAACGAAACTTTGCAGACAGTCGCGGATAGCCATTTTCTACTGAAGTACCAAGTTTCAGAAGTGCAGCTCTTGTACTGCCGGTGATATGTCGATAAAAACTGAATACGAAAAACAGCAACAAAATTTAGCGCGTTTAAAAGTTAATATCGCTTTTGTTGATAACTTCCACATTTATTCGAATTGTGCCACGAAACTTTGCAGAACGTCGCAGAGACAGATTTTCTACTGAAGTACTAAGTTTCAGAAGTGCAGCTCTTGTACTGCCGGAGATATGTCGATACAAACTGAATACGCAAAACATCAACAAAATTTAGCGCGTTTTAAAGTTGATATCGCTTTTGTTTATAACTTCCACATTTATTCGAATTGTGCAACGAAACTTTGCAGACAGTCGCGGATAGCCCTTTTCTACTGAAGTACCAAGTTTCAGAAGTGCAGCTCTTTTACTGCCGGAGATATGTCGATACAAACTGAATACGCAAAACATCAACAAAATTTAGCGCGTTTTAAAGTTGATATCGCTTTTGTTAATAACTTACACATTTATTCGAATTGTGCCACGAAACTTTGCAGACAGTCGCGGAGACAGATTTTCTACTGAAGTACCAAGTTTCAGAAGTGCAGCTCTTGTACTGCCGGAGATATGTCGATACAAACTGAATACGCAAAACAGCAACAAAATT
Organism: Sepiola atlantica; assembly: GCA_963556195.1. Lineage (NCBI taxonomy): Eukaryota > Metazoa > Mollusca > Cephalopoda > Sepiida > Sepiolidae > Sepiola > Sepiola atlantica. The sequence continues at coordinate 27,928,958 of OY744526.1, forward strand.
TAGCGCGTTTTAAAGTTGATATCGCTTTGGTTTATAACTTCCACATTTATACGAATTGTACCACGAAACTTTGCAGACAGTCGCGGATAGGCCTTTACTACTGAAGTACCAAGTTTCAGAACTGCCGCTCTTGTACTGCCGGAGATATGTCGATACAAACTGAATACGCAAAACATCAACAAAATTTAGCGCGTTTTGAAGTTGATATCGCTTTTGTTTATAACTTCCACATTTATTCGAATTGTGCAACGAAACTTTGCAGACAGTCGCGGATAGGCCTTTTCTACTGAAGTACCAAGTTTCAGAAGTGCAGCTCTTGTACTGCCGGAGATATGTCGATACAAACTGAATACGCAAAACATCAACAAAATTTAGCGCGTTTTACAGTTGATATCGCTTTTGTTTATAACTTCCATATTTTCTCGTATTCTGCCACGAAACTTTGCAGACAGTCGCGGATAGGCCTTTTCTACGGAAGTACCAAGTTTCAGAAGTGCAGCTTTTGTACTGCCGGAGATATGTCGATACAAACTGAATACGCAAAACAGCAACAAAATTTAGCGCGTTTAAAAGTTGATATCGCTTTTGTTGATAACTTCCACATTTATTCGAATTGTGCCACGAAACTTTGCAGAACGTCGCGGAGACAGATTTTGTACTGAAGTACTAAGTTTCAGAAGTGCAGCTCTTGTACTGCCGGAGATATGTCGATACAAACTGAATACGCAAAACATCAACAAAATTTAGCGCGTTTTAAAGTTGATATCGCTTTTGTTAATAACTTCAACATTTATTCGAATTGTGCCACGAAACTTTGCAGACAGTCGCGGAGACAGATTTTCTACTGAAGTACCAAGTTTCAGAAGTACAGCTCTTGTACTGCCGGAGATATGTCGATACCAACTGAATACGCAAAACATCAACCAAATTTAGCTCGTTTCAAAGTTGATATCGCTTTTGTTAATAACTTCAACATTTATTCGAATTGTGCCACGAAACTTTGCAGACAGTCGCGGAGACATATTTTCTACTGAAGTACCAAGTTTCAGAAGTGCAGCTCTTGTACTGCCGGAGATATGTCGATACAAACTGAATACGCAAAACATCAACAAAATTTAGCGCGTTTTAAAGTTGATATCGCTTTTGTTAATAACTTAAACATTTATTCGAATTGTGCCACGAAACTTTGCAGACAGTCGCGGAGACAGATTTTCTACTGAAGTACCAAGTTTCAGAAGTGCAGCTCTTGTACTGCCGGAGATATGTCGATACAAACTGAATACGCAAAACATCAACAAAAGTTAGCGCGTTTTAAAGTTGATATCGCTTTTGTTAATAACTTCCACATTTATTCGAATTGTGCCACGAAACTTTGCAGACAGTCGCGGAGACTGATTTTCTACTGAAGTACCAAGTTTCAGAAGTGCAGCTCTTGTACTGCCGGAGATATGTCGATACAAACTGAATACGAAAAACATCAACAAAATTTAGCGCGTTTTAATGTTGATATCGCTTTGGTGTATAACTTCCACATTTATTCGAATTGTACCACGAAACTTTGCAGACAGTCGCGGATAGGCCTTATCTACTGAAGTACCAAGTTTCAGAAGTGCCGCTCTTGTACTGCCGGAGATATGTCGATACAAACTAAATACGCAAAACATCAACAAAATTTAGCGCGTTTTAAAGTTGATATCGCTTTTGTTTATAACTTCCACATTTATTCGAATTGTGCAACGAAACTTTGCAGACAGTCGCGGATAGCCCTTTTCTACTGAAGTACCAAGTTTCAGAAGTGCAGCTCTTCTACTGCCGGTGATATGTCGATACAAACTGAATACGAAAAACATCAACAAAATTTAGCGAGTTTAAAAGTTGATATCGCTTTTGTTGATAACTTCCACATTTATTCGAATTGTGCCACGAAACTTTGCAGAACGTCGCGGAGACAGATTTTCTACTGAAGTACTAAGTTTCAGAAGTGCAGCTCTTGTACTGCCGGAGATATGTCGATACAAACTGAATACGCAACACATCAACAAAATTTAGCGCGTTTTAAAGTTGATATCGCTTTTGTTAATAACTTCCACATTTATTCGAATTGTACCACGAAACTTTGCAGACAGTCGCGGATAGGCCTTTGTTACTCAAGTACTAAGTTTCAGAAGTGCAGCTCTTGTACTGCCGGAGATATGTCGATACAAACTGAATAAGCAAAACATCAACAAAATTTAGCGCGTTTTAAAGTTGATATCGCTTTTGTTAATAACTTCCACATTTATTCGAATTGTGCCACGAAACTTTGCAGACAGTCGCGGAGACTGATTTTCTACTGAAGTACCAAGTGTCAGAAGTGCAGCTCTTGTACTGCCGGAGATATGTCGATACAAACTGAATACGCAAATCATCAACAAAATTTAGCGCGTTTTAAAGTTGATATCGCTTTTGTTAATAACTTCCACATTTATTGTAATTGTGCCACGAAACTTTGCAGACAGTCGCGGAGACAGATTGTCTACTGAAGTAACAAGTTTCAGAAGTGCAGCTCTTGTACTGCCGGAGATATGTCGATACAAACTGAATACGCAAAACATCAACAAAATTTAGCGCGTTTTGATATTGATATCGCTTTTGTTTATAACTTCCACATTTATTCGAATTGTGCCACGAAACTTTGCAGACAGTCCTGGAGACATGTTTTCTACTGAAGTACCAAGTTTCAGAAGTGCAGCTCTTGTACTGCCGGAGATATGTCGATACAAACTGAATACGCAAAACATCAACAAAATTATGCGCGTTTTAAAGTTGATATCGCTTTTGTAAATAACTTCCACATTTATTCGAATTGTACCACGAAACATTGCAGACAGTCGCGGATAGGCCTTTTCTACTGAAGTACCACGTTTCAGAAGTGCAGCTCTTGTACTGCCGGAGATATGTCGATACAAACTGAATACGCAAAACATCAACAAAATTTAGCGCGTTTTAAAGTTGATATCGCTTTGGTTTATAACTTCCACATTTATTCGAATTGTACCACGAAACTTTGCAGACAGTCGCGGATATGCCTTTTCTACTGAAGTACCAAGTTTCAGAAGTGCCGCTCTTGTACTGCCGGAGATATGTCGATACAAACTAAATACGCAAAACATCAACAAAATTTAGCGCGTTTTAAAGTTGATATCGCTTTTGTTTATAACTTCCACATTTAGTCGAATTGTGCAACGAAACTTTGCAGACAGTCGCGGATAGCCCTTTTCTACTGAAGTACCAAGTTTAAGAAGTGCAGCTATTGTACTGCCGGTGATATGTCGATACAAACTGAATACTAAAAACATCAACAAAATTTAGCGCGTTTAAAAGTTGATATCGCTTTTGTTGATAACTTCCACATTTATTTTAATTGTGCCACGAAACTTTGCAGAACGTCGCGGAGACAGATTTTCTACTGAAGTACTAAGTTTCAGAAGTGCAGCTCTTGTACTGCCGGAGATATGTCGATACAAACTGAATACGCAAAACATCAACAAAATTTAGCGCGTTTTAAAGTCGATATCGCTTTTGTTAATAGCTTCCACATTTATTCGAATTGTACCACGAAACTTTGCAGACAGTCGCGGATAGGCCTTTGTTACTCAAGTACTAAGTTTCAGAAGTGCAGCTCTTGTACTGCCGGAGATATGTCGATACAAACTGAATACGCAAAACATCAACAAAGTTTAGCGCGTTTTATAGTTGATATCGCTTTTGTTAATAACTTCCACATTTATTCGAATTGTGCCACGAAACTTTGCAGACAGTCGCGGAGACTGATTTTCTACTGAAGTACCAAGTTTCAGAAGTGCAGCTCTTGTACTGCCGGAGATATGTCGATACAAACTGAATACGCAAAACATCAACAAAAGTTAGCGCGTTTTAAAGTTGATATCGCTTTTGTTAATAACTTCCACATTTATTCGAATTGTGCCACGAAACTTTGCAGACAGTCGCGGAGACTGATTTTCTACTGAAGTACCAAGTTTCAGAAGTGCAGCTCTTGTACTGCCGGAGATATGTCGATACAAACTGAATACGAAAAACATCAACAAAATTTAGCGCGTTTTAATGTTGATATCGCTTTGGTGTATAACTTCCACATTTATTCGAATTGTACCACGAAACTTTGCAGACAGTCGCGGATAGGCCTTATCTACTGAAGTACCAAGTTTCAGAAGTGCCGCTCTTGTACTGCCGGAGATATGTCGATACAAACTAAATACGCAAAACATCAACAAAATTTAGCGCGTTTTAAAGTTGATATCGCTTTTGTTTATAACTTCCACATTTATTCGAATTGTGCAACGAAACTTTGCAGACAGTCGCGGATAGCCCTTTTCTACTGAAGTACCAAGTTTCAGAAGTGCAGCTCTTCTACTGCCGGTGATATGTCGATACAAACTGAATACGAAAAACATCAACAAAATTTAGCGAGTTTAAAAGTTGATATCGCTTTTGTTGATAACTTCCACATTTATTCGAATTGTGCCACGAAACTTTGCAGAACGTCGCGGAGACAGATTTTCTACTGAAGTACTAAGTTTCAGAAGTGCAGCTCTTGTACTGCCGGAGATATGTCGATACAAACTGAATACGCAACACATCAACAAAATTTAGCGCGTTTTAAAGTTGATATCGCTTTTGTTAATAACTTCCACATTTATTCGAATTGTACCACGAAACTTTGCAGACAGTCGCGGATAGGCCTTTGTTACTCAAGTACTAAGTTTCAGAAGTGCAGCTCTTGTACTGCCGGAGATATGTCGATACAAACTGAATAAGCAAAACATCAACAAAATTTAGCGCGTTTTAAAGTTGATATCGCTTTTGTTAATAACTTCCACATTTATTCGAATTGTGCCACGAAACTTTGCAGACAGTCGCGGAGACTGATTTTCTACTGAAGTACCAAGTGTCAGAAGTGCAGCTCTTGTACTGCCGGAGATATGTCGATACAAACTGAATACGCAAATCATCAACAAAATTTAGCGCGTTTTAAAGTTGATATCGCTTTTGTTAATAACTTCCACATTTATTGTAATTGTGCCACGAAACTTTGCAGACAGTCGCGGAGACAGATTGTCTACTGAAGTAACAAGTTTCAGAAGTGCAGCTCTTGTACTGCCGGAGATATGTCGATACAAACTGAATACGCAAAACATCAACAAAATTTAGCGCGTTTTGATATTGATATCGCTTTTGTTTATAACTTCCACATTTATTCGAATTGTGCCACGAAACTTTGCAGACAGTCCTGGAGACATGTTTTCTACTGAAGTACCAAGTTTCAGAAGTGCAGCTCTTGTACTGCCGGAGATATGTCGATACAAACTGAATACGCAAAACATCAACAAAATTATGCGCGTTTTAAAGTTGATATCGCTTTTGTAAATAACTTCCACATTTATTCGAATTGTACCACGAAACATTGCAGACAGTCGCGGATAGGCCTTTTCTACTGAAGTACCACGTTTCAGAAGTGCAGCTCTTGTACTGCCGGAGATATGTCGATACAAACTGAATACGCAAAACATCAACAAAATTTAGCGCGTTTTAAAGTTGATATCGCTTTGGTTTATAACTTCCACATTTATTCGAATTGTACCACGAAACTTTGCAGACAGTCGCGGATATGCCTTTTCTACTGAAGTACCAAGTTTCAGAAGTGCCGCTCTTGTACTGCCGGAGATATGTCGATACAAACTAAATACGCAAAACATCAACAAAATTTAGCGCGTTTTAAAGTTGATATCGCTTTTGTTTATAACTTCCACATTTAGTCGAATTGTGCAACGAAACTTTGCAGACAGTCGCGGATAGCCCTTTTCTACTGAAGTACCAAGTTTAAGAAGTGCAGCTATTGTACTGCCGGTGATATGTCGATACAAACTGAATACTAAAAACATCAACAAAATTTAGCGCGTTTAAAAGTTGATATCGCTTTTGTTGATAACTTCCACATTTATTTTAATTGTGCCACGAAACTTTGCAGAACGTCGCGGAGACAGATTTTCTACTGAAGTACTAAGTTTCAGAAGTGCAGCTCTTGTACTGCCGGAGATATGTCGATACAAACTGAATACGCAAAACATCAACAAAATTTAGCGCGTTTTAAAGTCGATATCGCTTTTGTTAATAGCTTCCACATTTATTCGAATTGTACCACGAAACTTTGCAGACAGTCGCGGATAGGCCTTTGTTACTCAAGTACTAAGTTTCAGAAGTGCAGCTCTTGTACTGCCGGAGATATGTCGATACAAACTGAATACGCAAAACATCAACAAAGTTTAGCGCGTTTTATAGTTGATATCGCTTTTGTTAATAACTTCCACATTTATTCGAATTGTGCCACGAAACTTTGCAGACAGTCGCGGAGACTGATTTTCTACTGAAGTACTAAGTTTCAGAAGTGCAGCTCTTGTACTGCCGGAGATATGTCGATACAAACTGAATACGCAAATCATCAACAAAATTTAGCGCGTTTTAAAGTTGATATCGCTTTTGTTAATAACTTCCACATTTATTCGAATTGTGCCACGAAACTTTGCAGACAGTCGCGGAGACAGATTGTCTACTGAAGTAACAAGTTTCAGAAGTGCAGCTCTTGTACTGCCGGAGATATGTCGATACAAACTGAATACGCAAAACATCAACAAAATTTAGCGCGTTTTGAAGTTGATATCGCTTTTGTTTATAACTTCCACATTTATTCGAATTGTGCCACGAAACTTTGCAGACAGTCCCGGAGACATGTTTTCTACTGAAGTACCAAGTTTCAGAAGTGCAGCTCTTGTACTGCCGGAGATATGTCGATACAAACTGAATACGCAAAACATCAACAAAATTATGAACGTTTTAAAGTTGATATCGCTTTTGTAAATAACTTCCACATTTATTCGAATTGTACCACGAAACATTGCAGACAGTCGCGGATAGGCCTTTTCTACTGAAGTACCACGTTTCAGAAGTGCAGCTCTTGTACTGCCGGAGATAAACTGAATACGCAAAACATCAACAAAATTTAGCGTGTTTTAAAGTTGATATCGCTTTTGTTAATAACTTCAACATTTATTCGAACTGTGCCACGAGACTTTGCAGACAGTCGCGGAGACAGATTTTCTACTGAAGTACCAAGTTTCAGAAGTGCAGCTCTTGTACTGCCGGAGATATGTCGATACAAACTGAATACGCAAAACATCAACAAAATTTAGCGCGTTTTAAAGTTGATATCGCTTTGGTTTATAACTTCCACATTTATTCGAATTGTACCACGAAACTTTGCAGACAGTCGCGGATAGGCCTTTTCTACTGCAGTACAAAGTTTCAAAAGTGCCGCTCTTGTACTGCCGGAGATATGTCGATACAAACTGAATACGCAAAACATCAACAAAATTTAGCGCATTTTAAAGTTGATATCGCTTTTGTTGATAACTTCCACATTTATTCGAATTGTGCCACGAAACTTTGCAGAACGTCGCGGAGACAGATATTCTTCTGAAGTACTAAGTTTCAGAAGTGCAGCTCTTGTACTGCCGGTGATATCTCGATACAAACTGAATACGCAAAACATCAACAAAATTTAGCGCGTTTTAAAGTTGATATCGCTTTGGTTTATAACTTCCACATTTATTCGAATTGTACCACGAAACTTTGCAGACAGTCGCGGATAAGCCTTTTTTACTGCAGTACCAAGTTTCAGAAGTGCCGCTCTTGCACTGCCGGAGATATGTCGATACAAACTGAATACGCAAAACATCAACAAAATTTAGCGCGTTTTAAAGTTGATATCGCTTTTGTTTATAACTTCCACATTTATTCGAATTGTGCAACGAAACTTTGCAGACAGTCGCGGATAATCCTTTTCTACTGAAGTACAAAGTTTCAGAAGTGCAGCTCTTGTACTGCCGGTGATATGTCGATACAAACTGAATACGAAAAACATCAACAAAATTTAGCGCGTTTAAAAGTTGATATCGCTTTTGTTGATAACTTCCACATTTATTCGAATTGTGCCACGAAACTTTGCAGAACGTCGCGGAGACAGATATTCTTCTGAAGTACTAAGTTTCAGAAGTGCAGCTCTGGTACTGCCGGAGATATGTCGATACAAACTGAATACGCAAAACATCAACAAAATTTAGCGCGTTTTAAAGTTGATATCGCTTTTGTTAATAACTTCCACATTTATTCGAATTGTGCCACGAAACTTTGCAGACAGTCGCGGATAGGCCTTTACTACTCAAGTACCAAGTTTCAGAAGTGCAGCTCTTGTACTGCCGGAGATATGTTGATACAAACAGAATACGCAAAACATCAACAAAATTTAGCTCGTTTTAAAGTTGATATCGCTTTTGTTAATAACTTCAACATTTTTTCGAATTGTGCCACGAAACTTTGCAGACAGTCGCGGAGACACATTGTCTACTGAAGTACCAAGTTTCAGAAGTGCAGCTCTTGTACTGCCGGAGATATGTCGATACAAACTGAATACGCAAAACATCAACAAAATTTAGCGCGTTTTAAAGTTGATATCGCTTTGGTTTATAACTTCCACATTTATTCGAATTGTACCACGAAACTTTGCAGACAGTCGCGGATAGGCCTTTTCTACTGAAGTACCAAGTTTCAGAAGTGCCGCTCTTGTACTGCCGGAGATATGTCGATACAAACTAAATACGCAAAACATCAACAAAATTTAGCGCGTTTTAAAGTTGATATCGCTTTTGTTTATAACTTCCACATTTATTAGAATTGTGCAACGAAACTTTGCAGACAGTCGCGGATAGCCCATTTCTACTGAAGTACCAAGTTTCAGAAGTGCAGCTATTGTACTGCCGGTGATATGTCGATACAAACTGAATACGAAAAACATCAACAAAATTTAGCGCGTTTAAAAGTTGATATCGCTTTTGTTGATAACTTCCACATTTATTCGAATTGTGCCACGAAACTTTGCAGACAGTCGCGGATAGGCCTTTGTTACTCAAGTACTAAGTTTCAGAAGTGCAGCTCTTGTCCTGCCGGAGATATGTCGATACAAACTGAATACGCAAAACATCAACAAAATTTAGCGCGTTTTAAAGTTGATATCGCTTTTGTTAATAACTTCCACATTTATTCGAATTGTGCCACGAAACTTTGCAGACAGTCGCGGAGACTGATTTTCTACTGAAGTACCAAGTTTCAGAAGTGCCGCTCTTGTACTGCCGGAGATATGTCGATACAAACTGAATACGCAAATCATCAACAAAATTTAGCGCGTTTTAAAGTTGATATCGCTTTTGTTAATAACTTCCACATTTATTCGAATTGTGCCACGAAACTTTGCAGACAGTCGCGGAGACATATTTTCTACTGAAGTAACAAGTTTCAGAAGTGCAGCTCTTGTACTGCCGGAGATATGTCGATACAAACTGAATACGCAAAACATCAACACAATTTAGCGCGTTTTGAAGTTGATATCGCTTTTGTTTATAACTTCCACATTTATTCGAATTGTGCCACGAAACTTTGCAGACAGTCCCGGAGACATGTTTTCTACTGAAGTACCAAGTTTCAGAAGTGCAGCTCTTGTACTGCCGGAGATATGTCGATACAAACTGAATACGCAAAACATCAACAAAATTATGCGCGTTTTAAAGTTGATATCGCTTTTGTAAATAACTTCCACATTTATTCGAATTTTACCACAAAACATTGCAGACAGTCGCGGATAGGCCTTTTCTACTGAAGTACCACGTTTCAGAAGTGCAGCTCTTGTACTGCCGGAGATATGTCGATACAAACTGAATACGCAAAACATCAACAAAATTTAGCGTGTTTTAAAGTTGATATCGCTTTTGTTAATAACTTCAACATTTATTCGAATTGTGCCACGAAACTTTGCAGACAGTCGCGGAGACAGATTGTCTACTGAAGTAACAAGTTTCAGAAGTGCAGCTATTGTACTGCCGGAGATATGTCGATACAAACTGAATACGCAAAACATCAACAAAATTTAGCGCGTTTTGAAGTTGATATCGCTTTTGTTTATAACTTCCACATTTATTCGAATTGTGCCACGAAACTTTGCAGACAGTCCCGGAGACATGTTTTCTACTGAAGTACCAAGTTTCAGAAGTGCAGCTCTTGTACTGCCGGAGATATGTCGATACAAACTGAATACGCAAAACATCAACAAAATTATGCGCGTTTTAAAGTTGATATCGCTTTTGTAAATAACTTCCACATTTATTCGAATTGTACCACGAAACTTTGCAGACAGTCGCGGATATGCCTTTTCTACTGAAGTACCAAGTTTCAGAAGTGCCGCTCTTGTACTGCCGGAGATATGTCGATACAAACTAAATACGCAAAACATCAACAAAATTATGCGCGTTTTAAAGTTGATATCGCTTTTGTAAATAACTTCCACATTTATTCGAATTTTACCACAAAACATTGCAGACAGTCGCGGATAGGCCTTTTCTACTGAAGTACCACGTTTCAGAAGTGCAGCTCTTGTACTGCCGGAGATATGTCGATACAAACTGAATACGCAAAACATCAACAAAATTTAGCGTGTTTTAAAGTTGATATCGCTTTTGTTAATAACTTCAACATTTATTCGAATTGTGCCACGAAACTTTGCAGACAGTCGCGGAGACAGATTGTCTACTGAAGTAACAAGTTTCAGAAGTGCAGCTATTGTACTGCCGGAGATATGTCGATACAAACTGAATACGCAAAACATCAACAAAATTGAGCGCGTTTTGAAGTTGATATCGCTTTTGTTTATAACTTCCACATTTATTCGAATTGTGCCACGAAACTTTGCAGACAGTCCCGGAGACATGTTTTCTACTGAAGTACCAAGTTTCAGAAGTGCAGCTCTTGTACTGCCGGAGATATGTCGATACAAACTGAATACGCAAAACATCAACAAAATTATGCGCGTTTTAAAGTTGATATCGCTTTTGTAAATAACTTCCACATTTATTCGAATTTTACCACGAAACATTGCAGACAGTCGCGGATAGGCCTTTTCTACTGAAGTACCACGTTTCAGAAGTGCAGCTCTTGTACTGCCGGAGATATGTCGATACAAACTGAATACGCAAAACATCAACCAAATTTAGCGTGTTTTAAAGTTGATATCGCTTTTGTTAATAACTTCAACATTTATTCAAACTGTGCCACGAAACTTTGCAGACAGTCGCGGAGACAGATTTTCTACTGAAGTACCAAGTTTCAGAAGTGCAGCTCTTGTACTGCCGGAGATATGTCGATACAAACTGAATACGCAAAACATCAACAAAATTTAGCGCGTTTTAAAGTTGATATCGCTTTGGTTTATAACTTCCACATTTATTCGAATTGTACCACGAAACTTTGCAGACAGTCGCGGATAGGCCTTTTCTACTGCAGTACCAAGTTTCAAAAGTGCCGCTCTTTTACTGCCGGAGATATGTCGATACAAACTGAATACGCAAAACATCAACAAAATTTAGCGCATTGTAAAGTTGATATCGCTTTTGTTGATAACTTCCACATTTATTCGAATTGTGCCACGAAACTTTGCAGAACGTCGCGGAGACAGATATTCTTCTGAAGTACTAAGTTTCAGAAGTACAGCTCTTGTACTGCCGGTGATATCTCGATACAAACTGAATACGCAAAACATCAACAAAATTTAGCGCGTTTTAAAGTTGATATCGCTTTGGTTTATAACTTCCACATTTATTCGAATTGTACCACGAAACTTTGCAGACAGTCGCGGATAAGCCTTTTTTACTGCAGTACCAAGTTTCAGAAGTGCCGCTCTTGCACTGCCGGAGATATGTCGATACAAACTGAATACGCAAAACATCAACAAAATTTAGCGCGTTTTAAAGTTGATATCGCTTTTGTTTATAACTTCCACATTTATTCGAATTGTGCAACGAAACTTTGCAGACAGTCGCGGATAGGCCTTTTCTACTGAAGTACAAAGTTTCAGAAGTGCAGCTCTTGTACTGCCGGTGATATGTCGATACAAACTGAATACGAAAAACATCAACAAAATTTAGCGCGTTTAAAAGTTGATATCGCTTTTGTTGATAACTTCCACATTTATTCGAATTGTGCAACGAAACTTTGCAGAACGTCGAGGAGACAGATATTCTTCTGAAGTACTAAGTTTCAGAAGTGCAGCTCTTGTACTGCCGGAGATATGTCGATACAAACTGAATACGCAAAACATCAACAAAATTTAGCGCGTTTTGAAGTTGATATCGCTTTTGTTAATAACTTCCACATTTATTCGAATTGTGCCACGAAACTTTGCAGACAGTCGCGGATAGGCCTTTACTACTCAAGTACCAAGTTTCAGAAGTGCAGCTCTTGTACTGCCGGAGATATGTCGATACAAACTGAATACGCAAAACATCAACAAAATTTAGCGCGTTTTAAAGTTGATATCGCTTTTGTTAATAACTTCAACATTTTTTCGAATTGTGCCACGAAACTTTGCAGACAGTCGCGGAGACACATTGTCTACTGAAGTACCAAGTTTCAGAAGTGCAGCTCTTGTACTGCCGGAGATATGTCGATACAAACTGAATACGCAAAACATCAACAAAATTTAGCGCGTTTTAAAGTTGATATCGCTTTGGTTTATAACTTCCACATTTATTCGAATTGTACCACGAAACTTTGCAGACAGTCGAGGATAGGCCTTTTCTACTGAAGTACCAAGTTTCAGAAGTGCCGCTCTTGTACTGCCGGAGATATGTCGATACAAACTAAAAACGCAAAACATCAACAAAATTTAGCGCGTTTTAAAGTTGATATCGCTTTTGTTTATAACTTCCACATTTATTCGAATTGTGCAACGAAACTTTGCAGACAGTCGCGGATAGCCCTTTTCTACTGAAGTACGAAGTTTCAGAAGTGCAGCTATTGTACTGCCGGTGATATGTCGATACAAACTGAATACGAAAAACATCAACAAAATTTAGCGCGTTTAAAAGTTGATATCGCTTTTGTTGATAACTTCCACATTTATTCGAATTGTGCCACGAAACTTTGCAGAACGTCGCGGAGACAGATTTTCTACTGAAGTACTAAGTTTCAGAAGTGCAGCTCTTGTACTGCCGGAGATATGTCGATACAAACTGAATACGCAAAACATCAACAAAATTTAGCGCGTTTTAAAGTTGATATCGCTTTTGTTAATAACTTCCACATTTATTTTAATTGTACCCCGAAACTTTGCAGACAGTCGCGGATAGGCCTTTGTTACACAAGTACTAAGTTTCAGAAGTACAGCTCTTGTACTGCCGGAGATATGTCGATACAAACTGTATACGCAAAACATCAACAAAATTTAGCGCGTTTTAAAGTTGATATCGCTTTTGTTAATAACTTCCACATTTATTCGAATTGTGCCACGAAACTTTGCAGACAGTCGCGGAGACTGATTTTCTACTGAAGTACCAAGTTTCAGAAGTGCAGCTCTTGTACTGCCGGAGATATGTCGATACAAACTGAATACGCAAATCATCAACAAAATTTAGCGCGTTTTAAAGTTGATATCGCTTTTGTTAATAACTTCCACATTTATTCGAATTGTGCCACGAAACTTTGCAGACAGTCGCGGAGACAGATTGTCTACTGAAGTACCAAGTTTCAGAAGTGCAGCTCTTGTACTGCCGGAGATATGTCGATACAAACTGAATACGCAAAACATCAACAAAATTTAGCGCGTTTTGAAGTTGATATCGCTTTTGTTTATAACTTCCACATTTATTCGAATTGTGCCACGAAACTTTGCAGACAGTCCCGGAGACATGTTTTCTACTGAAGTACCAAGTTTCAGAAGTGCAGCTCTTGTACTGCCGGAGATATGTCGATACAAACTGAATACGCAAAACATCAACAAAATTATGCGCGTTTTAAAGTTGATATCGCTTTTGCAAATAACTTCCACATTTATTCGAATTTTACCACGAAACATTGCAGACAGTCGCGGATAGGCCTTTTCTACTGAAGTACCAGGTTTCAGAAGTGCAGCTCTTGTACTGCCGGAGATATGTCGATACAAACTGAATACGAAAAACATCAACAAAATTTAGCGCGTTTAAAAGTTGATATCGCTTTTGTTGATAACTTCCACATTTATTCGAATTGTGCCACGAAACTTTGCAGAACGTCGAGGAGACAGATATTCTTCTGAAGTACTAAGTTTCAGAAGTGCAGCTCTTGTACTGCCGGAGATATGTCGATACAAACTGAATACGCAAAACATCAACAAAATTTAGCGCGTTTTAAAGTTGATATCGCTTTTGTTAATAACTTCCACATTTATTCGAATTGTGCCACGAAACTTTGCAGACAGTCGCGGATAGGCCTTTACTACTCAAGTACTAAGTTTCAGAAGTGCAGCTCTTGTACTGCCGGAGATATGTCGATACAAACTGAATACGCAATACATCAACAAAATTTAGCGCGTTTTAAAGTTGATATCGCTTTTGTTAATAACTTCCACATTTATTCGAATTGTGCCACGAAACTTTGCAGACAGTCGCGGAAACCGATTTTCTACTGAAGTACCAAGTTTCAGAAGTGCAGCTCTTGTACTGCCGGAGATATGTCGATACAAACTGAATACGCAAAACATCAACAAAATTTAGCGCGTTTCCAAGTTGATATCGCTTTTGTTTATAACTTCCACATTTATTCGAATTGTGCAACGAAACTTTGCAGAACGTCGAGGAGACAGATATTCTACTGAAGTACAAAGTTTCAGAAGTGCAGCTCTTGTACTGCCGGTGATATGTCGATACAAACTGAATACGAAAAACATCAACAAAATTTAGCGCGTTTAAAAGTTGATATCGCTTCTGTTGATAACTTCCACATTTATTCGAATTGTACCACGAAACTTTGCAGAACGTCGCGGAGACAGATTTTCTACTGAAGTACTAAGTTTCAGAAGTGCAGCTCTTGTACTGCCGGAGATATGTCGATACAAACTGAATACGCAAAACATCAACAAAATTTAGCGCGTTTTAAAGTTGATATCGCTTTTGTTAATAACTTCCACATTTATTCGAATTGTGCCACGAAACTTTGCAGACAGTCGCGGATAGGCCTTTACTACTCAAGTACTAAGTTTCAGAAGTGCAGCTCTTGTACTGCCGGAGATATGTCGATACAAACTGAATACGCAATACATCAACAAAATTTAGCGCGTTTTAAAGTTGATATCGCTTTTGTTAATAACTTCCACATTTATTCGAATTGTGCCACGAAACTTTGCAGACAGTCGCGGAAACCGATTTTCTACTGAAGTACCAAGTTTCAGAAGTGCAGCTCTTGTACTGCCGGAGATATGTCGATACAAACTGAATACGCAAAACATCAACAAAATTTAGCGCGTTTCCAAGTTGATATCGCTTTTGTTTATAACTTCCACATTTATTCGAATTGTGCAACGAAACTTTGCAGAACGTCGAGGAGACAGATATTCTACTGAAGTACAAAGTTTCAGAAGTGCAGCTCTTGTACTGCCGGTGATATGTCGATACAAACTGAATACGAAAAACATCAACAAAATTTAGCGCGTTTAAAAGTTGATATCGCTTCTGTTGATAACTTCCACATTTATTCGAATTGTACCACGAAACTTTGCAGAACGTCGCGGAGACAGATTTTCTACTGAAGTACTAAGTTTCAGAAGTGCAGCTCTTGTACTGCCGGAGATATGTCGATACAAACTGTATACGCAAAACATCAACAAAATTTAGCGCGTTTTAAAGTTGATATCGCTTTTGTTAATAACTTCCACATTTATTCGAATTGTGCCACGAAACTTTGCAGACAGTCGCGGAGACTGATTTTCTACTGAAGTACCAAGTTTCAGAAGTGCAGCTCTTGTACTGCCGGAGATATGTCGATACAAACTGAATACGCAAATCATCAACAAAATTTAGCGCGTTTTAAAGTTGATATCGCTTTTGTTAATAACTTCCACATTTATTCGAATTGTGCCACGAAACTTTGCAGACAGTCGCAGAGACAGATTGTCTACTGAAGTACCAAGTTTCAGAAGTGCAGCTCTTGTAATGCCGGAGATATGTCGATACAAACTGAATACGCAAAACATCAACAAAATTTAGCGCGTTTTGAAGTTGATATCGCTTTTGTTTATAACTTCCACATTTATTCGAATTGTGCCACGAAACTTTGCAGACAGTCCCGGAGACATGTTTTCTACTGAAGTACCAAGTTTCAGAAGTGCAGCACTTGTACTGCCGGAGATATGTCGATACAAACTGAATACGCAAAACATCAACAAAATTATGCGCGTTTTAAAGTTGATATCGCTTTTGCAAATAACTTCCACATTTATTCGAATTTTACCACGAAACATTGCAGACAGTCGCGGATAGGCCTTTTCTACTGAAGTACCAGGTTTCAGAAGTGCAGCTCTTGTACTGCCGGAGATATGTCGATACAAACTGAATACGCAAAACATCAACAAAATTTAGCGTGTTTTAAAGTTGATATCGCTTTTGTTAATAACTTCAACATTTATTCGAATTGTGCCACGAAACTTTGCAGACAGTCGCGGAGACAGATTTTCTACTGAAGTACCAAGTTTCAGAAGTGCAGCTCTTGTACTGCCGGAGATATGTCGATACAAACTGAATACGCAAAACATCAACAAAATTTAGCGCGTTTTAAAGTTGATATCGCTTTTGTTAATAACTTCCACATTTATTCGAATTGTGCCACGAAACTTTGCAGACAGTCGCGGAGACAGATTTTCTACTGAAGTACCAAGTTTCAGAAGTGCAGCTCTTGTACTGCCGGAGATATGTCGATACAAACTGAATACGCAAAACATCAACAAAATTTAGCGCGTTTTAAAGTTGATATCGCTTTTGTTAATAACTTCCACATTTATTCGAATTGTGCCACGAAACTTTGCAGACAGTCGCGGAGACTGATTTTCCACTGAAGTACTAAGTTTCGGAAGTGCAGCTCTGGTACTGCCGGAGATATGCCGATACAAACTGAATACGCAAAACATCAACAAAATTTAGCGCGTTTTAAAGTTGATATCGCTTTTGTTAATAACTTCCACATTTATTCGAATTGTGCCACGAAACTTTGCAGACAGTCGCGGAGACAGATTGTCTACTGAAGTACCAAGATTCAGAAGTGCAGCTCTTGTACTGCCGGAGATATGTCGATACAAACTGAATACGCAAAACATCAACAAAATTTAGCGCGTTTTAAAGTTTATATTGCTTTTGTTAATAACTTCCACATTTATTCGAATTGTTCCACGAAACTTTGCAGACAGTCGCGGAGACATGTTTTCTACTGAAGTACCAAGTTTCAGAAGTGCAGCTCTTGTACTGCCGGAGATATGTCGATACAAACTGAATACGCAAAACATCAACAAAATTTAGCGCGTTTTATAGTTGATATCGCTTTTGTTAATAACTTCTAAATTTATTCGAATTGTGCCACGAAACTTTGCAGAACGTCGCGGATAAACCTTTTTTACTGAAGTACTAAGTTTCAGAAGTGCAGCTCTTGTACTGCTGGAGATATGTCGATACAAACTGAATACGCAAAACATCAACAAAATTTAGCGCGTTTTAAAGTTTATATCGCTTTTGTTAATAACTTCCACATTAATTCGAATTGTTCCACGAAACTTTGCAGACAGTCGCGGAGGCTGATTTTCTACTGAAGTACCAAGTTTCAGAAGTGCAGCTCTTGTACTGCCGGAGATATGTCGATACAAACTGAATACGCAAATCATCAACAAAATTTAGCGCGTTTTAAAGTTGATATCGCTTTTGTTAATAACTTCCACATTTATTCGAATTGTGCCACGAAACTTTGCAGACAGTCGCAGAGACAGATTGTCTACTGAAGTACCAAGTTTCAGAAGTGCAGCTCTTGTAATGCCGGAGATATGTCGATACAAACTGAATACGCAAAACATCAACAAAATTTAGCGCGTTTTGAAGTTGATATCGCTTTTGTTTATAACTTCCACATTTATTCGAATTGTGCCACGAAACTTTGCAGACAGTCCCGGAGACATGTTTTCTACTGAAGTACCAAGTTTCAGAAGTGCAGCTCTTGTACTGCCGGAGATATGTCGATACAAACTGAATACGCAAAACATCAACAAAATTATGCGCGTTTTAAAGTTGATATCGCTTTTGCAAATAACTTCCACATTTATTCGAATTTTACCACGAAACATTGCAGACAGTCGCGGATAGGCCTTTTCTACTGAAGTACCAGGTTTCAGAAGTGCAGCTCTTGTACTGCCGGAGATATGTCGATACAAACTGAATACGCAAAACATCAACAAAATTTAGCGTGTTTTAAAGTTGATATCGCTTTTGTTAATAACTTCAACATTTATTCGAATTGTGCCACGAAACTTTGCAGACAGTCGCGGAGACAGATTTTCTACTGAAGTACCAAGTTTCAGAAGTGCAGCTCTTGTACTGCCGGAGATATGTCGATACAAACTGAATACGCAAAACATCAACAAAATTTAGCGCGTTTTAAAGTTGATATCGCTTTTGTTAATAACTTCCACATTTATTCGAATTGTGCCACGAAACTTTGCAGACAGTCGCGGAGACAGATTTTCTACTGAAGTACCAAGTTTCAGAAGTGCAGCTCTTGTACTGCCGGAGATATGTCGATACAAACTGAATACGCAAAACATCAACAAAATTTAGCGCGTTTTAAAGTTGATATCGCTTTTGTTAATAACTTCCACATTTATTCGAATTGTGCCACGAAACTTTGCAGACAGTCGCGGAGACTGATTTTCCACTGAAGTACTAAGTTTCGGAAGTGCAGCTCTGGTACTGCCGGAGATATGCCGATACAAACTGAATACGCAAAACATCAACAAAATTTAGCGCGTTTTAAAGTTGATATCGCTTTTGTTAATAACTTCCACATTTATTCGAATTGTGCCACGAAACTTTGCAGACAGTCGCGGAGACAGATTGTCTACTGAAGTACCAAGATTCAGAAGTGCAGCTCTTGTACTGCCGGAGATATGTCGATACAAACTGAATACGCAAAACATCAACAAAATTTAGCGCGTTTTAAAGTTTATATCGCTTTTGTTAATAACTTCCACATTTATTCGAATTGTTCCACGAAACTTTGCAGACAGTCGCGGAGACATGTTTTCTACTGAAGTACCAAGTTTCAGAAGTGCAGCTCTTGTACTGCCGGAGATATGTCGATACAAACTGAATACGCAAAACATCAACAAAATTTAGCGCGTTTTATAGTTGATATCGCTTTTGTTAATAACTTCTAAATTTATTCGAATTGTGCCACGAAACTTTGCAGAACGTCGCGGATAAACCTTTTTTACTGAAGTACTAAGTTTCAGAAGTGCAGCTCTTGTACTGCTGGAGATATGTCGATACAAACTGAATACGCAAAACATCAACAAAATTTAGCGCGTTTTAAAGTTTATATCGCTTTTGTTAATAACTTCCACATTAATTCGAATTGTTCCACGAAACTTTGCAGACAGTCGCGGAGGCTGATTTTCTACTGAAGTACTAAGTTTCGAAAGTGCAGCTCTTGTACTGCCGGAGATATGCCGATACAAACTGAATACGCAAAACATCAACAAAATTTAGCGCGTTTTAAAGTTGATATCGCTTTTGTTTATAACTTCCACATTTATTCGAATTGTGCAACGAAACTTTGCAGACAGTCGCGGAGACAGATTTCCTACTGAAGTACTAAGTTTCAGAAGTGCAGCTCTTGTACTGCCGGAGATATGTCGATACAAACTGAATACGCAAAACATCAACAAAATTTAGCGCGTTTTATAGTTAATATCGCTTTTGTTAATAGCTTCCACATTTATTCGAATTGTGCCACAAAACTTTGCAGACAGTCGCGGATAGGCCTTAACTACTAAAGTACCAAGTTTCACAAGTGCAGCTCTTGTACTGCCGGAGATATGTCGATACAAACTGAATACGCAAAACATCAACAAAATTTAGCGCGTTTTAAAGTTGATATCGCTTTTGTTAATAACTTCAAAATTTATTCGAATTGTTCAACGAAACTTTGCAGACAGTCGCGGAGACAGATTTACTACTGAAGTACCAAGTTTAAGAAGTGCAGCTCTTGTACTGCCGGAGATATGTCGATACAAACTGAATACGCAAAACATCAACAAAATTTAGCGCGTTTTAAAGTTGATATCGCTTTTGTTAATAACTTCCACATTTATTCGAATTGTGCCACGAAACTTTGCAGACAGTCGCGGAGACTGATTTTCCCCTGAAGTACTAAGTTTCGGAAGTGCAGCTCTGGTACTGCCGGAGATATGCCGATACAAACTGAATACGCAAAACATCAACAAAATTTAGCGCGTTTTAAAGTTGATATCGCTTTTGTTAATAACTTCCACATTTATTCGAATTGTGCCACGAAACTTTGCAGACAGTCGCGGAGACAGATTGTCTACTGAAGTACCAAGATTCAGAAGTGCAGCTCTTGTACTGCCGGAGATATGTCGATACAAACTGAATACGCAAAACATCAACAAAATTTAGCGCGTTTTAAAGTTGATATCGCTTTTGTTAATAACTTCCACATTTATTCGAATTGTTCCACGAAACTTTGCAGACAGTCGCGGAGACATGTTTTCTACTGAAGTACCAAGTTTTAGAAGTGCAGCTCTTGTACTGCCGGAGATATGTCGGCACAAACTGAATACGAAAAACATCAACAAAATTTAGCGCGTTTTAAAGTTGATATCGCTTTTGTTGATAACTTCCACATTTATTCGAATTGTGCAACGAAACTTTGCAGACAGTCGCGGATAGGCCAATTCTACTGAAGTACCAAGTTTCAGAAGTTCAGCTCTTGTACTGCCTGTTATATGTCGATACAAACTAAATACGCAAAACATCAACAAAATTTAGCGCGTTTAAAAGTTGATATCGCTTTTGTTGATAACTTCCAAATTTATTCGAATTGTGCAACGAAACTTTGCAGAACGTCGCGGAGACAGATGTTCTACTGAAGTACTAAGTTTCAGAAGTGCAGCTCTTGTACTGCCGGAGATATGTCGATACAAACTGAATACGCAAAACATCAACAAAATTTAGCGTGTTTTAAAGTATATATCGCTTTTGTTTATAACTTCCACATTTATTCGAATTGTGCCACGAAACTTTGCAGACAGTCGCGGAGACAGATTTACTACTGAAGTACCAAGTTTCAGAAGTGCAGTTCTTGTACTGCCGGTGATATGTCGATACCAACTGAATACGCAAAACATCAACAAAATTTAGCTCGTTTTAAAGTTGATATCGCTTTTGTTAATAACTTCCACATTCATTCGAATTGTGCCACGAAACTTTGCAGACAGTCGCGGAGACATATTTTCTACTGAAGTACCAAGTTTCAGAAGTGCAGCTCTTGTACTGCCGGAGATATGTCGATACAAACTGAATACGCAAAACATCAACAAAATTTAGCGCGTTTTAAAGTTGATATCGCTTTTGTTAATAACTTCCACATTTATTCGAATTGTGCCACGAAACTTTGCAGACAGTCGCGGATAGGCCTTAACTACTAAAGTACCAAGTTTCAGAAGTGCAGCTCTTGTACTGCCGGAGATATGTCGATACAAACTGAATACGCAAAACATCAACAAAATTTAGCGCGTTTTAAAGTTGATATCGCTTTTGTTAATAACTTCCACATTTATTCGAATTGTGCAACGAAACTTTGCAGAACGTCGCGGATAGGCCTTTTTTACTGAAGTACTAAGTTTCAGAAGTGCAGCTCTTGTACTGCCGGAGATATGTCGATACAAACTGAATACGCAAAGCATCAACAAAATTTAGCGCGTTTTAAAGTTGATATCGCTTTTGTTAATAACTTCAACATTTATTCGAATTGTTCCACGAAACTTTGCAGACAGTCGCGGAGACTGATTTTCTACTGAAGTACCAAGTTTCAGAAGTGCAGCTCTTGTACTGTCGGAGATATGTCGATACAAACTGAATACGCAAAACATCAACAAAATTTAGCGCGTTTTAAAGTTGATATCGCTTTTGTTAATAATATCCACATTTATTCGAATTGTGCCACGAACCTTTGCAGACAGTCGCGGAGACAGATTGTCTACTGAAGTACCAAGTTTCAGAAGTGCAGCTCTTGTACTGCCACCGATATGTCGATACAAACTGAATACGCAAAACATCAACAAAATTTAGCGCGTTTTCAAGTTGATATCGCTTTTGTTTATAACTTCAACCTTTATTCGAATTGTGCCACGAAACTTTGCAGACAGTCGCGGATAGGGCTTTTTTACTGAGGTACTAAGTTTCAGAAGTGCAGCTCTTGTACTGCCGGAGATATGTCGATACAAACTGAATACGCAAAACATCAACAAAATCTAGCGCGTTTTAAAGTTGATATCGCTTTTGTTAATAACTTCAACATTTATTCGAATTGTGCAGCGAAACTTTGCAGACAGTCGCGGAGACAGATTTTCTACTGAAGTACCAAGTTTCAGAAGTGCAGCTCTTGTACTGCCGGAGATATGTCGATACAAACTGAATACGCAAAACATCAACAAAATTTAGCGTGTTTTAAAGTATATATCGCTTTTGTTTATAACTTCCACATTTATTCGAATTGTGCCACGAAACTTTGCAGACAGTGGCGGAGACATATTTCCTACTGAAGTACCAAGTTTCAGAAGTGCAGCTCTTGTACTGCCGGAGATATGTCGATACAAACTGAATACGCAAAACATACCCAAAATTTAGCGCGTTTTAAAGTTGATATCGCTTTTGTTAATAACTTCCACATTTATTCGAATTGTGCCACGAAACTTTGCAGACAGTCGCGGAGACAGATTTACTACTGAAGTACCAAGTTTCAGAAGTGCAGCTCTTGTGCTGCCGGAGATATGTCGATACCAACTGAATACGCAAAACATCAACAAAATTTAGCTCGTTTTAAAGGTGATATCGCTTTTGTTAATAACTTCCACATTTATTCGAATTGTGCAACGAAACTTTGCAGAACGTCGCGGATAGGCCTTTTTTACTGAAGTACTAAGTTTCAGAAGTGCAGCTCATGTACTGCCGGAGATATGTCGATACAAACTGAATACGCAAAACATCAACAAAATTTAGCGCGTTTTAAAGTTGATATCGCTTTTGTTAATAACTTCAACATTTATTCGAATTGTTCCACCAAACTTTGCAGACAGTCGCGGAGACTGATTTTCTACTGAAGTACCAAGTTTCAGAAGTGCAGCTCTTGTACTGCCGGAGATATGTCGATACAAACTGAATACGCAAAACATCAACAAAATTTAGCGCGTTCTAAAGTTGATATCGCTTTTGTTTATAACTTCCACAGTTATTCGAATTGTGCCACGAAACTTTGCAGACAGTCGCGGAGACAGATTGTCTACTGAAGTACCAAGTTTCAGAAGTGCAGCTCTTGTACTGCCGGAGATATGTCGATACAAACTGAATACGCAAAACATCAACAAAATTTAGCGCGTTTTAAAGTTGATATCGCTTTTGTTAATAACTTCAACATTTATTCGAATTGTTCCACGAAACTTTGCAGACAGTCGCGGAGACTGATTTTCTACTGAAGTACCAAGTTTCAGAAGTGCAGCTCTTGTACTGCCGGAGATATGTCGATACCAACTGAATACGCAAAACATCAACAAAATTCAGCGCTTTTTAAAGTTGATATCGCTTTTGTTAATAACTTCCACATTTATTCGAATTGTGCCACGAAACTTTGCAGACAGTCGCGGAGACAGATTTTCTACTGAAGTACCAAGTTTCAGAAGTGCAGCTCTTGTACTGCTGGTGATATGTCGATACAAACTGAATACGCAAAACATCAACAAAATTTAGCGCGTTTTAAAGTTTATATCGCTTTTGTTAATAACTTCCACATTTATTCGAATTTTGCCACGAAACTTTGCAGACAGTCGCGGATAGGCCTTTTTTACTAACGTACTAAGTTTCAGAAGTGCAGCTCTTGTAGTGCCGCAGATATGTCGATACAAACTGAATACGCAAAACATACCCAAAATTTAGCGCGTTTTAAAGTTGATATCGCTTTTGTTGATAACTTCAACATTTATTCGAATTGTGCCACGAAACTTTGCAGACAGTCGCGGAGACAGATTTTCTACTGAAGTACCAAGTTTTAGATGTGCAGCTCTTGTACTGCCGGAGATATGTCGATACAAACTGAATACGCAACACATCAACAAAATTTAGCGCGTTTTAAAGTTGATATCGCTTTTGTTAATAACTTCCACATTTATTCGAATTGTGCCACGAAACTTTGCAGACAGTCGCGGATAGGCCTTAACTACTAAAGTACCAAGTTTCAGAAGTGCAGCTCTTGTACTGCCGGAGATATGTCGATACAAACTGAATACGCAAAACATCAACAAAATTTAGCGCGTTTTAAAGTTGATATCGCTTTTGTTAATAACTTCCACATTTATTCGAATTGTGCAACGAAACTTTGCAGAACGTCGCGGATAGGCCTTTTTTACTGAAGTACTAAGTTTCAGAAGTGCAGCTCTTGTACTGCCGGAGATATGTCGATACAAACTAAATACGCAAAGCATCAACAAAATTTAGCGCGTTTTAAAGTTGATATCGCTTTTGTTAATAACTTCAACATTTATTCGAATTGTTCCACGAAACTTTGCAGACAGTCGCGGAGACTGATTTTCTACTGAAGTACCAAGTTTCAGAAGTGCAGCTCTTGTACTGTCGGAGATATGTCGATACAAACTGAATACGCAAAACATCAACAAAATTTAGCGCGTTTTAAAGTTGATATCGCTTTTGTTAATAATATCCACATTTATTCGAATTGTGCCACGAACCTTTGCAGACAGTCGCGGAGACAGATTGTCTACTGAAGTACCAAGTTTCAGAAGTGCAGCTCTTGTACTGCCACCGATATGTCGATACAAACTGAATACGCAAAACATCAACAAAATTTAGCGCGTTTTCAAGTTGATATCGCTTTTGTTTATAACTTCAACCTTTATTCGAATTGTGCCACGAAACTTTGCAGACAGTCGCGGATAGGGCTTTTTTACTGAGGTACTAAGTTTCAGAAGTGCAGCTCTTGTACTGCCGGAGATATGTCGATACAAACTGAATACGCAAAACATCAACAAAATCTAGCGCGTTTTAAAGTTGATATCGCTTTTGTTAATAACTTCAACATTTATTCGAATTGTGCAGCGAAACTTTGCAGACAGTCGCGGAGACAGATTTTCTACTGAAGTACCAAGTTTCAGAAGTGCAGCTCTTGTACTGCCGGAGATATGTCGATACAAACTGAATACGCAAAACATCAACAAAATTTAGCGTGTTTTAAAGTATATATCGCTTTTGTTTATAACTTCCACATTTATTCGAATTGTGCCACGAAACTTTGCAGACAGTGGCGGAGACATATTTCCTACTGAAGTACCAAGTTTCAGAAGTGCAGCTCTTGTACTGCCGGAGATATGTCGATACAAACTGAATACGCAAAACATACCCAAAATTTAGCGCGTTTTAAAGTTGATATCGCTTTTGTTAATAACTTCCACATTTATTCGAATTGTGCCACGAAACTTTGCAGACAGTCGCGGAGACAGATTTACTACTGAAGTACCAAGTTTCAGAAGTGCAGCTCTTGTGCTGCCGGAGATATGTCGATACCAACTGAATACGCAAAACATCAACAAAATTTAGCTCGTTTTAAAGGTGATATCGCTTTTGTTAATAACTTCCACATTTATTCGAATTGTGCAACGAAACTTTGCAGAACGTCGCGGATAGGCCTTTTTTACTGAAGTACTAAGTTTCAGAAGTGCAGCTCATGTACTGCCGGAGATATGTCGATACAAACTGAATACGCAAAACATCAACAAAATTTAGCGCGTTTTAAAGTTGATATCGCTTTTGTTAATAACTTCAACATTTATTCGAATTGTTCCACCAAACTTTGCAGACAGTCGCGGAGACTGATTTTCTACTGAAGTACCAAGTTTCAGAAGTGCAGCTCTTGTACTGCCGGAGATATGTCGATACAAACTGAATACGCAAAACATCAACAAAATTTAGCGCGTTTTAAAGTTGATATCGCTTTTGTTTATAACTTCCACAGTTATTCGAATTGTGCCACGAAACTTTGCAGACAGTCGCGGAGACAGATTGTCTACTGAAGTACCAAGTTTCAGAAGTGCAGCTCTTGTACTGCCGGAGATATGTCGATACAAACTGAATACGCAAAACATCAACAAAATTTAGCGCGTTTTAAAGTTGATATCGCTTTTGTTAATAACTTCAACATTTATTCGAATTGTTCCACGAAACTTTGCAGACAGTCGCGGAGACTGATTTTCTACTGAAGTACCAAGTTTCAGAAGTGCAGCTCTTGTACTGCCGGAGATATGTCGATACCAACTGAATACGCAAAACATCAACAAAATTCAGCGCTTTTTAAAGTTGATATCGCTTTTGTTAATAACTTCCACATTTATTCGAATTGTGCCACGAAACTTTGCAGACAGTCGCGGAGACAGATTTTCTACTGAAGTACCAAGTTTCAGAAGTGCAGCTCTTGTACTGCTGGTGATATGTCGATACAAACTGAATACGCAAAACATCAACAAAATTTAGCGCGTTTTAAAGTTTATATCGCTTTTGTTAATAACTTCCACATTTATTCGAATTTTGCCACGAAACTTTGCAGACAGTCGCGGATAGGCCTTTTTTACTAACGTACTGAGTTTCAGAAGTGCAGCTCTTGTAGTGCCGCAGATATGTCGATACAAACTGAATACGCAAAACATACCCAAAATTTAGCGCGTTTTAAAGTTGATATCGCTTTTGTTGATAACTTCAACATTTATTCGAATTGTGCCACGAAACTTTGCAGACAGTCGCGGAGACAGATTTTCTACTGAAGTACCAAGTTTTAGATGTGCAGCTCTTGTACTGCCGGAGATATGTCGATACAAACTGAATACGCAACACATCAACAAAATTTAGCGCGTTTTAAAGTTGATATCGCTTTTGTTAATAACTTCCACATTTATTCGAATTGTGCCACGAAACTTTGCAGACAGTCGCGTATAAGCCTTTTCTAGTGAACTACCAAGTTTCAGAAGTGCAGCTCTTGTACTGCCGGAGATATGTCGATACAAACTGAATACGCAAAACATCAACAAAATTTAGCGCGTTTTAAAGTTGACATCGCTTTTGTTTATAACTTTTACATTTATTCGAATTGTGCCACGAAACTTTGCAGACAGTCCCGGAGACATATTTTCTACTGAAGTACCAAGTTTCAGAAGTGCAGCTCTTGTACTGCCGGAGATATGTCGATACAAACTGAATACGCAAAACATCAACAAAATTTAGCTGGTTTTAAAGTTGATATCGCTTTTGTTAATAACTTTAATATTTATTCGAATTGTGCCACCAAACTTGGCAGACAATCGCGGATAGGCCTTTTCTACTGAAGTACCAAGTTTCAGAAGTGCAGCCCTTGTACTGCCGGAGATATGTCGATACAAACTGAATACGCAAAACATCAACAAAATTTAGCGCGTTTTAAAGTTGATATCGCTTTTGTTAATAACTTCCACATTTATTCGAATTGTGCCACGAAACTTTGCAGACAGTCGCGTATAGGCCTTTTCTACTGAAGTACCAAGTTTCAGAAGTGCAGCTCTTGTACTGCCGGAGATATGTCGATACAAACTGAATACGCAAAACATCAACAAAATTTAGCGCGTTTCCAAGTGGATATCGCTATTGTTAATAACTTCCACATTTATTCGAATTGTGCAACGAAACTTTGCAGACAGTCGCGGAGACAGATTTTCTACTGAAGTACCAAGTTTCAGAAGTGCAGCTCTTGTACTGCCGGAGATATGTCGATACAAACTGAATACGCAAAACATCAACAAAATTTAGCGTGTTTTAAAGTTGATATCGCTTTAGTTTATAACTGCCACATTTATTCGAATTGTGCCACGAAACTTTGCAGACAGTCGCGGAGACATATTTTCTACTGAAGTACCAAGTTTCCGAAGTGCAGCTCTTGTACTGCCGGAGATATGTCGATACAAACTGAATACGCAAAACATCAACAAAATTTAGCGCGTTTTAAAGTTGATATCGCTTTGTTTATAACTTCAACATTTATTCGAATTGTGCCACGAAACTTTGCAGACAGTCGCGGAGACAGATTTTCTACTGAAGTTCCAAGTTTCAGAAGTGCAGCTCTTGTACTGCCGGAGATATGTCGATACAAACTGAATACGCAAAACATCAACAAAATTTAGCTGGTTTTAAAGTTGATATCGCTTTTGTTAATAACTTTAATTTTTATTCGAATTGTGCCACGAAACTTTGCAGACAATCGCGGATAGGCCTTTTCTACTGAAGTACCAAGTTTCAGAAGTGCAGCTCTTGTACTGCCGGAGATATGTCGATACAAACTGAATACGCAAAACATCAACAAAATTTAGCGCGTTTTAAAGTTGATATCGCTTTTGTTAATAACTTCCACATTTATTCGAATTGTGCCACGAAACTTTGCAGACAGTCGCGTATCGGCCTCTTCTACTGAAGTACCAAGTTTCAGAAGTGCAGCTCTTGTACTGCCGGAGATATGTCGATACAAACTGAATACGCAAAACATCAACAAAATTTAGCGCGTTTCCAAGTTGATATCGCTATTGTTAATAACTTCAACATTTATTCGAATTGTGCAACGAAACTTTGCAGACAGTCGCGGAGACAGATTTTCTACTGAAGTACCAAGTTTCAGAAGTGCAGCTCTTGTACTGCCGGAGATATGTCGATACAAACTGAATACGCAAAACATCAACAAAATTTAGCGTGTTTTAAAGTTGATATCGCTTTAGTTTATAACTTCCACATTTATTCGAATTGTGCCACGAAACTTTGCAGACAGTCGCGGAGACATATTTTCTACTGAAGTACCAAGTTTCCGAAGTGCAGCTCTTGTACTGCCGGAGATATGTCGATACAAACTGAATACGCAAAACATCAACAAAATTTAGCGCGTTTTAAAGTTGATATCGCTTTGTTAATAACTTCTACATTTATTCGAATTGTGCCACGAAACTTTGCAGACAGTCGCGGAGACAGATTTTCTACTGAAGTACCAAGTTTCAGAAGTGCAGCTCTTGTACTGCCGGAGATATGTCGATACAAACTGAATACGCAAAACATCAACAAAATTTAGCGCGTTTTAAAGTTGACATCGCTTTTGTTTATAACTTCCACATTTATTCGAATTGTGCCACGAAACTTTGCAGACAGTCCCGGAGACATATTTTCTACTGAAGTACCAAGTTTCAGAAGTGCAGCTCTTGTACTGCCGGAGATATGTCGATACAAACTGAATACGCAAAACATCAACAAAATTTAGCGCGTTTTAAAGTTGATATCGCTTTTGTTAATAACTTCAACATTTATTCGAATTGTGCCACGAAACTTTGCAGACAGTCGCGGATAAGCCTTTTCTACTGAAGTACCAAGTTTCAGAAGTGCAGCTCTTGTACTGCCGGAGATATGTCGATACAAACTGAATACGCAAAACATACCCAAAATTTAGCGCGTTTTAAAGTTGATATCGCTTTTGTTAATAACTTCCACATTTATTCGAATTGTGCCACGAAACTTTGCAGACAGTCGCGGATAGGCCTTTTCTACTGAAGTACCAAGTTTCAGAAGTGCAGCTCTTGTACTGCCGGAGATATGTCGATACAAACTGAATACGCAAAACATCAACAAAATTTAGCTGGTTTTAAAGTTGATATCGCTTTTGTTAATAACTTTAATATTTATTCGAATTGTGCCACCAAACTTTGCAGACAATCGCGGATAGGCCTTTTCTACTGAAGTACCAAGTTTCAGAAGTGCAGCTCTTGTACTGCCGGAGATATGTCGATACAAACTGAATACGCAAAACATCAACAAAATTTAGCGCGTTTTAAAGTTGATATCGCTTTTGTTAATAACTTCCACATTTATTCGAATTGTGCCACGAAACTTTGCAGACAGTCGCGTATCGGCCTTTTCTACTGAAGTACCAAGTTTCAGAAGTGCAGCTCTTGTACTGCCGGAGATATGTCGATACAAACTGAATACGCAAAACATCAACAAAATTTAGCGCGTTTCCAAGTTGATATCGCTATTGTTAATAACTTCCACATTTATTCGAATTGTGCAACGAAACTTTGCAGACAGTCGCGGAGACAGATTTTCTACTAAAGTACCAAGTTTCAGAAGTGCAGCTCTTGTACTGCCGGAGATATGTCGATACAAACTGAATACGCAAAACATCAACAAAATTTAGCGTGTTTTAAAGTTGATATCGCTTTAGTTTATAACTGCCACATTCATTCGAATTGTGCCACGAAACTTTGCAGACAGTCGCGGAGACATATTTTCTACTGAAGTACCAAGTTTCCGAAGTGCAGCTCTTGTACTGCCGGAGATATGTCGATACAAACTGAATACGCAAAACATCAACAAAATTTAGCGCGTTTTAAAGTTGATATCGCTTTGTTAATAACTTCAACATTTATTCGAATTGTGCCACGAAACTTTGCAGACAGTCGCGGAGACAGATTTTCTACTGAAGTTCCAAGTTTCAGAAGTGCAGCTCTTGTACTGCCGGAGATATGTCGATACAAACTGAATACGCAAAACATCAACAAAATTTAGCTGGTTTTAAAGTTGATATCGCTTTTGTTAATAACTTTAATATTTATTCGAATTGTGCCACGAAACTTTGCAGACAATCGCGGATAGGCCTTTTCTACTGAAGTACCAAGTTTCAGAAGTGCAGCTCTTGTACTGCCGGAGATATGTCGATACAAACTGAATACGCAAAACATCAACAAAATTTAGCGCGTTTTAAAGTTGATATCGCTTTTGTTAATAACTTCCACATTTATTCGAATTGTGCCACGAAACTTTGCAGACAGTCGCGTATCGGCCTCTTCTACTGAAGTACCAAGTTTCAGAAGTGCAGCTCTTGTACTGCCGGAGATATGTCGATACAAACTGAATACGCAAAACATCAACAAAATTTAGCGCGTTTCCAAGTTGATATCGCTATTGTTAATAACTTCAACATTTATTCGAATTGTGCAACGAAACTTTGCAGACAGTCGCGGAGACAGATTTTCTACTGAAGTACCAAGTTTCAGAAGTGCAGCTTTTGTACTGCCGGAGATATGTCGATACAAACTGAATACGCAAAACATCAACAAAATTTAGCGTGTTTTAAAGTTGATATCGCTTTAGTTTATAACTTCCACATTTATTCGAATGATGCCACGAAACTTTGCAGACAGTCGCGGAGACATATTTTCTACTGAAGTACCAAGTTTTCGAAGTGCAGCTCTTGTACTGCCGGAGATATGTCGATACAAACTGAATACGCAAAACATCAACAAAATTTAGCGCGTTTTAAAGTTGATATCGCTTTGTTAATAACTTCCACATTTATTCGAATTGTGCCACGAAACTTTGCAGACAGTCGCGGAGACAGATTTTCTACTGAAGTACCAAGTTTCAGAAGTGCAGCTCTTGTACTGCCGGAGATATGTCGATACAAACTGAATACGCAAAACATCAACAAAATTTAGCGCGTTTTAAAGTTGACATCGCTTTTGTTTATAACTTCCACATTTATTCGAATTGTGCCACGAAACTTTGCAGACAGTCCCGGAGACATATTTTCTACTGAAGTACCAAGTTTCAGAAGTGCAGCTCTTGTACTGCCGGAGATATGTCGATACAAACTGAATACGCAAAACATCAACAAAATTTAGCGCGTTTTAAAGTTGATATCGCTTTTGTTAATAACTTCAACATTTATTCGAATTGTGCCACGAAACTTTGCAGACAGTCGCGGATAAGCCTTTTCTACTGAAGTACCAAGTTTCAGAAGTGCAGCTCTTGTACTGCCGGAGATATGTCGATACAAACTGAATACGCAAAACATACCCAAAATTTAGCGCGTTTTAAAGTTGATATCGCTTTTGTTAATAACTTCCACATTTATTCGAATTGTGCCACGAAACTTTGCAGACAGTCGCGGATAGGCCTTTTCTACTGAAGTACCAAGTTTCAGAAGTGCAGCTCTTGTACTGCCGGAGATATGTCGATACAAACTGAATACGCAAAACATCAACAAAATTTAGCTGGTTTTAAAGTTGATATCGCTTTTGTTAATAACTTTAATATTTATTCGAATTGTGCCACCAAACTTTGCAGACAATCGCGGATAGGCCTTTTCTACTGAAGTACCAAGTTTCAGAAGTGCAGCTCTTGTACTGCCGGAGATATGTCGATACAAACTGAATACGCAAAACATCAACAAAATTTAGCGCGTTTTAAAGTTGATATCGCTTTTGTTAATAACTTCCACATTT
This sequence comes from Sepiola atlantica, assembly GCA_963556195.1. Lineage (NCBI taxonomy): Eukaryota > Metazoa > Mollusca > Cephalopoda > Sepiida > Sepiolidae > Sepiola > Sepiola atlantica. Next base: position 27,961,542 of record OY744526.1, read on the forward strand.
ATTCGAATTGTGCCACGAAACTTTGCAGACAGTCGCGTATCGGCCTTTTCTACTGAAGTACCAAGTTTCAGAAGTGCAGCTCTTGTACTGCCGGAGATATGTCGATACAAACTGAATACGCAAAACATCAACAAAATTTAGCGCGTTTCCAAGTTGATATCGCTATTGTTAATAACTTCAACATTTATTCGAATTGTGCAACGAAACTTTGCAGACAGTCGCGGAGACAGATTTTCTACTGAAGTACCAAGTTTCAGAAGTGCAGCTCTTGTACTGCCGGAGATATGTCGATACAAACTGAATACGCAAAACATCAACAAAATTTAGCGTGTTTTAAAGTTGATATCGCTTTAGTTTATAACTTCCACATTTATTCGAATTGTGCCACGAAACTTTGCAGACAGTCGCGGAGACATGTTTTCTACTGAAGTACCAAGTTTCCGAAGTGCAGCTCTTGTACTGCCGGAGATATGTCGATACAAACTGAATACGCAAAACATCAACAAAATTTAGCGCGTTTTATAGTTGATATCGCTTTGTTAATAACTTCAACATTTATTCGAATTGTGCCACGAAACTTTGCAGACAGTCGCGGAGACAGATTTTCTACTGAAGTTCCAAGTTTCAGAAGTGCAGCTCTTGTACTGCCGGAGATATGTCGATACAAACTGAATACGCAAAACATCAACAAAATTTAGCGTGTTTTAAAGTTGATATCGCTTTAGTTTATAACTGCCACATTTATTCGAATTGTGCCACGAAACTTTGCAGACAGTCGCGGAGACATATTTTCTACTGAAGTACCAAGTTTCCGAAGTGCAGCTCTTGTACTGCCGGAGATATGTCGATACAAACTGAATACGCAAAACATCAACAAAATTTAGCGCGTTTTAAAGTTGATATCGCTTTGTTAATAACTTCAACATTTATTCGAATTGTGCCACGAAACTTTGCAGACAGTCGCGAATACAGATTTTCTACTGAAGTTCCAAGTTTCAGAAGTGCAGCTCTTGTACTGCCGGAGATATGTCGATACAAACTGAATACGCAAAACATCAACAAAATTTAGCGCGTTTTAAAGTTGATATCGCTTTTGTTAATAACTTCCACATTTATTCGAATTGTGCCACGAAACTTTGCAGACAGTCGCGTATCGGCCTCTTCTACTGAAGTACCAAGTTTCAGAAGTGCAGCTCTTGTACTGCCGGAGATATGTCGATACAAACTGAATACGCAAAACATCAACAAAATTTAGCGCGTTTCCAAGTTGATATCGCTATTGTTAATAACTTCAACATTTATTCGAATTGTGCAACGAAACTTTGCAGACAGTCGCGGAGACAGATTTTCTACTGAAGTACCAAGTTTCAGAAGTGCAGCTCTTGTACTGCCGGAGATATGTCGATACAAACTGAATACGCAAAACATCAACAAAATTTAGCGTGTTTTAAAGTTGATATCGCTTTAGTTTATAACTTCCACATTTATTCGAATTGTGCCACGAAACTTTGCAGACAGTCGCGGAGACATATTTTCTACTGAAGTACCGACTTTCCGAAGTGCAGCTCTTGTACTGCCGGTGATATGTCGATACAAACTGAATACGCAAAACATCAACAAAATTTAGCGCGTTTTAAAGTTGATATCGCTTTGTTAATAACTTCCACATTTATTCGAATTGTGCTGAAACTTTGCAGACAGTCGCGGAGACAGATTTTCTACTGAAGTACCAAGTTTCAGAAGTGCAGCTCTTGTACTGCCGGAGATATGTCGATACAAACTGAATACGCAAAACATCAACAAAATTTAGCGCGTTTTAAAGTTGACATCGCTTTTGTTTATAACTTCCACATTTATTCGAATTGTGCCACGAAACTTTGCAGACAGTCCCGGAGACATATTTTCTACTGAAGTACCAAGTTTCAGAAGTGCAGCTCTTGTACTGCCGGAGATATGTCGATACAAACTGAATACGCAAAACATCAACAAAATTTAGCGCGTTTTAAAGTTGATATCGCTTTTGTAAATAACTTCAACATTTATTCGAATTGTGCCACGAAACTTTGCAGACAGTCGCGGATAGGCCTTTTCTACTGAGGTACCAAGTTTCAGAAGTGCAGCTCTTGTACTGCCGGAGATATGTCGATACAAACTGAATACGCAAAACATACCCAAAATTTAGCGCGTTTTAAAGTTGATATCGCTTTTGTTAATAACTTCCACATTTATTCGAATTGTGCCACGAAACTTTGCAGACAGTCGCGGATAGGCCTTTTCTACTGAAGTACCAAGTTTCAGAAGTGCAGCTCTTGTACTGCCGGAGATATGTCGATACAAACTGAATACGCAAAACATCAACAAAATTTAGCTGGTTTTAAAGTTGATATCGCTTTTGTTAATAACTTTAATATTTATTCGAATTGTGCCACCAAACTTTGCAGACAATCGCGGATAGGCCTTTTCTACTGAAGTACCAAGTTTCAGAAGTGCAGCTCTTGTACTGCCGGAGATATGTCGATACAAACTGAATACGCAAAACATCAACAAAATTTAGCGCGTTTTAAAGTTGATATCGCTTTTGTTAATAACTTCCACATTTATTCGAATTGTGCCACGAAACTTTGCAGACAGTCGCGTATCGGCCTTTTCTACTGAAGTACCAAGTTTCAGAAGTGCAGCTCTTGTACTGCCGGAGATATGTCGATACAAACTGAATACGCAAAACATCAACAAAATTTAGCGCGTTTCCAAGTTGATATCGCTATTGTTAATAACTTCAACATTTATTCGAATTGTGCAACGAAACTTTGCAGACAGTCGCGGAGACAGATTTTCTACTGAAGTACCAAGTTTCAGAAGTGCAGCTCTTGTACTGCCGGAGATATGTCGATACAAACTGAATACGCAAAACATCAACAAAATTTAGCGTGTTTTAAAGTTGATATCGCTTTAGTTTATAACTTCCACATTTATTCGAATTGTGCCACGAAACTTTGCAGACAGTCGCGGAGACAGATTGTCTACTGAAGTACAAAGTTTCAGAAGTGCAGCTCTTGTACTGCCGGAGATATGTCGATACAAACTGAATACGCAAAACATCAACAAAATTTAGCGCGTTTTAAAGTTGATATCGCTTTGTTAATAACTTCAACATTTATTCGAATTGTGCCACGAAACTTTGCAGACAGTCGCGGAGACAGATTTTCTACTGAAGTTCCAAGTTTCAGAAGTGCAGCTCTTGTACTGCCGGAGATATGTCGATACAAACTGAATACGCAAAACATCAACAAAATTTAGCGCGTTTTAAAGTTGACATCGCTTTTGTTAATAACTTCCACATTTATTCGAATTGTGCCACGAAACTTTGCAGACAGTCCCGGAGACATATTTTCTACTGAAGTACCAAGTTTCAGAAGTGCAGCTCTTGTACTGCCGGAGATATGTCGATACAAACTGAATACGCAAAACATCAACAAAATTTAGCGCGTTTGTAAGTTGATATCGCTTTTGTTAATAACTTCAACATTTATTCGAATTGTGCCACGAAACTTTGCAGACAGTCGCGGATAGGCCTTTTCTACTGAAGTACCAAGTTTCAGAAGTGCAGCTCTTGTACTGCCGGAGATATGTCGATACAAACTGAATACGCAAAACATCAACAAAATTTAGCGTGTTTTAAAGTTGATATCGCTTTAGTTTATAACTTCCACATTTATTCGAATTGTGCCACGAAACTTTGCAGACAGTCGCGGAGACATATTTTCTACTGAAGTACCAAGTTTCCGAAGTGCAGCTCTTGTACTGCCGGAGATATGTCGATACAAACTGAATACGCAAAACATCAACAAAATTTAGCGCGTTTTAAAGTTGATATCGCTTTGTTAATAACTTCAACATTTATTCGAATTGTGCCACGAAACTTTGCAGACAGTCGCGGAGACAGATTTACTACTGAAGTTCCAAGTTTCAGAAGTGCAGCTCTTGTACTGCCGGAGATATGTCGATACAAACTGAATACGCAAAACATCAACAAAATTTAGCGCGTTTTAAAGTTGACATCGCTTTTGTTTATAACTTCCACATTTATTCGAATTGTGCCACGAAACTTTGCAGACAGTCCCGGAGACATATTTTCTACTGAAGTACCAAGTTTCAGAAGTGCAGCTCTTGTACTGCCGGAGATATGTCGATACAAACTGAATACGCAAAACATCAACAAAATTTAGCGCGTTTTAAAGTTGATATCGCTTTTGTTAATAACTTCAACATTTATTCGAATTGTGCCACGAAACTTTGCAGACAGTCGCGGATAAGCCTTTTCTACTGAAGTATTAAGTTTCAGAAGTGCAGCTCTTGTACTGCCGGAGATATGTCGATACAAACTGAATACGCAAAACATACCCAAAATTTAGCGCGTTTTAAAGTTGATATCGCTTTTGTTAATAACTTCCACATTTATTCGAATTGTGCCACGAAACTTTGCAGACAGTCGCGGATAGGCCTTTTCTACTGAAGTACCAAGTTTCAGAAGTGCAGCTCTTGTACTGCCGGAGATATGTCGATACAAACTGAATACGCAAAACATCAACAAAATTTAGCTGGTTTTAAAGTTGATATCGCTTTTGTTAATAACTTTAATATTTATTCGAATTGTGCCACCAAACTTTGCAGACAATCGCGGATAGGCCTTTTCTACTGAAGTACCAAGTTTCAGAAGTGCAGCTCTTGTACTGCCGGAGATATGTCGATACAAATTGAATACGCAAAACATCAACAAAATTTAGCGCGTTTTAAAGTTGATATCGCTTTTGTTAATAACTTCCACATTTATTCGAATTGTGCCACGAAACTTTGCAGACAGTCGCGTATCGGCCTTTTCTACTGAAGTACCAAGTTTCAGAAGTGCAGCTCTTGTACTGCCGGAGATATGTCGATACAAACTGAATACGCAAAACATCAACAAAATTTAGCGCGTTTCCAAGTTGATATCGCTATTGTTAATAACTTCAACATTTATTCGAATTGTGCAACGAAACTTTGCAGACAGTCGCGGAGACAGATTTTCTACTGAAGTACCAAGTTTCAGAAGTGCAGCTCTTGTACTGCCGGAGATATGTCGATACAAACTGAATACGCAAAACATCAACAAAATTTAGCGTGTTTTAAAGTTGATATCGCTTTAGTTTATAACTTCCACATTTATTCGAATTGTGCCACGAAACTTTGCAGACAGTCGCGGAGACATGTTTTCTACTGAAGTACCAAGTTTCCGAAGTGCAGCTCTTGTACTGCCGGAGATATGTCGATACAAACTGAATACGCAAAACATCAACAAAATTTAGCGCGTTTTAAAGTTGATATCACTTTGTTAATAACTTCAACATTTATTCGAATTGTGCCACGAAACTTTGCAGACAGTCGCGGAGACAGATTTTCTACTGAAGTTCCAAGTTTCAGAAGTGCAGCTCTTGTACTGCCGGAGATATGTCGATACAAACTGAATACGCAAAACATCAACAAAATTTAGCGTGTTTTAAAGTTGATATCGCTTTAGTTTATAACTGCCACATTTATTCGAATTGTGCCACGAAACTTTGCAGACAGTCGCGGAGACATATTTTCTACTGAAGTACCAAGTTTCCGAAGTGCAGCTCTTGTACTGCCGGAGATATGTCGATACAAGATGAATACGCAAAACATCAACAAAATTTAGCGCGTTTTAAAGTTGATATCGCTTTGTTAATAACTTCAACATTTATTCGAATTGTGCCACGAAACTTTGCAGACAGTCGCGGAGACAGATTTTCTACTGAAGTTCCAAGTTTCAGAAGTGCAGCTCTTGTACTGCCGGAGATATGTCGATACAAACTGAATACGCAAAACATCAACAAAATTTAGCTGGTTTTAAAGTTGATATCGCTTTTGTTAATAACTTTAATATTTATTCGAATTGTGCCACGAAACTTTGCAGACAATCGCGGATAGGCCTTTTCTACTGAAGTACCAAGTTTCAGAAGTGCAGCTCTTGTACTGCCGGAGATATGTCGATACAAACTGAATACGCAAAACATCAACAAAATTTAGCGCGTTTTAAAGTTGATATCGCTTTTGTTAATAACTTCCACATTTATTCGAATTGTGCCACGAAACTTTGCAGACAGTCGCGTATCGGCCTCTTCTACTGAAGTACCAAGTTTCAGAAGTGCAGCTCTTGTACTGCCGGAGATATGTCGATACAAACTGAATACGCAAAACATCAACAAAATTTAGCGCGTTTCCAAGTTGATATCGCTATTGTTAATAACTTCAACATTTATTCGAATTGTGCAACGAAACTTTGCAGACAGTCGCGGAGACAGATTTTCTACTGAAGTACCAAGTTTCAGAAGTGCAGCTCTTGTACTGCCGGAGATATGTCGATACAAACTGAATACGCAAAACATCAACAAAATTTAGCGTGTTTTAAAGTTGATATCGCTTTAGTTTATTACTTCCACATTTATTCGAATTGTGCCACGAAACTTTGCAGACAGTCGCGGAGACATATTTTCTACTGAAGTACCAAGTTTCCGAAGTGCAGCTCTTGTACTGCCGGAGATATGTCGATACAAACTGAATACGCAAAACATCAACAAAATTTAGCGCGTTTTAAAGTTGATATCGCTTTGTTAATAACTTCCACATTTATTCGAATTGTGCTGAAACTTTGCAGACAGTCGCGGAGACAGATTTTCTACTGAAGTACCAAGTTTCAGAAGTGCAGCTCTTGTACTGCCGGAGATATGTCGATACAAACTGAATACGCAAAACATCAACAAAATTTAGCGCGTTTTAAAGTTGACATCGCTTTTGTTTATAACTTCCACATTTATTCGAATTGTGCCACGAAACTTTGCAGACAGTCCCGGAGACATATTTTCTACTGAGGTACCAAGTTTCAGAAGTGCAGCTCTTGTACTGCCGGAGATATGTCGATACAAACTGAATACGCAAAACATCAACAAAATTTAGCGCGTTTTAAAGTTGATATCGCTTTTGTTAATAACTTCAACATTTATTCGAATTGTGCCACGAAACTTTGCAGACAGTCGCGGCTAGGCCTTTTCTACTGAAGTACCAAGTTTCAGAAGTGCAGCTCTTGTACTGCCGGAGATATGTCGATACAAACTGAATACGCAAAACATACCCAAAATTTAGCGCGTTTTAAAGTTGATATCGCTTTTGTTAATAACTTCCACATTTATTCGAATTGTGCCACGAAACTTTGCAGACAGTCGCGGATAGGCCTTTTCTACTGAAGTACCAAGTTTCAAAAGTGCAGCTCTTGTACTGCCGGAGATATGTCGATACAAACTGAATACGCAAAACATCAACAAAATTTAGCTGGTTTTAAAGTTGATATCGCTTTTGTTAATAACTTTAATATTTATTCGAATTGTGCCACCAAACTTTGCAGACAATCGCGGATAGGCCTTTTCTACTGAAGTACCAAGTTTCAGAAGTGCAGCTCTTGTACTGCCGGAGATATGTCGATACAAACTGAATACGCAAAACATCAACAAAATTTAGGGCGTTTTAAAGTTGATATCGCTTTTGTTAATAACTTCCACATTTATTCGAATTGTGCCACGAAACTTTGCAGACAGTCGCGTATCGGCCTTTTCTACTGAAGTACCAAGTTTCAGAAGTGCAGCTCTTGTACTGCCGGAGATATGTCGATACAAACTGAATACGCAAAACATCAACAAAATTTAGCGCGTTTCCAAGTTGATATCGCTATTGTTAATAACTTCAACATTTATTCGAATTGTGCAACGAAACTTTGCAGACAGTCGCGGATAGGCCTTTTCTACTGAAGTACCAAGTTTCAGAAGTGCAGCTCTTGTACTGCCGGAGATATGTCGATACAAACTGAATACGCAAAACATCAACAAAATTTAGCGTGTTTTAAAGTTGATATCGCTTTAGTTTATAACTTCCACATTTATTCGAATTGTGCCACGAAACTTTGCAGACAGTCGCGGAGACATGTTTTCTACTGAAGTACCAAGTTTCAGAAGTACAGCTCTTGTACTGCCGGAGATATGTCGATACAAACTGAATACGCAAAACATCAACAAAATTTAGCGCGTTTTAAAGTTGATATCGCTTTGTTAATAACTTCAACATTTATTCGAATTGTGCCACGAAAATTTGCAGACAGTCGCGGAGACAGATTTTCTACTGAAGTTCCAAGTTTCAGAAGTGCAGCTCTTGTACTGCCGGAGATATGTCGATACAAACTGAATACGCAAAACATCAACAAAATTTAGCGCGTTTTAAAGTTGACATCGCTTTTGTTTATAACTTCCACATTTATTCGAATTGTGCCACGAAACTTTGCAGACAGTCCCGGAGACATATTTTCTACTGAAGTACCAAGTTTCAGAAGTGCAGCTCTTGTACTGCCGGAGATATGTCGATACAAACTGAATACGCAAAACATCAACAAAATTTAGCGCGTTTTAAAGTTGATATCGCTTTTGTTAATAACTTCAACATTTATTCGAATTGTGCCACGAAACTTTGCAGACAGTCGCGGATAGGCCTTTCTACTGAAGTACCAAGTTTCAGAAGTGCAGCTCTTGTACTGCCGGAGATATGTCGATACAAACTGAATACGCAAAACATCAACAAAATTTAGCGTGTTTTAAAGTTGATATCGCTTTAGTTTATAACTTCCACATTTATTGGAATTGTGCCACGAAACTTTGCAGACAGTCGCGGAGACATATTTTCTACTGAAGTACCAAGTTTCCGAAGTGCAGCTCTTGTACTGCCGGAGATATGTCGATACAAACTGAATACGCAAAACATCAACAAAATTTAGCGCGTTTTAAAGTTGATATCGCTTTGTTAATAACTTCAACATTTATTCGAATTGTGCCACGAAACTTTGCAGACAGTCGCGGAGACAGATTTACTACTGAAGTTCCAAGTTTCAGAAGTGCAGCTCTTGTACTGCCGGAGATATGTCGATACAAACTGAATACGCAAAACATCAACAAAATTTAGCGCGTTTTAAAGTTGACATCGCTTTTGTTTATAACTTCCACATTTATTCGAATTGTGCCACGAAACTTTGCAGACAGTCCCGGAGACATATTTTCTACTGAAGTACCAAGTTTCAGAAGTGCAGCTCTTGTACTGCCGGAGATATGTCGATACAAACTGAATACGCAAAACATCAACAAAATTTAGCGCGTTTTAAAGTTGATATCGCTTTTGTTAATAACTTCAACATTTATTCGAATTGTGCCACGAAACTTTGCAGACAGTCGCGGATAGGCCTTTTCTACTGAAGTACCAAGTTTCAGAAGTGCAGCTCTTGTACTGCCGGAGATATGTCGATACAAACTGAATACGCAAAACATACCCAAAATTTAGCGCGTTTTAAAGTTGATATCGCTTTTGTTAATAACTTCCACATTTATTCGAATTGTGCCACGAAACTTTGCAGACAGTCGCGGATAGGCCTTTTCTACTGAAGTACCAAGTTTCAGAAGTGCAGCTCTTGTACTGCCGGAGATATGTCGATACAAACTGAATACGCAAAACATCAACAAAATTTAGCTGGTTTTAAAGTTGATATCGCTTTTGTTAATAACTTTAATATTTATTCGAATTGTGCCACCAAACTTTGCAGACAATCGCGGATAGGCCTTTTCTACTGAAGTACCAAGTTTCAGAAGTGCAGCTCTTGTACTGCCGGAGATATGTCGATACAAACTGAATACGCAAAACATCAACAAAATTTAGCGCGTTTTAAAGTTGATATCGCTTTTGTTAATAACTTCCACATTTATTCGAATTGTGCCACGAAACTTTGCAGACAGTCGCGTATCGGCCTTTTCTACTGAAGTACCAAGTTTCAGAAGTGCAGCTCTTGTACTGCCGGAGATATGTCGATACAAACTGAATACGCAAAACATCAACAAAATTTAGCGCGTTTCCAAGTTGATATCGCTATTGTTAATAACTTCAACATTTATTCGAATTGTGCAACGAAACTTTGCAGACAGTCGCGGAGACAGATTTTCTACTGAAGTACCAAGTTTCAGAAGTGCAGCTCTTGTACTGCCGGAGATATGTCGATACAAACTGAATACGCAAAACATCAACAAAATTTAGCGTGTTTTAAAGTTGATATCGCTTTAGTTTATAACTTCCACATTTATTCGAATTGTGCCACGAAACTTTGCAGACAGTCGCGGAGACATGTTTTCTACTGAAGTACGAAGTTTCCGAAGTGCAGCCGTTGTACTGCCGGAGATATGTCGATACAAACTGAATACGCAAAACATCAACAAAATTTAGCGCGTTTTAAAGTTGATATCGCTTTGTTAATAACTTCAACATTTATTCGAATTGTGCCATGAAACTTTGCAGACAGTCGCGGAGACAGATTTTCTACTGAAGTTCCAAGTTTCAGAAGTGCAGCTCTTGTACTGCCGGTAATATGTCGATACAAACTGAATACGCAAAACATAAACAAAATTTAGCGCGTTTTAAAGTTGACATCGCTTTTGTTTATAACTTCCACATTTATTCGAATTGTGCCACGAAACTTTGCAGACAGTCCCGGAGACAGATTTTCTACTGAAGTACCAAGTTTCAGAAGTGCAGCTCTTGTACTGCCGGAGATATGTCGATACAAACTGAATACGCAAAACATCAACAAAATTTAGCGCGTTTTAAAGTTGATATCGCTTTTGTTAATAACTTCAACATTTATTCGAATTGTGCCACGAAACTTTGCAGACAGTCGCGGATAGGCCTTTTCTACTGAAGTACCAAGTTTCAGAAGTGCAGCTCTTGTACTGCCGGAGATATGTCGATACAAACTGAATACGCAAAACATACCCAAAATTTAGCGCGTTTTAAAGTTGATATCGCTTTTGTTAATAACTTCCACATTTATTCGAACTGTGCCACGAAACTTTGCAGACAGTCGCGGATAGGCCTTTTCTACTGAAGTACCAAGTTTCAGAAGTGCAGCTCTTGTACTGCCGGAGATATGTCGATAAAAACTGAATACGCAAAACATCAACAAAATTAAGCGCGTTTTAAAGTTGATATCGCTTTTGTTTATTACTTCTACATGTATTTGAATTGTGCCACGAAACTTTGCAGACAGTCGCGGATAGGCCTTTTCTACTGAAGTACCAAGTTTCAGAAGTGCAGCTCTTGTACTGCCGGAGATATGTCGATACAAACTGAATACGCAAAACATACCCAAAATTTAGCGCGTTTTAAAGTTGATATCGCTATTGTTAATAACTTCCACATTTATTCGAATTGTGCAACGAAACTTTGCAGACAGTCGCGGATAGGCCTTTTCTACTGAAGTACCAAGTTTCAGAAGTGCAGCTCTTGTACTGCCGGAGATATGTCGATACAAACTGAATACGCAAAACATCAACAAAATTTAGCGTGTTTTAAAGTTGATATCGCTTTTGTTTATAACTTCCACATTTATTCGAATTGTGCCACGAAACTTTGCAGACAGTCGCGGATAGGCCTTTTCTACTGAAGTACCAAGTTTCAGAAGTGCAGCTCTTGTACTGCCGGAGATATGTCGATACAAACTGAATACGCAAAACATCAACAAAATTTAGCGCGTTTTAAAGTTGACATCGCTTTTGTTTATAACTTCCACATTTATTCGAATTGTGCCACGAAACTTTGCAGACAGTCCCGGAGACATATTTACTACTGAAGTACCAAGTTTCAGAAGTGCAGCTCTTGTACTGCCGGAGATATGTCGATACAAACTGAATACGCAAAACATCAACAAAATTTAGCTGGTTTTAAAGTTGATATCGCTTTTGTTAATAACTTTAATATTTATTCGAATTGTGCCACGAAACTTTGCAGACCCTCGCGGATAGGCCTTTTCTACTGAAGTACCAAGTTTCAGAAGTGCAGCTCTTGTACTGCCGGAGATATGTCGATACAAACTGAATACGCAAAACATCAACAAAATTTAGCGCGTTTCCAAGTTGATATCGCTATTGTTAATAACTTCAACATTTATTCGAATTGTGCAACGAAACTTTGCAGACAGTCGCGGAGACAGATTTTCTACTGACGTACCAAGTTTCAGCAGTGCAGCTCTTGTACTGCCGGAGATATGTCGATACAAACTGAATACGCAAAACATCAACAAAATTTTGCGTGTTTTAAAGTTGATATCGCTTTTGTTTATAACTTCCACATTTATTCGAATTGTGCCACGAAACTTTGCAGACAGTCGCGGAGACATATTTTCTACTGAAGTACCAAGTTTCAGAAGTGCAGCTCTTGTACTGCCGGAGATATGTCGATACAAACTGAATACGCAAAACATACCCAAAATTTAGCGCGTTTTAAAGTTGATATCGCTTTTGTTAATAACTTCCACATTTATTCGAATTGTGCCACGAAACTTTGCAGACAGTCGCGGATAGGCCTTTTCTACTGAAGTACCAAGTTTCAGAAGTGCAGCTCTTGTACTGCCGGAGATATGTCGATAAAAACTGAATACGCAAAACATCAACAAAATTAAGCGCGTTTTAAAGTTGATATCGCTTTTGTTTATTACTTCTACATGTATTTGAATTGTGCCACGAAACTTTGCAGACAGTCGCGGATAGGCCTTTTCTACTGAAGTACCAAGTTTCAGAAGTGCAGCTCTTGTACTGCCGGAGATATGTCGATACAAACTGAATACGCAAAACATACCCAAAATTTAGCGCGTTTTAAAGTTGATATCGCTATTGTTAATAACTTCCACATTTATTCGAATTGTGCAACGAAACTTTGCAGACAGTCGCGGATAGGCCTTTTCTACTGAAGTACCAAGTTTCAGAAGTGCAGCTCTTGTACTGCCGGAGATATGTCGATACAAACTGAATACGCAAAACATCAACAAAATTTAGCGTGTTTTAAAGTTGATATCGCTTTTGTTTATAACTTCCACATTTATTCGAATTGTGCCACGAAACTTTGCAGACAGTCGCGGATAGGCCTTTTCTACTGAAGTACCAAGTTTCAGAAGTGCAGCTCTTGTACTGCCGGAGATATGTCGATACAAACTGAATACGCAAAACATCAACAAAATTTAGCGCGTTTTAAAGTTGACATCGCTTTTGTTTATAACTTCCACATTTATTCGAATTGTGCCACCAAACTTTGCAGACAGTCCCGGAGACATATTTACTACTGAAGTACCAAGTTTCAGAAGTGCAGCTCTTGTACTGCCGGAGATATGTCGATACAAACTGAATACGCAAAACATCAACAAAATTTAGCTGGTTTTAAAGTTGATATCGCTTTTGTTAATAACTTTAATATTTATTCGAATTGTGCCACGAAACTTTGCAGACCCTCGCGGATAGGCCTTTTCTACTGAAGTACCAAGTTTCAGAAGTGCAGCTCTTGTACTGCCGGAGATATGTCGATACAAACTGAATACGCAAAACATCAACAAAATTTAGCGCGTTTCCAAGTTGATATCGCTATTGTTAATAACTTCAACATTTATTCGAATTGTGCAACGAAACTTTGCAGACAGTCGCGGAGACAGATTTTCTACTGACGTACCAAGTTTCAGCAGTGCAGCTCTTGTACTGCCGGAGATATGTCGATACAAACTGAATACGCAAAACATCAACAAAATTTTGCGTGTTTTAAAGTTGATATCGCTTTTGTTTATAACTTCCACATTTATTCGAATTGTGCCACGAAACTTTGCAGACAGTCGCGGATAGGCCTTTTCTACTGGAGTACCAAGTTTCAGAAGTGCAGCTCTTGTACTGCCGGAGATATGTCGATACAAACTGAATACGCAAAACATACCCAAAATTTAGCGCGTTTTAAAGTTGATATCGCTATTGTTAATAACTTCCACATTTATTCGAATTGTGCAACGAAACTTTGCAGACAGTCGCGGAGACAGATTTACCACTGACGTACCAAGTTTCAGCAGTGCAGCTCTTGTACTGCCGGAGATATGTCGATACAAACTGAATACGCAAAACATCAACAAAATTTAGCGTGTTTTAAAGTTGATATCGCTTTTGTTTATAACTTCCACATTTATTCGAATTGTGCCACGAAACTTTGCAGACAGTCGCGGAGACATATTTTCTACTGAAGTACCAAGTTTCAGAAGTGCAGCTATTGTACTGCCGGAGATATGTCGATACAAACTGAATACGCAAAACATCAACAAAATTTAGCGCGTTTTAAAGTTGATATCGCTTTTGTTAATAACTTCCACATTTATTCGAATTGTGCCACGAAACTTTGCAGACAGTCGCGTATAGGCCTTTTCTACTGAAGTACCAAGTTTCAGAAGTGCAGCTCTTGTACTACCGGAGATATGTCGATACAAACTGAATACGCAAAACATCAACAAAATTTAGCGCGTTTTAAAGTTGATATCGCTTTTGTTAATAACTTCAACATTTATTCGAATTGTGCCACGAAACTTTGCAGACAGTCGCGGAGACATATTTTCTACTGAAGTTCCAAGTTTCAGAAGTGCAGCTCTTGTACTGTCGGAGATATGTCGATACAAACTGAATACGCAAAACATCAACAAAATTTAGCTGGTTTTAAAGTTGATATCGCTTTTGTTAATAACTTTAATATTTATTCGAATTGTGCCACCAAACTTTGCAGACAATCGCGGATAGGCCTTTTCTACTGAAGTACCAAGTTTCAGAAGTGCAGCTCTTGTACTGCCGGAGATATGTCGATACAAACTGAATACGCAAAACATCAACAAAATTTAGCGCGTTTTAAAGTTGATATCGCTTTTGTTAATAACTTCCACATTTATTCGAATTGTGCCACGAAACTTTGCAGACAGTCGCGTATAGGCCTTTTCTACTGAAGTACCAAGTTTCAGAAGTGCAGCTCTTGTACTGCCGGAGATATGTCGATACAAACTGAATACGCAAAACATCAACAAAATTTAGCGCGTTTCCAAGTTGATATCGCTATTGTTAATAACTTCAACATTTATTCGAATTGTGCAACGAAACTTTGCAGACAGTCGCGGAGACAGATTTTCTACTGAAGTACCAAGTTTCAGAAGTGCAGCTCTTGTACTGCCGGAGATATGTCGATACAAACTGAATACGCAAAACATACCCAAAATTTAGCGCGTTTTAAAGTTGATATCGCTTTTGTTAATAACTTCCACATTTATTCGAATTGTGCCACGAAACTTTGCAGACAGTCGCGGATAGGCCTTTTCTACTGAAGTACCAAGTTTCAGAAGTGCAGCTCTTGTACTGCCGGAGATATGTCGATACAAACTGAATACGCAAAACATCAACAAAATTTAGCGCGTTTTAAAGTTGACATCGCTTTTGTTTATAACTTCCACATTTATTCGAATTGTGCCACGAAACTTTGCAGACAGTCGCGGATAGGCCTTTTCTACTGGAGTACCAAGTTTCAGAAGTGCAGCTCTTGTACTGCCGGAGATATGTCGATACAAACTGAATACGCAAAACATACCCAAAATTTAGCGCGTTTTAAAGTTGATATCGCTATTGTTAATAACTTCCACATTTATTCGAATTGTGCAACGAAACTTTGCAGACAGTCGCGGAGACAGATTTACTACTGACGTACCAAGTTTCAGCAGTGCAGCTCTTGTACTGCCGGAGATATTTCGATACAAACTGAATACGCAAAACATCAACAAAATTTAGCGTGTTTTAAAGTTGATATCGCTTTTGTTTATAACTTCCACATTTATTCGAATTGTGCCACGAATTTTTGCAGACAGTCGCGGAGACATATTTTCTACTGAAGTACCAAGTTTCAGAAGTGCAGCTCTTGTACTGCCGGAGATATGTCGATAAAAACTGAATACGCAAAACATCAACAAAATTAAGCGCGTTTTAAAGTTGATATCGCTTTTGTTTATTACTTCTACATGTATTTGAATTGTGCCACGAAACTTTGCAGACAGTCGCGGATAGGCCTTTTCTACTGAAGTACCAAGTTTCAGAAGTGCAGCTCTTGTACTGCCGGAGATATGTCGATACAAACTGAATACGCAAAACATACCCAAAATTTAGCGCGTTTTAAAGTTGATATCGCTATTGTTAATAACTTCCACATTTATTCGAATTGTGCAACGAAACTTTGCAGACAGTCGCGGATGGGCTTTTTCTACTGAAGTACCAAGTTTCAGAAGTGCAGCTCTTGTACTGCCGGAGATATGTCGATACAAACTGAATACGCAAAACATCAACAAAATTTAGCGTGTTTTAAAGTTGATATCGCTTTTGTTTATAACTTCCACATTTATTCGAATTGTGCCACGAAACTTTGCAGACAGTCGCGGATAGGCCTTTTCTACTGAAGTACCAAGTTTCAGAAGTGCAGCTCTTGTACTGCCGGAGATATGTCGATACAAACTGAATACGCAAAACATCAACAAAATTTAGCGCGTTTTAAAGTTGACATCGCTTTTGTTTATAACTTCCACATTTATTCGAATTGTGCCACGAAACTTTGCAGACAGTCCCGGAGACATATTTACTACTCAAGTACCAAGTTTCAGAAGTGCAGCTCTTGTACTGCCGGAGATATGTCGATACAAACTGAATACGCAAAACATCAACAAAATTTAGCTGGTTTTAAAGTTGATATCGCTTTTGTTAATAACTTTAATATTTATTCGAATTGTGCCACGAAACTTTGCAGACCCTCGCGGATAGGCCTTTTCTACTGAAGTACCAAGTTTCAGAAGTGCAGCTCTTGTACTGCCGGAGATATGTCGATACAAACTGAATACGCAAAACATCAACAAAATTTAGCGCGTTTCCAAGTTGATATCGCTATTGTTAATAACTTCAACATTTATTCGAATTGTGCAACGAAACTTTGCAGACAGTCGCGGAGACAGATTTTCTACTGACGTACCAAGTTTCAGCAGTGCAGCTCTTGTACTGCCGGAGATATGTCGATACAAACTGAATACGCAAAACATCAACAAAATTTTGCGTGTTTTAAAGTTGATATCGCTTTTGTTTATAACTTCCACATTTATTCGAATTGTGCCACGAAACTTTGCAGACAGTCGCGGAGACATATTTTCTACTGAAGTACCAAGTTTCAGAAGTGCAGCTCTTGTACTGCCGGAGATATGTCGATACAAACTGAATACGCAAAACATACCCAAAATTTAGCGCGTTTTAAAGTTGATATCGCTTTTGTTAATAACTTCCACATTTATTCGAATTGTGCCACGAAACTTTGCAGACAGTCGCGGATAGGCCTTTTCTACTGAAGTACCAAGTTTCAGAAGTGCAGCTCTTGTACTGCCGGAGATATGTCGATACAAACTGAATACGCAAAACATCAACAAAATTTAGCGCGTTTTAAAGTTGATATCGCTTTTGTTTATAACTTCCACATTTATTCGAATTGTGCCACGAAACTTTGCAGACAGTCGCGGATAGGCCTTTTCTACTGGAGTACCAAGTTTCAGAAGTGCAGCTCTTGTACTGCCGGAGATATGTCGATACAAACTGAATACGCAAAACATACCCAAAATTTAGCGCGTTTTAAAGTTGATATCGCTATTGTTAATAACTTCCACATTTATTCGAATTGTGCAACGAAACTTTGCAGACAGTCGCGGAGACAGATTTACCACTGACGTACCAAGTTTCAGCAGTGCAGCTCTTGTACTGCCGGAGATATGTCGATACAAACTGAATACGCAAAACATCAACAAAATTTAGCGTGTTTTAAAGTTGATATCGCTTTTGTTTATAACTTCCACATTTATTCGAATTGTGCCACGAAACTTTGCAGACAGTCGCGGAGACATATTTTCTACTGAAGTACCAAGTTTCAGAAGTGCAGCTATTGTACTGCCGGAGATATGTCGATACAAACTGAATACGCAAAACATCAACAAAATTTAGCGCGTTTTAAAGTTGATATCGCTTTTGTTAATAACTTCCACATTTATTCGAATTGTGCCACGAAACTTTGCAGACAGTCGCGTATAGGCCTTTTCTACTGAAGTACCAAGTTTCAGAAGTGCAGCTCTTGTACTACCGGAGATATGTCGATACAAACTGAATACGCAAAACATCAACAAAATTTAGCGCGTTTTAAAGTTGATATCGCTTTTGTTAATAACTTCAACATTTATTCGAATTGTGCCACGAAACTTTGCAGACAGTCGCGGAGACATATTTTCTACTGAAGTTCCAAGTTTCAGAAGTGCAGCTCTTGTACTGTCGGAGATATGTCGATACAAACTGAATACGCAAAACATCAACAAAATTTAGCTGGTTTTAAAGTTGATATCGCTTTTGTTAATAACTTTAATATTTATTCGAATTGTGCCACCAAACTTTGCAGACAATCGCGGATAGGCCTTTTCTACTGAAGTACCAAGTTTCAGAAGTGCAGCTCTTGTACTGCCGGAGATATGTCGATACAAACTGAATACGCAAAACATCAACAAAATTTAGCGCGTTTTAAAGTTGATATCGCTTTTGTTAATAACTTCCACATTTATTCGAATTGTGCCACGAAACTTTGCAGACAGTCGCGTATAGGCCTTTTCTACTGAAGTACCAAGTTTCAGAAGTGCAGCTCTTGTACTGCCGGAGATATGTCGATACAAACTGAATACGCAAAACATCAACAAAATTTAGCGCGTTTCCAAGTTGATATCGCTATTGTTAATAACTTCAACATTTATTCGAATTGTGCAACGAAACTTTGCAGACAGTCGCGGACACAGATTTTCTACTGAAGTACCAAGTTTCAGAAGTGCAGCTCTTGTACTGCCGGAGATATGTCGATACAAACTGAATACGCAAAACATACCCAAAATTTAGCGCGTTTTAAAGTTGATATCGCTTTTGTTAATAACTTCCACATTTATTCGAATTGTGCCACGAAACTTTGCAGACAGTCGCGGATAGGCCTTTTCTACTGAAGTACCAAGTTTCAGAAGTGCAGCTCTTGTACTGCCGGAGATATGTCGATACAAACTGAATACGCAAAACATCAACAAAATTTAGCGCGTTTTAAAGTTGACATCGCTTTTGTTTATAACTTCCACATTTATTCGAATTGTGCCACGAAACTTTGCAGACAGTCGCGGATAGGCCTTTTCTACTGGAGTACCAAGTTTCAGAAGTGCAGCTCTTGTACTGCCGGAGATATGTCGATACAAACTGAATACGCAAAACATACCCAAAATTTAGCGCGTTTTAAAGTTGATATCGCTATTGTTAATAACTTCCACATTTATTCGAATTGTGCAACGAAACTTTGCAGACAGTCGCGGAGACAGATTTACTACTGACGTACCAAGTTTCAGCAGTGCAACTCTTGTACTGCCGGAGATATGTCGATACAAACTGAATACGCAAAACATCAACAAAATTTAGCGTGTTTTAAAGTTGATATCGCTTTTGTTTATAACTTCCACATTTATTCGAATTGTGCCACGAAACTTTGCAGACAGTCGCGGAGACATATTTTCTACTGAAGTACCAAGTTTCAGAAGTGCAGCTATTGTACTGCCGGAGATATGTCGATACAAACTGAATACGCAAAACATCAACAAAATTTAGCGCGTTTTAAAGTTGATATCGCTTTTGTTAATAACTTCCACATTTATTCGAATTGTGCCACGAAACTTTGCAGACAGTCGCGTATAGGCCTTTTCTACTGAAGTACCAAGTTTCAGAAGTGCAGCTCTTGTACTGCCGGAGATATGTCGATACAAACTGAATACGCAAAACATACCCAAAATTTAGCGCGTTTCCAAGTTGATATCGCTATTGTTAATAACTTCAACATTTATTCGAATTGTGCAACGAAACTTTGCAGACAGTCGCGGAGACAGATTTTCTACTGAAGTACCAAGTTTCAGAAGTGCAGCTCTTGTACTGCCGGAGATATGTCGATACAAACTGAATACGCAAAACATACCCAAAATTTAGCGCGTTTTAAAGTTGATATCGCTTTTGTTAATAACTTCCACATTTATTCGAATTGTGCCACGAAACTTTGCAGACAGTCGCGGATAGGCCTTTTCTACTGAAGTACCAAGTTTCAGAAGTGCAGCTCTTGTACTGCCGGAGATATGTCGATACAAACTGAATACGCAAAACATCAACAAAATTTAGCGCGTTTTAAAGTTGACATCGCTTTTGTTTATAACTTCCACATTTATTCGAATTGTGCCACGAAACTTTGCAGACAGTCGCGGATAGGCCTTTTCTACTGGAGTACCAAGTTTCAGAAGTGCAGCTCTTGTACTGCCGGAGATATGTCGATACAAACTGAATACGCAAAACATACCCAAAATTTAGCGCGTTTTAAAGTTGATATCGCTATTGTTAATAACTTCCACATTTATTCGAATTGTGCAACGAAACTTTGCAGACAGTCGCGGAGACAGATTTACTACTGACGTACCAAGTTTCAGCAGTGCAGCTCTTGTACTGCCGGAGATATGTCGATACAAACTGAATACGCAAAACATCAACAAAATTTAGCGTGTTTTAAAGTTGATATCGCTTTTGTTTATAACTTCCACATTTATTCGAATTGTGCCACGAAACTTTGCAAACAGTCGCGGAGACATATTTTCTACTGAAGTACCAAGTTTCAGAAGTGCAGCTATTGTACTGCCGGAGATATGTCGATACAAACTGAATACGCAAAACATCAACAAAATTTAGCGCGTTTTAAAGTTGATATCGCTTTTGTTTATAACTTCCACATTTATTCGAATTGTGCCACGAAACTTTGCAGACAGTCGCGTATAGGCCTTTTCTACTGAAGTACCAAGTTTCAGACGTGCAGCTCTTGTACTACCGGAGATATGTCGATACAAACTGAATACGCAAAACATCAACAAAATTTAGCGCGTTTTAAAGTTGATATCGCTTTTGTTAATAACTTCAACATTTATTCGAATTGTGCCACGAAACTTTGCAGACAGTCGCGGAGACATATTTTCTACTGAAGTTCCAAGTTTCAGAAGTGCAGCTCTTGTACTGTCGGAGATATGTCGATACAAACTGAATACGCAAAACATCAACAAAATTTAGCGCGTTTTAAAGTTAATATCGCTTTTGTTAATAACTTCAACATTTATTCGAATTGTGCCACGAAACTTTGCAGACAGTCGCGGAGACTGATTTTCTACTGAAGTACAAGTTTCAGAAGTGCAGCTCTTGTACTGTCAGTGATATCTCGATACCAACTGAATACGCAACACATCAACAAAATTTAGCGCTTTTTAAAGTTGATACCGCTTTTGTTAATAACTTCCACATTTATCGAATTGTGTCACTAAACTTTGCAGACAGTCGCGGAGACAGATTTTCTACTGAAGTACCAAGTTTCAGAAGTGCAGCTCTTGTACTGCCGGAGATATGTCGATACAAACTGAATACGCAAAACATACCCAAAATTTAGCGCGTTTTAAAGTTGATATCGCTATTGTTAATAACTTCCACATTTATTCGAATTGTGCAACGAAACTTTGCAGACAGTCGCGGAGACAGATTTACTACTGACGTACCAAGTTTCAGCAGTGCAGCTCTTGTACTGCCGGAGATATGTCGATACAAACTGAATACGCAAAACATCAACAAAAGTTAGCGTGTTTTAAAGTTGATATCGCTTTTGTTTATAACTTCCACATTTATTCGAATTGTGCCACGAAACTTTGCAGACAGTCGCGGAGACATATTTTCTACTGAAGTACCAAGTTTCAGAAGTGCAGCTATTGTACTGCCGGAGATATGTCGATACAAACTGAATACGCAAAACATCAACAAAAGTTAGCGCGTTTTAAAGTTGATATCGCTTTTGTTAATAACTTCCACATTTATTCGAATTGTGCCACGAAACTTTGCAGACAGTCGCGTATAGGCCTTTTCTACTGAAGTACCAAGTTTCAGAAGTGCAGCTCTTGTACTGCCGGAGATATGTCGATACAAACTGAATACGCAAAACATACCCAAAATTTAGCGCGTTTCCAAGTTGATATCGCTATTGTTAATAACTTCAACATTTATTCGAATTGTGCAACGAAACTTTGCAGACAGTCGCGGAGACAGATTTTCTACTGAAGTACCAAGTTTCAGAAGTGCAGCT
Source organism: Sepiola atlantica (assembly GCA_963556195.1). Taxonomy (NCBI): domain Eukaryota; kingdom Metazoa; phylum Mollusca; class Cephalopoda; order Sepiida; family Sepiolidae; genus Sepiola; species Sepiola atlantica. The sequence continues at coordinate 27,983,739 of OY744526.1, forward strand.
CTTGTACTGCCGGAGATATGTCGATACAAACTGAATACGCAAAACATACCCAAAATTTAGCGCGTTTTAAAGTTGATATCGCTTTTGTTAATAACTTCCACATTTATTCGAATTGTGCCACGAAACTTTGCAGACAGTCGCGGATAGGCCTTTTCTACTGAAGTACCAAGTTTCAGAAGTGCAGCTCTTGTACTGCCGGAGATATGTCGATACAAACTGAATACGCAAAACATCAACAAAATTTAGCGCGTTTTAAAGTTGACATCGCTTTTGTTTATAACTTCCACATTTATTCGAATTGTGCCACGAAACTTTGCAGACAGTCGCGGATAGGCCTTTTCTACTGGAGTACCAAGTTTCAGAAGTGCAGCTCTTGTACTGCCGGAGATATGTCGATACAAACTGAATACGCAAAACATACCCAAAATTTAGCGCGTTTTAAAGTTGATATCGCTATTGTTAATAACTTCCACATTTATTCGAATTGTGCAACGAAACTTTGCAGACAGTCGCGGAGACAGATTTACTACTGACGTACCAAGTTTCAGCAGTGCAGCTCTTGTACTGCCGGAGATATGTCGATACAAACTGAATACGCAAAACATCAACAAAATTTAGCGTGTTTTAAAGTTGATATCGCTTTTGTTTATAACTTCCACATTTATTCGAATTGTGCCACGAAACTTTGCAGACAGTCGCGGAGACATATTTTCTACTGAAGTACCAAGTTTCAGAAGTGCAGCTATTGTACTGCCGGAGATATGTCGATACAAACTGAATACGCAAAACATCAACAAAATTTAGCGCGTTTTAAAGTTGATATCGCTTTTGTTTATAACTTCCACATTTATTCGAATTGTGCCACGAAACTTTGCAGACAGTCGCGTATAGGCCTTTTCTACTGAAGTACCAAGTTTCAGAAGTGCAGCTCTTGTACTACCGGAGATATGTCGATACAAACTGAATACGCAAAACATCAACAAAATTTAGCGCGTTTTAAAGTTGATATCGCTTTTGTTAATAACTTCAACATTTATTCGAATTGTGCCACGAAACTTTGCAGACAGTCGCGGAGACATATTTTCTACTGAAGTTCCAAGTTTCAGAAGTGCAGCTCTTGTACTGTCGGAGATATGTCGATACAAACTGAATACGCAAAACATCAACAAAATTTAGCTGGTTTTAAAGTTGATATCGCTTTTGTTAATAACTTTAATATTTATTCGAATTGTGCCACCAAACTTTGCAGACAATCGCGGATAGGCCTTTTCTACTGAAGTACCAAGTTTCAGAAGTGCAGCTCTTGTACTGCCGGAGATATGTCGATACAAACTGAATACGCAAAACATCAACAAAATTTAGCGCGTTTTAAAGTTGATATCGCTTTTGTTAATAACTTCCACATTTATTCGAATTGTGCCACGAAACTTTGCAGACAGTCGCGTATAGGCCTTTTCTACTGAAGTACCAAGTTTCAGAAGTGCAGCTCTTGTACTGCCGGAGATATGTCGATACAAACTGAATACGCAAAACATACCCAAAATTTAGCGCGTTTCCAAGTTGATATCGCTATTGTTAATAACTTCAACATTTATTCGAATTGTGCAACGAAACTTTGCAGACAGTCGCGGAGACAGATTTTCTACTGAAGTACCAAGTTTCAGAAGTGCAGCTCTTGTACTGCCGGAGATATGTCGATACAAACTGAATACGCAAAACATCAACAAAATTTAGCGCGTTTTAAAGTTGATATCGCTTTGTTAATAACTTCAACATTTATTCGAATTGTGCCACGAAACTTTGCAGACAGTCGCGGAGACAGATTTTCTACTGAAGTTCCAAGTTTCAGAAGTGCAGCTCTTGTACTGCCGGAGATATGTCGATACAAACTGAATACGCAAAACATCAACAAAATTTAGCGCGTTTTAAAGTTGACATCGCTTTTGTTTATAACTTCCACATTTATTCGAATTGTGCCACGAAACTTTGCAGACAGTCCCGGAGACATATATTCTACTGAAGTACCAAGTTTCAGAAGTGCAGCTCTTGTACTGCCGGAGATATGTCGATACAAACTGAATACGCAAAACATCAACAAAATTTAGCGCGTTTTAAAGTTGATATCGCTTTTGTTAATAACTTCAACATTTATTCGAATTGTGCCACGAAACTATGCAGACAGTCGCGGATAGGCCTTTTCTACTGAAGTACCAAGTTTCAGAAGTGCAGCTCTTGTACTGCCGGAGATATGTCGATACAAACTGAATACGCAAAACATACCCAAAATTTAGCGCGTTTTAAAGTTGATATCGCTTTTGTTAATAACTTCCAAATTTATTCGAATTGTGCCACGAAACTTTGCAGACAGTCGCGGATAGGCCTTTTCTACTGAAGTACCAAGTTTCAGAAGTGCAGCTCTTGTACTGCCGGAGATATGTCGATACAAACTGAATACGCAAAACATCAACAAAATTAAGCGCGTTTTAAAGTTGATATCGCTTTTGTTTATTACTTCTACATTTATTTGAATTGTGCCACGAAACTTTGCAGACAGTCGCGGATAAGCCTTTTCTACTGAAGTGCCAAGTTTCAGAAGTGCAGCTCTTGTAATGCCGGAGATATGTCGATATAAACTGAATACGCAAAACATACCCAAAATTTAGCGCGTTTTAAAGTTGATATCGCTATTGTTAATAACTTCCACATTTATTCGAATTGTGCAACGAAACTTTGCAGACAGTCGCGGAGACAGATTTTCTACTGACGTACCAAGTTTCAGCAGGTCAGCTCTTGTACTGCCGGAGATATGTCGATACAAACTGAATACGCAAAACATCAACAAAATTTAGCGTGTTTTAAAGTTGATATCGCTTTTGTTTATAACTTCCACATTTATTCGAATTGTGCCACGAAACTTTGCAGACAGTCGCGAAGACATATTTTCTACTGAAGTACCAAGTTTCAGAAGTGCAGCTATTGTACTGCCGGAGATATGTCGATACAAACTGAATACGCAAAACATACCCAAAATTTAGCGCGTTTTAAAGTTGATATCGCTTTTGTTAATAACTTCCACATTTATTCGAATTGTGCCACGAAACTTCGCAGACAGTCGCGGATAGGCCTTTTCTACTGAAGTACCAAGTTTCAGAAGTGCAGCTCTTGTACTGCCGGAGATATGTCGATACAAACTGAATACGCAAAACATCAACAAAATTAAGCGCGTTTTAAAGTTGATATCGCTTTTGTTTATAACTTCCACATTTATTCGAATTGTGCCACGAAACTTTGCAGACAGTCGCGGATAGGCCTTTTCTACTGACGTACCAACTTTCAGAAGTGCAGCTCTTGTACTGCTGGAGATATTTCGATACAAACTGAATACGCAAAACATACCCAAAATTTAGCGCGTTTTAAAGTTGATATCGCTATTGTTAATAACTTCCACATTTATTCGAATTGTGCAACGAAACTTTGCAGACAGTCGCGGAGACAGATTTGCTACTGACGTACCAAGTTTCAGCAGTGCAGCTTTTGTACTGCCGGAGATATGTCGATACAAACTGAATACGCAAAACATCAACAAAATTTAGCGCGTTTCCAAGTAGATATCGCTATTGTTAATAACTTCAACATTTATTCGAATTGTGCAACGAAACTTTGCAGACAGTCGCGGAGACAGATTTTCTACTGAAGTACCAAGTTTCCGAAGTGCAGCTCTTGTACTGCCGGAGATATGTCGATACAAACTGAATACGCAAAACATCAACAAAATTTAGCGCGTTTTAAAGTTGATATCGCTTTGTTAATAACTTCAACATTTATTCGAATTGTGCCACGAAACTTTGCAGACAGTCCCGGAGACATATTTTCTACTGAAGTACCAAGTTTCAGAAGTGCAGCTCTTGTACTGCCGGAGATATGTCGATACAAACTGAATACGCAAAACATCAACAAAATTTAGCGCGTTTTAAAGTTGATATCGCTTTTGTTAATAACTTCAACATTTATTCGAATTGTGCCACGAAACTTTGCAGACAGTCGCGGATACGCCTTTTCTACTGAAGCACCAAGTTTCAGAAGTGCAGCTCTTGTACTGCCGGAGATATGTCGATACAAACTGAATACGCAAAACATACCCAAAATTTAGCGCGTTTTAAAGTTGATATCGCTTTTGTTAATAACTTCCACATTTATTCGAATTGTGCCACGAAACTTTGCAGACAGTCGCGGATAGGCCTTTTCTACTGAAGTACCAAGTTTCAGAAGTGCAGCTCTTGTACTGCCGGAGATATGTCGATACAAACTGAATACGCAAAACATCAACAAAATTAAGCGCGTGTTCAAGTTGATATCACTTTTGTTTATTACTTCTACATTTATTTGAATTGTGCCACGAAACTTTGCAGACAGTCGCGGATAGGCCTTTTCTACTGAAGTACCAAGTTTTAGAAGTGCAGCTCTTGTAATGCCGGAGATATGTCGATATAAACTGATTACGCAAAACATACCCAAAATTTAGCGCGTTTTAAAGTTGATATCGCTATTGTTAATACCTTCCACATTTATTCGAATTGTGCAACGAAACTTTGCAGACAGTCGCGGAGACAGATTTTCTACTGACGTACCAAGTTTCAGCAGTGCAGCTCTTGTACTGCCGGAGATATGTCGATGCAAACTGAATACGCAAAACATCAACAAAATTTAGCGTGTTTTAAAGTTGATATCGCTTTTGTTTATAACTTCCACATTTATTCGAATTGTGCCACGAAACTTTGCAGACAGTCGCGGAGACATATTTTCTACTGAAGTACCAAGTTTCAGAAGTGCAGCTATTGTACTGCCGGAGATATGTCGATACAAACTGAATACGCAAAACATACCCAAAATTTAGCGCGTTTTAAAGTTGATATCGCTTTTGTTAATAACTTCCACATTTATTCGAATTGTGCCACGAAACTTTGCAGACAGTCGCGGATAGGCCTTTTCTACTGAAGTACCAAGTTTCAGAAGTGCAGCTCTTGTACTGCCGGAGATATGTCGATACAAACTGAATACGCAAAACATACCCAAAATTTAGCGCGTTTTAAAGTTGATATCGCTTTTGTTTATAACTTCCACATTTATTCGAATTGTGCCAAGAAACTTTGCAGACAGTCGCGGATAGGCCTTATCTACTGAAGTACCAAGTTTCAGAAGTGCAGCTCTTGTACTGCCGGAGATATGTCGATACAAACTGAATACGCAAAACATCAACAAAATTTAGCGCGTTTTAAAGTTGATATCGCTATTGTTAATAACTTCCACATTTATTCGAATTGTGCAACGAAACTTTGCAGACAGTCGCGGAGACAGATTTGCTACTGACGTACCAAGTTTCAGCAGTGCAGCTCTTGTACTGCCGGAGATATGTCGATACAAACTGAATACGCAAAACATCAACAAAATTTAGCGTGTTTTAAAGTTGATATCGCTTTTGTTTATAACTTCCACATTTATTCGAATTGTGCCACGAAACTTTGCAGACAGTCGCGGAGACATATTTTCTACTGAAGTACCAAGTTTCAGAAGTGCAGCTATTGTGCTGCCGGAGATATGTCGATACAAACTGAATACGCAAAACATCAACAAAATTTAGCGCGTTTTAAAGTTGATATCGCTTTTGTTTATAACTTCCACATTTAGTCGAATTGTGCCACGAAACTTTGCAGACAGTCGCGGAGACTGATTTTCTACTGAAGTACCAAGTTTCAGAAGTGCAGCTCTTGTACTGCCGGAGATATGTCGATACCAACTGAATACGCAAAACATCAACAAAATTCAGCGCTTTTTAAAGTTGATATCGCTTTTGTTAATAACTTCCACATTTATTCGAATTGTGCCACGAAACTTTGCAGACAGTCGCGGAGACAGATTTTCTACTGAAGTACCAAGTTTCAGAAGTGCAGCTCTTGTACTGCCGGTGATATGTCGATACAAACTGAATACGCAAAACATCAACAAAATTTAGCGCGTTTTAAAGTTTATATCGATTTTGTTAATAACTTCCACATTTATTCGAATTTTGCCACGAAACTTTGCAGACAGTCGCGGATAGGCCTTTTTTACTAACTTACTAAGTTTCAGAAGTGCAGCTCTTGTACTGCCGGAGATATGTCGATACAAACTGAATACGCAAAACATACCCAAAATTTAGCGCGTTTTAAAGTTGATATCGCTTTTGTTGATAACTTCCACATTTATTCGAATTGTGCCACGAAACTTTGCAGACAGTCGCGGGGACAGATTTTCTACTGAAGTACAAAGTTTCAGAAGTGCAGCTCTTGTACTGCCGGAGATATGTTGATACAAACTGAATACGCAAAACATCAACAAAATTTAGCGACTTTTAAAGTTGATATCGCTTTTGTTAATAACTTCCAAATTTATTCGAATTGTGCCACGAAACTTTGCAGACAATCGCGTATAGGCCTTTTCTACTGAAGTTCCAAGTTTCAGAAGTGCAGCTCTTGTACTGCCGGAGATATGTCGATACAAACTGAATACGCAAAACATCAACAAAATTTAGCGCGTTTTAAAGTTGACATCGCTTTTGTTTATAACTTCAACATTTATTCGAATTGTGCCACGAAACTTTGCAGACAGTGGCGGAGACATATTTCCTACTTAAGTACCAAGTTTCAGAAGTGCAGCTCTTGTACTGCCGGAGATATGTCGATACAAACTGAATACGCAAAACATACCCAAAATTTAGCGCGTTTTAAAGTTGATATCGCTTTTGTTAATAACTTCCACATTTATTCGAATTGTGCCACGAAACTTTGCAGACAGTCGCGTATAGGCCTTTTCTACTGAAGTACCAAGTTTCAGAAGTGCAGCTATTGTACTGCCGGAGATATGTCGATACAAACTGAATACGCAAAACATCAACAAAATTTAGCGCGTTTTAAAGTTGATATCGCTATTGTTAATAACTTCAACATTTATTCGAATTGTGCAACGAAACTTTGCAGACAGTCGCGGAGACAGATTTCCTACTGAAGTACAAAGTTTCAGAAGTGCAGCTCTTGTACTGCCGGAGATATGTCGATACAAACTGAATACGCAAAACATCAACAAAATTTAGCGCGTTTTAAAGTTGATATCGCTTTTGTTAATAACTTCAACATTTATTCGAATTGTGCCACGAAACTTTGCAGACAGTCGCGGAGACAGATTTTCTACTGAAGTTCCAAGTTTCAGAAGTGCAGCTCTTGTACTGCCGGAGATATGTCGATACAAACTGAATACGCAAAACATCAACAAAATTTAGCGCGTTTTAAAGTTGACATCGCTTTTGTTTATAACTTCCACATTTATTCGAATTGTGCCACGAAACTTTGCAGACAGTCCCGGAGACATATTTTCTACTGAAGTACCAAGTTTCAGAAGTGCAGCTCTTGTACTGCCGGAGATATGTCGATACAAACTGAATACGCAAAACATCAACAAAATTTAGCGCGTTTTAAAGTTGATATCGCTTTTGTTAATAACTTTAACATTTATTCGAATTGTGCCACGAAACTTTGCAAACAGTCGCGGATAGGCCTTTTCTACTGAAGTACCAAGTTTCAGAAGTGCAGCTCTTGTACTGCCGGAGATATGTCGATACAAACTGAATACGCAAAACATACCCAAAATTTAGCGCGTTTTAAAGTTGATATCGCTTTTGTTAATAACTTCCACATTTATTCGAATTGTGCCACGAAACTTTGCAGACAGTCGCGGATAGGCCTTTTCTACTGAAGTACCAAGTTTCAGAAGTGCAGCTCTTGTACTGCCGGATATATGTCGATACAAACTGAATACGCAAAAAATCAACAAAATTAAGCGCGTTTTAAAGTTGATATCGCTTTTGTTTATAACTTCCACATTTATTCGTATTGTGCCACGAAACTTTGCAGATAGTCGCGGATAGGCCTTTTCTACTGAAGTACCAAGTTTCAGAAGTGCAGCTCTTGTACTGCCGGAGATATGTCGATACAAACTGAATACGCAAAACATACCTAAAATTGAGCGCGTTTTAAAGTTGATATCGCTATTGTTAATAACTTCCACATTTATTCGAATTGTGCAACGAAACTTTGCAGACAGTCGCGGAGACAGATTTACTACTGACGTACCAAGTTTCAGCAGTGCAGCTCTTGTACTGCCGGAGATATGTCGATACAAACTGAATACGCAAAACATCAACAAAATTTAGCGTGTTTTAAAGTTGATATCGCTTTTGTTTATAACTTCCACATTTATTCGAATTGTGCCACGAAACTTTGCAGACAGTCGCGGAGACATATTTTCTACTGAAGTACCAAGTTTCAGAAGTGCAGCTATTGTACTGCCGGAGATATGTCGATACAAACTGAATACGCAAAACATCAACAAAATTTAGCGCGTTTTAAAGTTGATATCGCTTTTGTTAATAACTTCCACATTTATTCGAATTGTGCCACGAAACTTTGCAGACAGTCGCGTATAGGCCTTTTCTACTGAAGTACCAAGTTTCAGAAGTGCAGCTCTTGTACTGCCGGAGATATGTCGATACAAACTGAATACGCAAAACATCAACAAAATTTAGCGCGTTTCCAAGTTGATATCGCTATTGTTAATAACTTCAACATTTATTCGAATTGTGCAACGAAACTTTGCAGACAGTCGCGGAGACAGATTTTCTACTGAAGTACAAAGTTTCAGAAGTGCAGCTCTTGTACTGCCGGAGATATGTCGATACAAACTGAATACGCAAAACATCAACAAAATTTAGCGTGTTTTCAAGTTGATATCGCTTTAGTTTATAACTTCCACATTTATTCGAATTGTGCCACGAAACTTTGCAGACAGTCGCGGAGACATATTTTCTACTGAAGTACCAAGTTTCAGAAGTGCAGCTCTTGTACTGCCGGAGATATGTCGATACAAACTGAATACGCAAAACATCAACAAAATTTAGCGCGTTTTAAAGTTGATATCGCTTTTGTTAATAACTTCAACATTTATTCGAATTGTGCCACGAAACTTTGCAGACAGTCGCGGATACAGATTTTCTACTGAAGTTCCAAGTTTCAGAAGTGCAGCTCTTGTACTGCCGGAGATATGTCGATACAAACTGAATACGCAAAACATCAACAAAATTTAGCGCGTTTTAAAGTTGACATCGCTTTTGTTTATAACTTCCACATTTATTCGAATTGTGCCACGAAACTTTGCAGACAGTCCCGGAGACATATTTTCTACTGAAGTACCAAGTTTCAGAAGTGCAGCTCTAGTACTGCCGGAGATATGTCGATACAAACTGAATACGCAAAACATCAACAAAATTTAGCGCGTTTTAAAGTTGATATCGCTTTTGTTAATAACTTCAACATTTATTCGAATTGTGCCACGAAACTTTGCAAACAGTCGCGGATAGGCCTTTTCTACTGAAGTAGAAGTTTCAGAAGTGCAGCTCTTGTACTGCCGGAGATATGTCGATACAAACTGAATACGCAAAACATACCCAAAATTTAGCGCGTTTTAAAGTTGATATCGCTTTTGTTAATAACTTCCACATTTATTCGAATTGTGCCACGAAACTTTGCAGACAGTCGCGGATAGGCCTTTTCTACTGAAGTACCAAGTTTCAGAAGTGCAGCTCTTGTACTGCCGGATATATGTCGATACAAACTGAATACGCAAAACATCAACAAAATTAAGCGCGTTTTAAAGTTGATATCGCTTTTGTTTATAACTTCCACATTTATTCGTATTGTGCCACGAAACTTTGCAGATAGTCGCGGATAGGCCTTTTCTACTGAAGTACCAAGTTTCAGAAGTGCAGCTCTTGTACTGCCGGAGATATTTCGATACAAACTGAATACGCAAAACATACCCAAAATTGAGCGCGTTTTAAAGTTGATATCGCTATTGTTAATAACTTCCACATTTATTCGAATTGTGCAACGAAACTTTGCAGACAGTCGCGGAGACAGATTTACTACTGACGTACCAAGTTTTAGCAGTGCAGCTCTTGTACTGCCGGAGATATGTCGATACAAACTGAATACGCAAAACATCAACAAAATTTAGCGTGTTTTAAAGTTGATATCGCTTTTGTTTATAACTTCCACATTTATTCGAATTGTGCCACGAAACTTTGCAGACAGTCGCGGAGACATATTTTCTACTGAAGTACCAAGTTTCAGAAGTGCAGCTCTTGTACTGCCGGAGATATGTCGATACAAACTATATACGCAAAACATCAACAAAATTTAGCGTGTTTTAAAGTTGATATCGCTTTAGTTTATAACTTTAACATTTATTCGAATTGTGCCACGAAACTTTGCAGACAGTCGCGGAGACAGACTTTCTACTTAAGTTCCAAGTTTCAGAAGTGCAGCTCTTGTACTGCCGGAGATATGTCGATACAAACTGAATACGCAAAACATCAACAACATTTAGCGCGTTTTAAAGTTTATATCGCTTTTGTTAACACCTTTAACATTTATTCGAATTGTGCCACGAAACTTTGCAGACAGTCGCGGATAGGCCTTTTGTACTGAAGTACCAAGTTTCAGAAGTGCAGCTCTTGTACTGCCGGAGATATGTCGATACAAACTGAATACGCAAAACATCAACAAAATAAAGCGCGTTTTAAAGTTGATATCGCTTTTGTTTATAACTTCCACATTTATTCGAATTGTGCCACGAAACTTTGCAGACAGTCGCGGATAGGCCTTTTCTACTGAAGTACCAAGTTTCAGAAGTGCAGCTCTTGTACTGCCGGAGATATGTCGATACAAACTGAATACGCAAAACATACCCAAAATTAAGCGCGTTTTAAAGTTGATATCGCTATTGTTAATAACTTCCACATTTATTCGAATTGTGCCACGAAACTTTGCAGACAGTCGCGGAGACAGATTTTCTACTGACGTACTAAGTTTCAGCAGTGCTGCTCTGGTACTGCCGGAGATATGTCGATACAAACTGAATACGCAAAACATCAACAAAATTTAGCATGTTTTAAAGTGGATATCGCTTTTGTTTATAACTTCCACATTTATTCGAATTGTGCCACGAAACTTTGCAGACAGTCGCGGAGACATATTTTTCTACTGAAGTACCAAGTTTCAGAAGTGCAGCTATTGTACTGCCGGAGATATGTCGATACAAACTGAATACGCAAAACATCAACAAAATTTAGCGCGTTTTAAAGTTGATATCGCTTTTGTTAATAACTTCAACATTTATTCGAATTGTGCCACGAAACTTTGCAGACAGTCGCGGAGACTGATCTTCTACTGAAGTACCAAGTTTCAGAAGTGCAGCTCTTGTACTGCCGGAGATATGTCGATACCAACTGAATACGCAACACATCAAAAAAATTTAGCGCGTTTTAAAGTTGATATCGCTTTTGTTAATAACTTCCACATTTATTCGAATTGTGCCACGAAACTTTGCAGACAGTCGCCAAGACAGATTTTCTTCTGAAGTACCAAGTTTCAGAAGTGCAGCTATTGTACTGCCGGAGATATGTCGATACAAACTGAATACGCAAAACATCAACAAAATTTAGCGCGTTTTAAAGTTGATATCGCTTTTGTTTATAACTTCCACATTTATTCGAATTGTGCCACGAAACTTTGCAGACAGTCGCGGAGACATGTATTCTACTGAAGTACCAAGTTTCAGAAGTGCAGCTCTTGTACTACAGGAGATATGTCGATACAAACTGAATACGCAAAACATCAACAAAATTTAGCGTGTTTTAAAGTTGATATCGCTTTTGTAAATAACTTCCACATTTATTCGAATTGTGCCACGAAACTTTGCAGACAGTCGCGGAGACATGTTTTCTACTGAAGTACCAAGTTTCAGAAGTGCAGCTCTTGTACTGCCGGAGATATGTCGATACAAACTGAATACGCAAAACATCAACAAAATTTAGCGCGTTTTAAAGTTGATATCGCTTTTGTTAATAACTTCAACATTTATTCGAATTGTGCAACGAAACTTTGCAGACAGTCGCGGAGACAGATTTTCTACTGAAGTACCAAGTTTCAGAAGTGCAGCTCTTGTACTGCCGGAGATATGTCGATACAAACTGAATACGCAAAACATCAACAAAATTTAGCGCGTTTTAAAGTTGATATCGCTTTTGTTAATAACTTCAACATTTATTCGAATTGTGCCACGAAACTTTGCAGACAGTCGCGGAGACTGATTTTCTACTGAAGTACAAGTTTCAGAAGTGCAGCTCTTGTACTGTCGGTGATATCTCGATACCAACTGAATACGCAAAACATCAACAAAATTTAGCGCGTTTTAAAGTTGAGATCGCTTTTGTTAATAACTTCCACATTTATTCGAATTGTACCACGAAACTTTGCAGACAGTCGCGGATAGGCCTTTTCTACTGAAGTACCAAGTTTCAGAAGTGCAGCTCTTGTACTGCCGGAGATATGTCGATACAAACTTAATATGCAAAACATCAACAAAATTTAGCGCGTTTTAAAGTTGATATCGCTTTTGTTTATAACTTCTACATTTATTCGAATTGTGCCACGAAACTTTGCAGACAGTCGCGGATAGGCCTTGACTACTGAAGTACAAAGTTTCAGAAGTGCAGCTCTTGTACTCCCGGTGATATCTCGATACAAACTGAATACGAAAAACATCAACAAAATTTAGCGCGTTTTAAAGTTGATACTGCTTTTGTTAAAAACTTCCACATTTATTCGAATTGTGCCACGAAACTTTGCAGACAGTCCCGGAGACATATTTTCTACTGAAGTACCAAGTTTCAGAAGTGCAGCTCTTGTACTGTCGGAGATATTTCGATACAAACTGAATACGCAAAACATCAACAAAATTTAGCGCGTTTTAAAGTTGATATCGCTTTTGTTAATAACTTTAACATTTATTCGAATTGTGCCAAGAAACTTTGCAGACAGTCGCGGATAGGCGTTTTCTACTGAAGTACCAAGTTTCAGAAGTGCAGCTTTTTTACTGCCGGAGATATGTCGATACAAACTGAATACGCAAAACATACCCAAAATTTAGCGCGTTTTAAAGTTGATATCGCTTTTGTTAATAACTTCCACATTTATTCGAATTGTGCCACGAAACTTTTCAGACAGTCGCGGATAGGCCTTTTCTACTGAAGTACCAAGTTTCAGAAGTGCAGCTCTTGTACTGCCGGAGATATGTCGATACAAACTGAATACGCAAAACATCAACAAAATTAAGCGCGTTTTAAAGTTGATATCGCTTTTGTTTATAACTTCCACATTTATTCGAATTGTGCAACGAAACTTTGCAGACAGTCGCGGATAGGCCTTTTCTACTGAAGTACCAAGTTTCAGAAGTGCAGCTCTTGTACTGCCGGAGATATGTCGATACAAACTGAATACGCAAAACATCAACAAAATTTAGCTCGTTTCCAAGTTGATATCGCTATTGTTAATAACTTCCACATTTATTCGAATTGTGCAACGAAACTTTGCAGACAGTCGCGGAGACAGATTTTCTACTGAAGTAGGAAGTTTGATCAGTGCTGCTCTTGTACTGCCGGAGATATGTCGATACAAACTGAATACGCAAAACATACCCAAAATTTAGCGCGTTTTAAAGTTGATATCGCTTTTGTAAATAACTTCCACATTTATTCGAATTGTGCCACGAAACTTTGCAGACAGTCGCGGAGACATGTTTTCTACTGAAGTACCAAGTTTCAGAAGTGCAGCTCTTGTACTGCCGGAGATATGTCGATACAAACTGAATACGCAAAACATCAACAAAATTTAGCGCGTTTTAAAGTTGATATCGCTTTTGTTAATAACTTCAACATTTATTAAAATTGTGCAACGAAACTTTGCAGACAGTCGCGGAGACAGATTTTCTACTGAAGTACCAAGTTTCAGAAGTGCAGCTCTTGTACTGCCGGAGATATGTCGATACAAACTGAATACACAAAACATCAACAAAATTTAGCGCGTTTTAAAGTTGATATCGCTTTTGTTAATAACTTCAACATTTATTCGAATTGTGCCACGAAACTTTGCAGACAGTCGCGGAGACTGATTTTCTACTGAAGTACAAGTTTCAGAAGTGCAGCTCTTGTACTGTCGGTGATATCTCGATACCAACTGAATACGCAAAACATCAACAAAATTTAGCGCGTTTTAAAGTTGAGATCGCTTTTGTTAATAACTTCCACATTTATTCGAATTGTACCACGAAACTTTGCAGACAGTCGCGGATAGGCCTTTTCTACTGAAGTACCAAGTTTCAGAAGTGCAGCTCTTGTACTGCCGGAGATATGTCGATACAAACTTAATATGCAAAACATCAACAAAATTTAGCGCGTTTTAAAGTTGATATCGCTTTTGTTTATAACTTCTACATTTATTCGAATTGTGCCACGAAACTTTGCAGACAGTCGCGGATAGGCCTTGACTACTGAAGTACAAAGTTTCAGAAGTGCAGCTCTTGTACTCCCGGTGATATCTCGATACAAACTGAATACGAAAAACATCAACAAAATTTAGCGCGTTTTAAAGTTGATACTGCTTTTGTTAAAAACTTCCACATTTATTCGAATTGTGCCACGAAACTTTGCAGACAGTCCCGGAGACATATTTTCTACTGAAGTACCAAGTTTCAGAAGTGCAGCTCTTGTACTGCCGGAGATATTTCGATACAAACTGAATACGCAAAACATCAACAAAATTTAGCGCGTTTTAAAGTTGATATCGCTTTTGTTAATAACTTTAACATTTATTCGAATTGTGCCACGAGACTTTGCAGACAGTCGCGGATAGGCGTTTTCTACTGAAGTACCAAGTTTCAGAAGTGCAGCTTGGTTACTGCCGGAGATATGTCGATACAAACTGAATACGCAAAACATACCCAAAATTTAGCGCGTTTTAAAGTTGATATCGCTTTTGTTAATAACTTCCACATTTATTCGAATTGTGCCACGAAACTTTTCAGACAGTCGCGGATAGGCCTTTACTACTGAAGTACCAAGTTTCAGAAGTGCAGCTCTTGTACTGCCGGAGATATGTCGATACAAACTGAATACGCAAAACATCAACAAAATTAAGCGCGTTTTAAAGTTGATATCGCTTTTGTTTATAACTTCCACATTTATTCGAATTGTGCCACGAAACTTTGCAGACAGTCTCGGATAGGCCTTTTCTACTGAAGTACCAAGTTTCAGAAGTGCAGCTCTTGTACTGCCGGAGATATGTCGATACAAACTGAATACGCAAAACATCAACAAAATTTAGCGCGTTTCCAAGTTGATATCGCTATTGTTAATAACTTCCACATTTATTCGAATTGTGCAACGAAACTTTGCAGACAGTCGCGGAGACAGATTTTCTACTGAAGTACCAAGTTTCATCAGTGCAGCTCTTGTACTGCCGGAGATATGTCGATACAAACTGAATACGCAAAACATCAACAAAATTTAGCGTGTTTTAAAGTTGATATCGCTTTTGTTTATAACTTCCACATTTATTCGAATTGTGCCACGAAACTTTGCACACAGTCGCGGAGTCTGATTTACAACTGAAGTAACAAGTTTCAGAAGTGCAGCTATTGTACTGCCGGAGATATGTCGATACCAACTGAATACGCAACACATCAACAAAATTTAGCGCGTTTTAAAGTTGATATCGCTTTTGTTTATAACTTCCACATTTATTCGAATTGTGCCACGAAACTTTGCAGACAGTCGCGGAGACATATTTTCTACTGAAGTACCAAGTTTCAGAAGTGCAGCTATTGTACTGCCGGAGATATGTCGATACAAACTGAAAACGCAAAACATACCCAAAATTTAGCGCGTTTTAAAGTTGATATCGCTTTTGTTAATAACTTCCACATTTATTCGAATTGTGCCACGAAACTTTGCAGACAGTCGCGGAGACAGATTCTCTACTGATGTACCAAGTTTCAGAAGTGCAGCTCTTGTACTGCCGGAGATATGTCGATACAAACTGAATACGCAAAACATCAACAAAATTTAGCGTGTTTTAAAGTTGATATCGCTTTTGTTTATAACTTCCACATTTATTCGAATTGTGCCACGAAACTTTGCAGACAGTCGCGGATAGGCCTTTTCTACTGAAGTACCAAGTTTCAGAAGTGCAGCCTTTTTACTGCCGGAGATATGTCGATACAAACTGAATACGCAAAACATACCCAAAATTTAGCGCGTTTTAAAGTTGATATCGCTATTGTTAATAACTTCCACATTTATTCGAATTGTGCAACGAAACTTTGCAGACAGTCGCGGAGACAGATTTTCTACTAACGTACCAAGTTTGAGCAGTGCAGCTCTTGTACTGCCGGAGATATGTCGATACAAACTGAATACGCCGAACATCACCAAAATTTAGCGTGTTTTAAAGTTGATATCGCTTTTGTTTATAACTTCCACATTTATTCGAATTGTGCCACGAAACTTTGCAGACAGTCGCGGAGACATATTTTCTACTGAAGTACCAAGTTTCAGAAGTGCAGCTATTGTACTGCCGGAGATATGTCGATACAAACTGAATACGCAAAACATCAACAAAATTTAGCGTGTTTTAAAGTTGATATCGCTTTTTTTATAACTTCCACATTTATTCGAATTGTGCCACGAAACTTTGCAGACAGTCGCGGAGACATATTTTCTACTGAAGTACCAAGTTTCAGAAGTGCAGCTATTGTACTGCCGGAGATATGTCGATACAAACTGAATACGCAAAACATCAACAAAATTTAGCGCGTTTAAAAGTTGATATCGCTTTTGTTAATAACTTCAACATTTATTCAGATTGTGCCACGAAACTTTGCAGACAGTCGCGGAGACTGATTTTCTACTGAAGTACCAAGTTTCAGAAGTGCAGCTCTTGTACTGCCGGAGATATGTCGATACAAACTGAATACGCAAAACATACCCAAAATTTAGCGCGTTTTAAAGTTGATATCGCTTTTGTTAATAACTTCCACATTTATTCGAATTGTGCCACGAAACTTTGCAGAAAGTCGCGGAGACATATTTTGTACTGAAGTACCAAGTTTCAGAAGTGCAGCTCTTGTACTGCCGGAGATATGTCGATACCAACTGAATACGCAACACATCAAAAAAATTTAGCGCGTTTTAAAGTTGATATCGCTTTTGTTAATAACTTCCAGATTTATTCGAATTGTGCCACGAAACTTTGCAGACAGTCGCCAAGACAGCTTTTCTTCTGAAGTACCAAGTTTCAGAAGTGCAGCTCATGTACTGCCGGAGATATGTCGATACAAACTGAATACGCAAAACATCAACAAAATTTAGCGCGTTTTAAAGTTGATATCGCTTTTGTTTATAACTTCCACATTTATTCGAATTGTGCCACGAAACTTTGCAGACAGTCGCGGTAACATGTATTCTACTGAAGTACCAAGTTTCAGAAGTGCAGCGCTTGTACTACCGGAGATATGTCGATACAAACTGAATACGCAAAACATACCCAAAATTTAGCGCGTTTTAAAGTTGATATCGCTTTTGTAAATAACTTCCACATTTATTCGAATTGTGCCAAGAAACTTTGCAGACAGTGGCGGAGACATGTTTTCTACTGAAGTACCAAGTTTCAGAAGTGCAGCTCTTGTACTGCCGGAGATATGTCGATACAAACTGAATACGCAAAACATCAAAAAAATTTAGCGCGTTTTAAAGTTGATATCGCTTTTGTTAATAACTTCAACATTTATTCGAATTGTGCAACGAAACTTTGCAGACAGTCGCGGAGACAGATTTTCTATTGAAGTACCAAGTTTCAGAAGTGCAGCTCTTGTACTGCAGGAGATATGTCGATACAAACTAAATACGCAAAACATCAACAAAATTTAGCGCGTTTTAAAGTTGATATCGCTTTTGTTAATAACTTCAACATTTATTCGAATTGTGCCACGAAACTTTGCAGACAGTCGCGGAGACATATTTTTCTACTGAAGTACAAGTTTCAGAAGTGCAGCTCTTGTACTGTCGGTGATATCTCGATACCAACTGAATACGCAACACATCAACAAAATTTAGCGCGTTTTAAAGTTGAGATCGCTTTTGTTAATAACTTCCACATTTATTCGAATTGTACCACGAAACTTTGCAGACAGTCGCGGATAGGCCTTTTCTACTGAAGTACCAAGTTTCAGAAGTGCAGCTCTTGTACTGCCGGAGATATGTCGATACAAACTTAATACGCAAAACATCAACAAAATTTAGCGCGTTTTAAAGTTGATATCGCTTTTGTTTATAACTTCCACATTTATTCGAATTGTGCGACGAAACTTTGCAGACAGTCGCGGATAGGCCTTTTCTACTGAAGTACCAAGTTTCAGAAGTGCAGCTCTTGTACTGCCGGTGATATCTCGAAACAAACTGAATACGAAAAACATCAACAAAATTTAGCGCGTTTTAAAGTTGATATCGCTTTTGTTAAAAACTTCCAGATTTATTCGAATTGTGCCACGAAACTTTGCAGACAGTCCCGGAGACATATTTTCTACTGAAGTACCAAGTTTCAGAAGTGCAGCTCTTGTACTGCCGGAGATATGTCGATACAAACTGAATACGCAAAACATCAACAAAATTTAGCGCGTTTTAAAGTTGATATCGCTTTTGTTAATAACTTTAACATTTATTCGAATTGTGCAACGAAACTTTGCAGACAGTCGCGGATAGGCGTTTTCTACTGAGGTACCAAGTTTCAGAAGTGCAGCTTTTGTACTGCCGGAGATATGTCGATACAAACTGAATACGCAAAACATACCCAAAATTTAGCGCGTTTTAAAGTTGATATCGCTTTTGTTAATAACTTCCACATTTATTCGAATTGTGCCACGAAACTTTGCAGACAGTCGCGGATAGGCCTTTTCTACTGAAGTACCAAGTTTCAGAAGTGCAGCTCTTGTAATGCCGGAGATATGTCGATACAAACTGAATACGCAAAACATCAACAAAATTAAGCGCGTTTTGAAGTTGATATCGCTTTAATTAATGACTTCCACATTTATTCGAATTGTGCCACGAAACTTTGCAGACCGTCGCGGATAGGCCTTTTCGACTGAAGTACCAAGTTTCAGAAGTGCAGCTCTTGTACTGCCGGAGATATGTCGATACAAACTGAATACGCAAAACATCAACAAAATTTAGCGCGTTTCCAAGTTGATATCGCTATTGTTAATAACTTCCACATTTATTCGAATTGTGCAACGAAACTTTGCAGACAGTCGCGGAGACAGATGTTCTACTGAAGTACCAAGTTTCATCAGTGCAGCTCTTTTACTGCCGGAGATATGTCGATACAAAGTGAATACGCAAAACATCAACAAAATTTAGCGTGTTTTAAAGTTGATATCGCTTTTGTTTATAACTTCCACATTTATTCGAATTGTGCCACGAAACTTTGCAGACAGTCGCGGAGACATATTTTCTACTGAAGTACCAAGTTTCAGAAGTGCAGCTATTGTACTGCCGGAGATAAGTCGATACAAACTGAATACGCAAAACATCAACAAAATTTAGCACGTTTTAAAGTTGATATCGCTTTTGTTAATAACTTCAACATTTTTTCGAATTGTGCCACGAAACTTTGCAGACAGTCGCGGAGACTGATTTTCTACTGAAGTACCAAGTTTCAGAAGTGCAGCGCTTGTACTGCCGGAGATATGTCGATACCAACTGAATACGCAACACATCAACAAAATTTAGCGCGTTTTAAAGTTGATATCGCTTTTGTTAATAACTTCCACATTTATTCGAATTGTGCCACGAAACTTTGCAGACAGTCGCGGATAGGCCTTTTCTACTGAAGTACCAAGTTTCGGAAGTGCAGCTCTTGTACTGCCGGAGATATGTCGATACAAACTGAATACGCAAAACATACCCAAAATTTAGCGCGTTTTAAAGTTGATATCGCTTTTGTTAATAACTTCCACATTTATTCGAATTGTGCCACGAAACTTTGCAGACAGTCGCGGATAGGCCTTTTCTACTGAAGTACCAAGTTTCAGAAGTGCAGCTCTTGTACTGCCGGAGATATGTCGATACAAACTGAATACGCAAAACATCAACAAAATTAAGCGCGTTTTAAAGTTGATATCGCTTTTGTTTATAACTTCCACATTTATTCGAATTGTGCCACGAAACTTTGCAGACAGTCGCGTATAGGCCTTTTCTACTGAAGTACCAAGTTTCAGAAGTGCAGCTCTTGTACTGCCGGAGATATGTCGATACAAACTGAATACGCAAAACATACCCAAAATTTAGCGCGTTTTAAAGTTGATATCGCTTTTGTTAATAACTTCCACATTTATTCGAATTGTGCCACGAAACTTTGCAGAAAGTCGCGGAGACATATTTTGTACTGACGTACTAAGTTTCAGAAGTGCAGCTCTTGTACTGCCGGAGATATGTCGATACCAACTGAATACGCAACACATCAAAAAAATTTAGCGCGTTTTAAAGTTGATATCGCTTTTGTTAATAACTTCCACATTTATTCGAATTGTGCCACGAAACTTTGCAGACAGTCGCCAAGACAGCTTTTCTTCTGAAGTACCAAGTTTCAGAAGTGCAGCTCAGTTACTGCCGGAGATATGTCGATACAAACTGAATACGCAAAACATCAACAAAATTTAGCGCGTTTTAAAGTTGATATCGCTTTTGTTTATAACTTCCACATTTATTCGAATTGTGCCACGAAACTTTGCAGACAGTCGCGGATAGGCCTTTTCTACTGAAGTACCAAGTTTCAGAAGTGCAGCTCTTGTACTGCCGGTGATATCTCGAAACAAACTGAATACGAAAAACATCAACAAAATTTAGCGCGTTTTAAAGTTGATATCGCTTTTGTTAAAAACTTCAACATTTATTCGAATTGTGCCACGAAACTTTGCAGACAGTCCCGGAGACATATTTTCTACTGAAGTACCAAGTTTCAGAAGTGCAGCTCTTGTACTGCCGGAGATATGTCGATACAAACTGAATACGCAAAACATCAAAAAAATTTAGCGCGTTTTAAAGTTGATATCGCTTTTGTTAATAACTTCAACATTTATTCGAATTGTGCAACGAAACTTTGCAGACAGTCGCGGAGACAGATTTTCTATTGAAGTACCAAGTTTCAGAAGTGCAGCTCTTGTACTGCAGGAGATATGTCGATACAAACTGAATACGCAAAACATCAACAAAATTTAGCGCGTTTTAAAGTTGATATCGCTTTTGTTAATAAGTTCAACATTTATTCGAATTGTGCCACGAAACTTTGCAGACAGTCGCGGAGACTGATTTTCTACTGAAGTACAAGTTTCAGAAGTGCAGCTCTTGTACTGTCGGTGATATCTCGATACCAACTGAATACGCAACACATCAACAAAATTTAGCGCGTTTTAAAGTTGAGATCGCTTTTGTTAATAACTTCCACATTTATTCGAATTGTACCACGAAACTTTGCAGACAGTCGCGGATAGGCCTTTTCTACTGAAGTACCAAGTTTCAGAAGTGCAGCTCTTGTATTGCCGGAGATATGTCGATACAAACTTAATACGAAAAACATCAACAAAATTTAGCGCGTTTTAAAGTTGATATCGCTTTTGTTTATAACTTCCACATTTATTCGAATTGTGCCACGAAACTTTGCAGACAGTCGCGAATAGGCCTTTTCTACTGAAGTACCAAGTTTCAGAAGTGCAGCTCTTGTACTGCCGGTGATATCTCGAAACAAACTGAATACGAAAAACATCAACAAAATTTAGCGCGTTTTAAAGTTGATATCGCTTTTGTTAAAAACTTCAACATTTATTCGAATTGTGCCACGAAACTTTGCAGACAGTCCCGGAGACATATTTTCTACTGAAGTACCAAGTTTCAGAAGTGCAGCTCTTGTACTGCCGGAGATATGTCGATACAAACTGAATACGCAAAACATCAACAAAATTTAGCGCGTTTTAAAGTTGATATCGCTTTTGTTAATAACTTTAACATTTATTCGAATTGTGCCACGAAACTTTGCAGACAGTCGCGGATAGGCGTTTTCTACTGAAGTACCAAGTTTCAGAAGTGCAGCTTTTGTACTGCCGGAGATATGTCGATACAAACTGAATACGCAAAACATACCCAAAATTTAGCGCGTTTTAAAGTTGATATCGCTTTTGTTAATAACTTCCACATTTATTCGAATTGTGCCACGAAACTTTGCAGACAGTCGCGGATAGGCCTTTTCTACTGAAGTACCAAGTTTCAGAAGTGCAGCTCTTGTACTGCCGGAGATATGTCGATACAAACTGAATACGCAAAACATCAACAAAATTAAGCGCGTTTTGAAGTTGATATCGCTTTAGTTAATGACTTCCACATTTATTCGAATTGTGCCACGAAACTTTGCAGACAGTCGCGGATAGGCCTTTTCGACTGAAGTACCAAGTTTCAGAAGTGCAGCTCTTGTACTGCCGGAGATATGTCGATACAAACTGAATACGAAAAACATCAACAAAATTTAGCGCGTTTCCAAGTTGATATCGCTATTGTTAATAACTTCCACATTTATTCGAATTGTGCAACGAAACTTTGCAGACAGTCGCGGAGACAGATGTTCTACTGAAGTACAAAGTTTCATCAGTGCAGCTCTTTTACTGCCGGAGATATGTCGATACAAAGTGAATACGCAAAACATCAACAAAATTTAGCGTGTTTTAAAGTTGATATCGCTTTTATTTATAACTTCCACATTTATTCGAATTGTGCCACGAAACTTTGCAGACAGTCGCGGAGACTGATTTTCTACTGAAGTACCAAGTTTCAGAAGTGCAGCGCTTGTACTGCCGGAGATATGTCGATACCAACTGAATACGCAACACATCAACAAAATTTAGCGCGTTTTAAAGTTGATATCGCTTTTGTTAATAACTTCCACATTTATTCGAATTGTGCCACGAAACTTTGCAGACAGTCGCGGATAGGCCTTTTCTACTGAAGTACCAAGTTTCAGAAGTGCAGCTCTTGTACTGCCGGAGATATGTCGATACAAACTGAATACGCAAAACATACCCAAAATTTAGCGCGTTTTAAAGTTGATATCGCTTTTGTTAATAACTTCCACATTTATTCGAATTGTGCCACGAAACTTTGCAGACAGTCGCGGATAAGCCTTTTGTACTGAAGTACCAAGTTTCAGAAGTGCAGCTCTTGTACTGCCGGAGATATGTCGATACAAACTGAATACGCAAAACATCAACAAAATTAAGCGCGTTTTAAAGTTGATATCGCTTTTGTTTATAACTTACACATTTATTCGAATTGTGCCACGAAACTTTGCAGACAGTCGCGTATAGGCCTTTTCTACTGAAGTACCAAGTTTCAGAAGTGCAGCTCTTGTACTGCCGGAGATATGTCGATACAAACTGAATACGCAAAACATCAACAAAATTTAGCGCGTTTCCAAGTTGATATCGCTATTGTTAATAACTTTAACATTTACTCGTATTGTGCAACGAAACTTTGATGACAGTCGCGGAGACTAATTTTATACTGAAGTACAAAGTTTCAGAAGTGCAGCTCTTGTACTGCCGGAGATATGTCGATACAAACTATATACGCAAAACATCAACAAAATTTAGCGTGTTTTAAAGTTGATATCGCTTTAGTTTATAACTTTAACATTTATTCGAATTGTGCCACGAAACTTTGCAGACAGTCGCGGAGACAAACCTTCTACTGAAGTTCCAAGTTTCAGAAGTGCAGCTCTTGTACTGCCGGAGATATGTCGATACAAACTGAATACGCAAAACATCAACAAAATTTAGCGCGTTTTAAAGTTGACATCGCTTTTGTTTATAACTTCCACATTTATTCGAATTGTGCCACGAAACTTTGCAGACAGTCCCGGAGACATATTTTCTACTGAAGTACCAAGTTTCAGAAGTGCAGCTCTTGTACTGCCGGAGATATGTCGATACAAACTGAATACGCAAAACATCAACAACATTTAGCGCGTTTTAAAGTTGATATCGCTTTTGTTAACACCTTTAACATTTATTCGAATTGTGCCACGAAACTTTGCAGACAGTCGCGGATAGGCCTTTTGTACTGAAGTACCAAGTTTCAGAAGTGCAGCTCTTGTACTGCCGGAGATATGTCGATACAAACTGAATACGCAAAACATCAACAAAATTTAGCGCGTTTTAAAGTTGATATCGCTTTTGTTAATAACTTCCACATTTATTCGAATTGTGCCACGAAACTTTGCAGACATTCGCGGATAGGCCTTTTCTACTGAAGTACCAAGTTTTAGAAGTGCAGCTCTTGTACTGCCGGAGATATGTCGATACAAACTGAATACGCAAAACATCAACAAAATAAAGCGCGTTTTAAAGTTGATATCGCTTTTGTTTATAACTTCCACATTTATTCGAATTGTGCCACGAAACTTTGCAGACAGTCGCGGATAGGCCTTTTCTACTGAAGTACCAAGTTTCAGAAGTGCAGCTCTTGTACTGCCGGAGATATGTCGATACAAACTGAATACGCAAAACATACCCAAAATTTAGCGCGTTTTAAAGTTGATATCGCTATTGTTAATAACTTCCACATTTATTCGAATTGTGCAACGAAACTTTGCAGACAGTCTCGGAGACAGATTTTCTACTGACGTACTAAGGTTCAGCAGTGCAGCTCTTGTACTGCCGGAGATATGTCGATACAAACTGAATACGCAAAACATCAACACAATTTAGCATGTTTTAAAGTTGATATCGCTTTTGTTTATAACTTCCACATTTATTCGAATTGTGCCACGAAACTTTGCAGACAGTCGCGGAGACATATTTTTCTACTGAAGTACCAAGTTTCAGAAGTGCAGCTATTGTACTGCCGGAGATATGTCGATACAAACTGAATACGCAAAACATCAACAAAATTTAGCTCGTTTTAAAGTTGATATCGCTTTTGTTAATAACTTCAACATTTATTCGAATTGTGCCACGAAACTTTGCAGACAGTCGCGGAGACTGATCTTCTACTGAAGTACCAAGTTTCAGAAGTGCAGCTCTTGTACTGCCGGAGATATGTCGATACCAACTGAATACGCAACACATCAAAAAAATTTAGCGCGTTTTAAAGTTGATATCGCTTTTGTTAATAACTTCCACATTTATTCGAATTGTGCCACGAAACTTTGCAGACAGTCGCCAAGACAGATTTTCTTCTGAAGTACCAAGTTTCAGAAGTGCAGCTTTTGTACTGCCGGAGATATGTCGATACAAACTGAATACGCAAAACATCAACAAAATTTAGCGCGTTTTAAAGTTGATATCGCTTTTGTTTATAACTTCCACATTTATTCGAATTGTGCGACGAAACTTTGCAGACAGTCGCGGAGACATGTATTCTACTGAAGTACCAAGTTTCAGAAGTGCAGCTCTTGTACTACCGGAGATATGTCGATACAAACTGAATACGCAAAACATACCCAAAATTTAGCGCGTTTTAAAGTTGATATCGCTTTTGTAAATAACTTCCACATTTATTCGAATTGTGCCACGAAACTTTGCAGACAGTCGCGGAGACATGTTTTGCTACTGAAGTACCAAGTTTCAGAAGTGCAGCTCTTGTACTGCCGGAGATATGTCGATACAAACTGAATACGCAAAACATCAAAAAAATTTAACGCGTTTTAAAGTTGATATCGCTTTTGTTAATAACTTCAACATTTATTCGAATTGTGCAACGAAACTTTGCAGACAGTCGCGGAGACATATTTTCTACTGAAGTACCAAGTTTCAGAAGTGCAGCTCTTGTACTGCCGGAGATATGTCGATACAAACTGAATACGCAAAACATCAACAAAATTTAGCGCGTTTTAAAGTTGATATCGCTTTTGTTAATAACTTCAACATTTATTCGAATTGTGCCACGAAACTTTGCAGACAGTCGCGGAGACTGATTTTCTACTGAAGTACAAGTTTCAGAAGTGCAGCTCTTGTACTGTCGGTGATATCTCGATACCAACTGAATACGCAAAACATCAACAAAATTTAGCGCGTTTTAAAGTTGAGATCGCTTTTGTTAATAACTTCCACATTTATTCGAATTGTACCACGAAACTTTGCAGACAGTCGCGGATAGGCCTTTTCTACTGAAGTACCAAGTTTCAGAAGTGCAGCTCTTGTACTGCCGGAGATATGTCGATACAAACTTAATATGCAAAACATCAACAAAATTTAGCGCGTTTGAAAGTTGATATCGCTTTTGTTTATAACTTCCACATTTATTCGAATTGTGCCACGAAACTTTGCAGACAGTCGCGGATAGGCCTTGACTACTGAAGTACGAAGTTTCAGAAGTGCAGCTCTTGTACTCCCGGTGATATCTCGATACAAACTGAATACGAAAAACATCAACAAAATTTAGCGCGTTTTAAAGTTGATACTGCTTTTGTTAAAAACTTCCACATTTATTCGAATTGTGCCACGAAACTTTGCAGACAGTCCCGGAGACATATTTTCTACTGAAGTACCAAGTTTCAGAAGTGCAGCTCTTGTACTGCCGGAGATATGTCGATACAAACTGAATACGCAAAACATCAACAAAATTTAGCGCGTTTTAAAGTTGATATCGCTTTTGTTAATAACTTTAACATTTATTCGAATTGTGCCACGAAACTTTGCAGACAGTCGCGGATAGGCGTTTTCTACTGAAGTACCAAGTTTCAGAAGTGCAGCTTTTTTACTGCCGGAGATATGTCGATACAAACTGAATACGCAAAAAATACCCAAAATTTAGCGCGTTTTAAAGTTGATATCGCTTTTGTTAATAACTTCCACATTTATTCGAATTGTGCCACGAAACCTTTCAGACAGTCGCGGATAGGCCTTTTCTACTGAAGTACCAAGTTTCAGAAGTGCAGCTCTTGTACTGCCGGAGATATGTCGATACAAACTGAATACGCAAAACATCAACAAAATTAAGCGCGTTTTAAAGTTGATATCGCTTTTGTTTATAACTTCCACATTTATTCGAATTGTGCCACGAAACTTTGCAGACAGTCGCGGATAGGCCTTTTCGACTGAAGTACCAAGTTTCAGAAGTGCAGCTCTTGTACTGCCGGAGATATGTCGATACAAACTGAATACGCAAAACATCAACAAAATTTAGCGCGTTTCCAAGTTGATATCGCTATTGGTAATAACTTCCACATTTATTCGAATTGTGCAACGAAACTTTGCAGACAGTCGCGGAGACAGATTTTCTACTGAAGTACCAAGTTTCATCAGTGCAGCTCTTGTACTGCCGGAGATATGTCGATACAAACTGAATACGCAAAACATCAACAAAATTTAGCGTGTTTTAAAGTTGATATCGCTTTTGTTTATAACTTCCACATTTATTCGAATTGTGCCACGAAACTTTGCAGACAGTCGCGGAGTCTGATTTACAACTGAAGTAACAAGTTTCAGAAGTGCAGCTATTGTACTGCCGGAGATAAGTCGATACAAACTGAATACGCAAAACATCAACAACATTTAGCGCGTTTTAAAGTTGATATCGCTTTTGTTAATAACTTCAACATTTTTTCGAATTGTGCAACGAAACTTTGCAGACAGTCGCGGAGACTGATTTTCTACTGAAGTACCAAGTTTCAGAAGTGCAGCTCTTGTAGTGCCGGAGATATGTCGATACCAACTGAATACGCAACACATCAACAAAATTTAGCGCGTTTTAAAGTTGATATCGCTTTTGTTTATAACTTCCACATTTATTCGAATTGTGCCACGAAACTTTGCAGACAGTCGCGGAGACATATTTTCTACTGAAGTACCAAGTTTCAGAAGTGCAGCTCTTTTACTGCCGGAGATATGTCGATACAAACTGAAAACGCAAAACATACCCAAAATTTAGCGCGTTTTAAAGTTGATATCGCTTTTGTTAATAACTTCCACATTTATTCGAATTGTGCAACGAAACTTTGCAGACAGTCGCGGAGACAGATTTTCTACTGATGTACCAAGTTTCAGAAGTGCAGCTCTTGTACTGCCGGAGATATGTCGATACAAACTGAATACGCAAAACATCAACAAAATTTAGCGTGTTTTAAAGTTGATATCGCTTTTGTTTATAACTTCCACATTTATTCGAATTGTGCCACGAAACTTTGCAGACAGTCGCGGATAGGCCTTTTCTACTGAAGTACCAAGTTTCAGAAGTGCAGCCTTTTTACTGCCGGAGATATGTCGATACAAACTGAATACGCAAAACATACCCAAAATTTAGCGCGTTTTAAAGTTGATATCGCTATTGTTAATAACTTCCACATTTATTCGAATTGTGCAACGAAACTTTGCAGACAGTCGCGGAGACAGATTTTCTACTAACGTACAAAGTTTGAGCAGTGCAGCTCTTGTACTGCCGGAGATATGTCGATACAAACTGAATACGCCAAACATCAACAAAATTTAGCGTGTTTTAAAGTTGATATCGCTTTTGTTTATAACTTCCACATTTATTCGAATTGTGCCACGAAACTTTGCAGACAGTCGCGGAGACATATTTTCTACTGAAGTACCAAGTTTCAGAAGTGCAGCTATTGTACTGCCGGAGATATGTCGATACAAACTGAATACGCAAAACATCAACAAAATTTAGCGTGTTTTAAAGTTGATATCGCTTTTTTTATAACTTCCACATTTATTCGAATTGTGCCACGAAACTTTGCAGACAGTCGCGGAGACATATTTTCTACTGAAGTACCAAGTTTCAGAAGTGCAGCTATTGTACTGCCGGAGATATGTCGATACAAACTGAATACGCAAAACATCAACAAAATTTAGCGCGTTTTAAAGTTGATATCGCTTTTGTTAATAACTTCAACATTTATTCAGATTGTGCCACGAAACTTTGCAGACAGTCGCGGAGACTGATTTTCTACTGAAGTACCAAGTTTCAGAAGTGCAGCTCTTGTACTGCCGGAGATATGTCGATACAAACTGAATACGCAAAACATACCCAAAATTTAGCGCGTTTTAAAGTTGATATCGCTTTTGTTAATAACTTCCACATTTATTCGAATTGTGCCACGAAACTTTGCAGAAAGTCGCGGAGACATATTTTGTACTGAGTACCAAGTTTCAGAAGTGCAGCTCTTGTACTGCCGGAGATATGTCGATACCAACTGAATACGCAACACATCAAAAAAATTTAGCGCGTTTTAAAGTTGATATCGCTTTTGTTAATAACTTCCACATTTATTCGAATTGTGCCACGAAACTTTGCAGACAGTCGCCAAGACAGCTTTTCTTCTGAAGTACCAAGTTTCAGAAGTGCAGCTCATGTACTGCCGGAGATATGTCGATACAAACTGAATACGCAAAACATCAACAAAATTTAGCGCGTTTTAAAGATGATATCGCTTTTATTTATAACTTCCACATTTATTCGAATTGTGCCACGAAACTTTGCAGACAGTCGCGGAGACATGTATTCTACTGAAGTACCAAGTTTCAGAAGTGCAGCTCTTGTACTACCGGAGATATGTCGATACAAACTGAATACGCAAAACATACCCAAAATTTAGCGCGTTTTAAAGTTGATATCGCTTTTGTAAATAACTTCCACATTTATTCGAATTGTGCCACGAAACTTTGCAGACAGTCGCGGAGACATGTTTTCTAATGAAGTACCAAGTTTCATCAGTGCAGCTCTTGTACTGCCGGAGATATGTCGATACAAACTGAATACGCAAAACATCAAAAAAATTTAGCGCGTTTTAAAGTTGATATCGCTTTTGTTAATAACTTCAACATTTATTCGAATTGTGCAACGAAACTTTGTAGACAGTCGCGGAGACAGATTTTCTATTGAAGTACCAAGTTTCAGAAGTGCAGCTCTTGTACTGCAGGAGATATGTCGATACAAACTGAATACGCAAAACATCAACAAAATTTAGCGCGTTTTAAAGTTGATATCGCTTTTGTTAATAACTTCAACATTTATTCGAATTGTGCCACGAAACTTTGCAGACAGTCGCGGAGACTGATTTTCTACTGAAGTACAAGTCTCAGAAGTGCAGCTCTTGTACTGTCGGTGATATCTCGATACCAACTGAATACGCAACACATCAACAAAATTTAGCGCGTTTTTAAGTTGAGATCGCTTTTGTTAATAACTTCCACATTTATTCGAATTGTACCACGAAACTTTGCAGACAGTCGCGGATAGGCCTTTTCTACTGAAGTACCAAGTTTCAGAAGTGCAGCTCTTGTACTGCCGGAGATATGTCGATACAAACTTAATACGCAAAACATCAACAAAATTTAGCGCGTTTTAAAGTTGATATCGCTTTTGTTTATAACTTCCACATTTATTCGAATTGTGCCACGAAACTTTGCAGACAGTCGCGGATAGGCCTTTTCTACTGAAGTACCAAGTTTCAGAAGTGCAGCTCTTGTACTGCCGGAGATATGTCGATACAAACTGAATACGCAAAACATCAACAAAATTAAGCGCGTTTTGAAGTTGATATCGCTTTAGTTAATGACTTCCACATTTATTCGAATTGTGCCACGAAACTTTGCAGACAGTCGCGGATAGGCCTTTTCTACTGAAGTACCAAGTTTCAGAAGTGCAGCTCTTGTACTGCCGGAGATATGTCGATACAAACTGAATACGAAAAACATCAACAAAATTTAGCGCGTTTCCAAGTTGATATCGCTATTGTTAATAACTTCCACATTTATTCGAATTGTGCAACGAAACTTTGCAGACCGTCGCGGAGACAGATGTTCTACTGAAGTACTAAGTTTCATCAGTGCAGCTCTTTTACTGCCGGAGATATGTCGATACAAAGTGAATACGCAAAACATCAACAAAATTTAGCGTGTTTTAAAGTTGATATCGCTTTTGTTTATAACTTCCACATTTATTCGAATTGTGCCACGAAACTTTGCAGACAGTCGCGGAGACAGATTTTCTACTGAAGTACCAAGTTTCAGAAGTGCAGCTATTGTACTGCCGGAGATAAGTCGATACAAACTGAATACGCAAAACATCAACAAAATTTAGCGCGTTTTAAAGTTGATATCGCTTTTGTTAATAACTTCAACATTTTTTCGAATTGTGCCACGAAACTTTGCAGACAGTCGCGGAGACATGTTTTCTACTGAAGTACCAAGTTTCAGAAGTGCAGCTCTTGTACTGCCGGAGATATGTCGATACAAACTGAATACGCAAAACATCAACAAAATTAAGCGCGTTTTAAAGTTGATATCGCTTTTGTTTATAACTTCCACATTTATTCGAATTGTGCCACGAAACTTTGCAGACAGTCGCGGATAGGCCTTTTCTACTGAAGTACCAAGTTTAAGAAGTGCAGCTCTTGTACTGCCAGAGATATGTCGATACAAACTGAATACGCAAAACATCATCAAAATTTAGCGTGTTTTAAAGTTGATATCGCTTTTGTTTATAACTTCCACATTTATTCGAATTGTGCCACGAAACTTTGCAGACAGTCGCGGAGACAGATTTTCTACTGAAGTACCAAGTTTCAGAAGTGCAGCTATTGTACTGCCGGAGATATGTCGATACAAACTGAATACGCAAAACATACCCAAAATTTAGCGCGTTTTAAAGTTGATATCGCTTTTGTTAATAACTTCCACATTTATTCGAATTGTGCCACGAAACCTTGCAGACAGTCGCGGAGACAGATTTTCTACTGAAGTACCAAGTTTCAGAAGTGCAGCTCTTGTACGGCCGGAGATATGTCGATACAAACTGAATACGCAAAACATCAACAAAATTTAGCGTGTTTTAAAGTTGATATCGCTTTTGTTTATAACTTCCACATTTATTCGAATTGTGCCACGAAACTTTGCAGACAGTCGCGGATAGGCCTTTTCTACTGAAGTACCAAGTTTCAGAAGTGCAGCTCTTGTACTGCCGGAGATATGTCGATACAAACTGAATACGCAAAACATACCCAAAATTTAGCGCGTTTTAAAGTTGATATCGCTTTTGTTAATAACTTCCACATTTATTCGAATTGTGCAACGAGACTTTGAAGACAGTCGCGGAGACAGATTTTCTACTAACGTACCAAGTTTGAGCAGTGCAGCTC
The DNA here is from genome assembly GCA_963556195.1 of Sepiola atlantica. Classification (NCBI taxonomy): domain Eukaryota; kingdom Metazoa; phylum Mollusca; class Cephalopoda; order Sepiida; family Sepiolidae; genus Sepiola; species Sepiola atlantica. The sequence goes on from OY744526.1 coordinate 28,015,910, forward strand.
TTGTACTGCCGGAGATATGTCGATACAAACTGAATACGCAAAACATCAACAAAATTTAGCGTGTTTTAAAGTTGATATCGCTTTTGTTTATAACTTCCACATTTATTCGAATTGTGCCACGAAACTTTGCAGACAGTCGCGGAGACATATTGTTTACTGAAGTACCAAGTTTCAGAAGTGCAGCTCTTGTACTGACGGAGATATGTCGATACAAACTGAATACGCAAAACATCAACACAATTTAGCGTGTTTTAAAGTTGATATCGCTTTTGTTTATAACTTCCACATTTATTCGAATTGTGCCACGAAACTTTGCAGACAGTCGCGGAGACATATTTTCTACTGAAGTACCAAGTTTCAGAAGTGCAGCTATTGTACTGCCGGAGATATGTCGATACAAACTGAATACGCAAAACATCAACAAAATTTAGCGCGTTTTAAAGTTGATATCGCTTTTGTTAATAACTTCAACATTTATTCGAATTGTGCCACGAAACTTTGCAGACAGTCGCGGAGACTGATTTTCTACTGAAGTACCAAGTTTCAGAAGTGCAGCTCTTGTACTGCCGGAGATATGTCGATACAAACTGAATACGCAAAACATACCCAAAATTTAGCGCGTTTTAAAGTTGATATCACTTTTGTTTATTACTTCCACATTTATTCGAATTGTGCCACGAAACTTTGCAGACAGTCGCGGAGACAGATTTTCTACTGAAGTACCAAGTTTCAGAAGTGCAGCTCTTGTACTGCCGGAGATATGTCGATACAAACTGAATACGCAACACATCAACAAAATTTAGCGCGTTTTAAAGTTGATATCGCTTTTGTTAATAACTTCCACATTTATTCGAATTGTACCACGAAACTTTGCAGACAGTCAATGATAGGCCTTTGCTACTACAGTACCAAGTTTCAGAAGTGCAGCTCTTGTACTGCCGGAGATATGTCGATACAAACTGAATACGCAAAACATCAACAAAATTAAGCGCGTTTTAAAGTTGATATCGCTTTTGTTTATAACTTCCACATTTATTCGAATTGTGCCACGAAACTTTGCAGACAGTCGCGGATAGGCTTTTTCTACTGAAGTACCAAGTTTCAGAAGTGCAGCTCTTGTACTGCCGGAGATATGTCGATACAAACTGAATACGCAAAACATACCCAAAATTTAGCGCGTTTTAAAGTTGATATCGCTATTGTTAATAACTTCCACATTTATTCGAATTGTGCAACGAAACTTTGCAGACAGTCGCGGAGACAGATTTTCTACTGACGTACCAAGTTTCAGCAGTGCAGCTCTTGTACTGCCGGAGATATGTCGATACAAACTGAATACGCAAAACATCAACAAAATTTAGCGTGTTTTAAAGTTGATATCGCTTTTGTTTATAACTTCCACATTTATTCGAATTGTGCCACGAAACTTTGAAGACAGTCGCGGAGACATATTTTCTACTGAAGTACAAAGTTTCAGAAGTGCAGCTATTGTACTGCCGGAGATATGTCGATACAAACTGAATACGCAAAACATCAACAAAATTTAGCGCGTTTTAAAGTTGATATCGCTTTTGTTAATAACTTCCACATTTATTCGAATTGTACCACGAAACTTTGCAGACAGTCGCGGAGACATATTTTCTACTGAAGTTCCAAGTTTCAGAAGTGCAGCTCTTGTACTGCCGGAGATATGTCGATACAAACTGAATACGCAAAACATCAACAAAATTAAGCGCGTTTTAAAGTTGATATCGCTTTTGTTTATAACTTCCACATTTATTCGAATTGTGCCACGAAACTTTGCAGACAGTCGCGGATAGGCCTTTTCGACTGAAGTACCAAGTTTCAGAAGTGCAGCTCTTGTACTGCCGGAGATATGTCAATACAAACTGAATACGCAAAACATCAACAAAATTAAGCGCGTTTCCAAGTTGATATCGCTATTGTTAATAACTTCCACATTTATTCGAATTGTGCCACGAAACTTTGCAGACAGTCGCGGAGACAGATTTTCTACTGAAGTACCAAGTTTCATCAGTGCAGCTCTTGTACTGCCGGAGATATATCGATACAAACTGAATACGCAAAACATCAACAAAATTTAGCGTGTTTTAAAGTTGATATCGCTTTTGTTTATAACTTCCACATTTATTCGAATTGTGCCACGAAACTTTGCAGACAGTCGCGGAGTCTGATTTACAACTGAAGTACCAAGTTTCAGAAGTGCAGCTATTGTACTGCCGGAGATAAGTCGATACAAACTGAATACGCAAAACATCAACAACATTTAGCGCGTTTTAAAGTTGATATCGCTTTTGTTAATAACTTCAACATTTTTTCGAATTGTGCCACGAAACTTTGCAGACAGTCGCGGAGACTGATTTTCTACTGAAGTACCAAGTTTCAGAAGTGCAGCTCTTGTAGTGCCGGAGATATGTCGATACCAACTGAATACGCAACACATCTACAAAATTTAGCGCGTTTTAAAGTTGATATCGCTTTTGTTAATAACTTCCACATTTATTCGAATTGTGCCACGAAACTTTGCAGACAGTCGCGGATAGGCCTTTTCTACTGAAGTACCAAGTTTCAGAAGTGCAGCTCTTGTACTGCCGGAGATATGTCGATACAAACTGAATACGCAAAACATCAACAAAATTAAGCGCGTTTTAAAGTTGATATCGCTTTTGTTTATAACTTCCACATTTATTCGAATTGTGCCACGAAACTTTGCAGACAGTCGCGGATAGGCCTTTTCTACTGAAGTACCAAGTTTCAGAAGTGCAGCTCTTGTACTGCCGGAGATATGTCGATACAAACTGAATACGCAAAACATACCCAAAATTTAGCGCGTTTTAAAGTTGATATCGCTATTGTTAATAACTTCCACATTTATTCGAATTGTGCAACGAAACTTTGCAGACAGTCGCGGAGACAGATTTTCTACTGAAGTACCAAGTTTCAGAAGTGCAGCTATTGTACTGCTTGAGATATCTCGATACAAACTGAATACGCAAAACATCATCAAAATTTAGCGTGTTTTAAAGTTGATATCGCTTTTGTTTATAACTTCCACATTTATTCGAATTGTGCCACGAAACTTTGCAGACAGTCGCGGAGACATATTTTCTACTGAAGTATCAAGTTTAAGAAGTGCAGCTATTGTACTGCCGGAGATATGTCGATACAAACTGAAAACGCAAAACATACCCAAAATTTAGCGCGTTTTAAAGTTGATATCGCTTTTGTTAATAACTTCCACATTTATTCGAATTGTGCCACGAAACTTTGCAGACAGTCGCGGAGACAGATTTTCTACTGATGTACCAAGTTTCAGAAGTGCAGCTCTTGTACTGCCGGAGATATGTCGATACAAACTGAATACGCAAAACATTAACAAAATTTAGCGCGTTTTAAAGTTGATATCGCTTTTGTTTATAACTTCCACATTTATTCGAATTGTGCCACGAAACTTTGCAGACAGTCGCGGATAGGCCTTTTCTACTGAAGTACCAAGTTTCAGAAGTGCAGCCTTTGTACTGCCGGAGATATGTCGATACAAACTGAATACGCAAAACATACCCAAAATTTAGCGCGTTTTAAAGTTGATATCGCTATTGTTAATAACTGCCACATTTATTCGAATTGTGCAACGAAACTTTGCAGACAGTCGCGGAGACAGATTTTCTACTAACGTACCAAGTTTGAGCAGTGCCGCTCTTGTACTGCCGGAGATATGTCGATACAAACTGAATACGCCAAACATCAACAAAATTTAGCGTGTTTTAAAGTTGATATCGCTTTTGTTTATAACTTCCACATTTATTCGAATTGTGCCACGAAACTTTGCAGACAGTCGCGGAGACATATTTTCTACTGAAGTACCAAGTTTCAGAAGTGCAGCTATTGTACTGCCGGAGATATGTCGATACAAACTGAATACGCAAAACATCAACAAAATTTAGCGTGTTTTAAAGTTGATATCGCTTTTTTTATAACTTCCACATTTATTCGAATTGTGCCACGAAACTTTGCAGACAGTCGCGGAGACATATTTTCTACTGAAGTACCAAGTTTCAGAAGTGCAGCTATTGTACTGCCGGAGATATGTCGATACAAACTGAATACGCAAAACATCAACAAAATTTAGCGCGTTTTAAAGTTGATATCGCTTTTGTTAATAACTTCAACAGTTATTCAGATTGTGCCACGAAACTTTGCAGACAGTCGCGGAGACTGATTTTCTACTGAAGTACCAAGTTTCAAAAGTGCAGCTCTTGTACTGCCGGAGATATGTCGATACAAACTGAATACGCAAAACATACCCAAAATTTTGCGCGTTTTAAAGTTGATATCGCTTTTGTAAATAACTTCCACATTTATTCGAATTGTGCCACGAAACTTTGCAGACAGTCGCGGAGACATATTTTGTACTGAAGTACCAAGTTTCAGAAGTGCAGCTCTTGTACTGCCGGAGATATGTCGATACCAACTGAATACGCAAAACATCAAAAAAATTTAGCGCGTTTTAAAGTTGATATCGCTTTTGTTAATAACTTCCACATTTATTCGAATTGTGCCACGAAACTTTGCAGACAGTCGCCAAGACAGCTTTTCTTCTGAAGTACCAAGTTTCAGAAGTGCAGCTCTTGTACGTCCGGAGATATGTCGATACAAACTGAATACGCAAAACATCAACAAAATTTAGCGCGTTTTAAAGTTGATATCGCTTTTGTTTATAACTTCAACATTTATTCGAATTGTGCAACGAAACTTTGCAGACAGTCGCGGAGACATGTAATCTACTGAAGTACCAAGTTTCAGAAGTGCAGCTCTTGTACTACCGGAGATATGTCGATACAAACTGAATACGCAAAACATACCCAAAATTTAGCGCGTTTTAAAGTTGATATCGCTTTTGTTAATAACTTCCACATTTATTCGAATTGTGCCACGAAACTTTGCAGACAGTCGCGGAGACATGTTTTCTACTGAAGTACCAAGTTTCAGAAGTGCAGCTCTTGTACTGCCGGAGATATGTCGATACAAACTGAATACGCAAAACATCAAAAAAATTTAGCGCGTTTTAAAGTTGATATCGCTTTTGTTAATAACTTCAACATTTATTCGAATTGTGCAACGAAACTTTGCAGACAGTCGCGGAGACAGATTCTCTACTGAAGTACCAAGTTTCAGAAGTGCAGCTCTTGTACTGCAGGAGATATGTCGATACAAACTGAATACGCAAAACATCAACAAAATTTAGCGCGTTTTAAAGTTGATATCGCTTTTGTTAATAACTTCAACATTTATTCGAATTGTGCCACGAAACTTTGCAGACAGTCGCGGAGACTGATTTTCTACTGAAGTAGAAGTTTCAGAAGTGCAGCTCTTGTACTGTCGGTGATATCTCGATACCAACTGAATACGCAACACATCAACAAAATTTAGCGCGTTTTAAAGTTGAGATCGCTTTTGTTAATAACTTCCACATTTATTCGAATTGTAGCACGAAACTTTGCACACAGTCGCGGATAGGCCTTTTCTACTGAAGTACCAAGTTTCAGAAGTGCAGCTCTTGTACTGCCGGAGATATGTCTATACAAACTTAATACGCAAAACATCAACAAAATTTAGCGCGTTTTAAAGTTGATATCGCTTTTGTTTATAACTTCCACATTTATTCGAATTGTGCCACGAAACTTTGCAGACAGTCGCGGATAGGCCTTTTCTACTGAAGTACCAAGTTTCAGAAGTGCAGCTCTTGTACTGCCGGTGATATCTCGAAACAAACTGAATACGAAAAACATCAACAAAATTTAGCGCGTTTTAAAGTTGATATCGCTTTTGTTAAAAACTTCAACATTTATTCGAATTGTGCCACGAAACTTTGCAGACAGTCCCGGAGACATATTTTCTACTGAAGTACCAAGTTTCAGAAGTGCAGCTCTTGTACTGCCGGAGATATGTCGATACAAACTGAATACGCAAAACATCAACAAAATTTAGCGCGTTTTAAAGTTGATATCGCTTTTGTTAATAACTTTAACATTTATTCGAATTGTGCCACGAAACTTTGCAGACAGTCGCGGATAGGCGTTTTCTACTGAAGTACCAAGTTTCAGAAGTGCAGCTTTTGTACTGCCGGAGATATGTCGATACAAACTGAATACGCAAAACATACCCAAAATTTAGCGCGTTTTAAAGTTGATATCGCTTTTGTTAATAACTTCCACATTTATTCGAATTGTGCCACGAAACTTTGCAGACAGTCGCGGATAGGCCTTTTCGACTGAAGTACCAAGTTTCAGAAGTGCAGCTCTTGTACTGCCGGAGATATGTCGATACAAACTGAATACGCAAAACATCAACAAAATTTAGCGCGTTTCCAAGTTGATACTGCTATTGTTAATAACTTCCACATTTATTCGAATTGTGCAACGAAACTTTGCAGACAGTCGCGGAGACAGATGTTCTACTGAAGTACCAAGTTTCATCAGTGCAGCTCTTTTACTGCCGGAGATATGTCGATACAAAGTGAATACGCAAAACATCAACAAAATTTAGCGTGTTTTAAAGTTGATATCGCTTTTGTTTATAACTTCCACATTTATTCGAATTGTGCCACGAAACTTTGCAGACAGTCGCGGAGACATATTTTCTACTGAAGTACCAAGTTTCAGAAGTGCAGCTTTTGTACTGCCGGAGATAAGTCGATACAAACTGAATACGCAAAACATACCCAAAATTTAGCGCGTTTTAAAGTTGATATCGCTTTTGTTAATAACTTCAACATTTTTTCGAATTGTGCCACGAAACTTTGCAGACAGTCGCGGAGACTGATTTTCTACTGAAGTACCAAGTTTCAGAAGTGCAGCTCTTGTACTGCCGGAGATATGTCGATACCAACTGAATACGCAACACATCAACAAAATTTAGCGCGTTTTAAAGTTGATATCGCTTTTGTTAATAACTTCCACATTTATTCGAATTGTGCCACGAAACTTTGCAGACAGTCGCGGATAGGCCTTTTCTACTGAAGTACCAAGTTTCAGAAGTGCAGCTCTTGTACTGCCGGAGATATGTCGATACAAACTGAATACGCAAAACATACCCAAAATTTAGCGCGTTTTAAAGTTGATATCGCTTTTGTTAATAACTTCCACATTTATTCGAATTGTGCCACGAAACTTTGCAGACAGTCGCGGATAGGCCTTTTCTACTGAAGTACCAAGTTTCAGAAGTGCAGCTCTTGTACTGCCGGAGATATGTCTATACAAACTTAATACGCAAAACATCAACAAAATTTACCGCGTTTTAAAGTTGATATCGCTTTTGTTTATAACTTCCACATTTATTCGAATTGTGCCACGAAACTTTGACGACAGTCGCGGATAGGCCTTTTCTACTGAAGTACCAAGTTTCAGAAGTGCAGCTCTTGTACTGCCGGTGATATCTCGAAACAAACTGAATACGAAAAACATCAACAAAATTTAGCGCGTTTTAAAGTTGATATCGCTTTTGTTAAAAACTTCAACATTTATTCGAATTGTGCCACGAAACTTTGCAGACAGTCCCGGAGACATATTTTCTACTGAAGTACCAAGTTTCAGAAGTCCAGCTCTTGTACTGCCGGAGATATGTCGATACAAACTGAATACGCAAAACATCAACAAAATTTAGCGCGTTTTAAAGTTGATATCGCTTTTGTTAATAACTTTAACATTTATTCGAATTGTGCCACGAAACTTTGCAGACAGTCGCGGATAGGCGTTTTCTACTGAAGTACCAAGTTTCAGAAGTGCAGCTTTTGTACTGCCGGAGATATGTCGATACAAACTGAATACGCAAAACATACCCAAAATTTAGCGCGTTTTAAAGTTGATATCGCTTTTGTTAATAACTTCCACATTTATTCGAATTGTGCCACGAAACTTTGCAGACAGTCGCGGATAGGCCTTTTCTACTGAAGTACCAAGTTTCAGAAGTGCAGCTCTTGTACTGCCGGAGATATGTCGATACAAACTGAATACGCAAAACATCAACAAAATTTAGCGCGTTTTAAAGTTGATATCGCTTTAGTTAATGACTTCCACATTTATTCGAATTGTGCCACGAAACTTTGCAGACAGTCGCGGATAGGCCTTTTCGACTGAAGTACCAAGTTTCAGAAGTGCAGCTCTTGTACTGCCGGAGATATGTCGATACAAACTGAATACGCAAAACATCAACAAAATTTAGCGCGTTTCCAAGTTGATATCGCTATTGTTAATAACTTCCACATTTATTCGAATTGTGCAACGAAACTTTGCAGACAGTCGCGGAGACAGATGTTCTACTGAAGTACCAAGTTTCATCAGTGCAGCTCTTTTACTGCCGGAGATATGTCGATACAAACTGAATACGCAAAACATCAACAAAATTTAGCGTGTTTTAAAGTTGATATCGCTTTTGTTTATAACTTCCACATTTATTCGAATTGTGCCACGAAACTTTGCAGACAGTCGCGGAGACATATTTTCTACTGAAGTACCAAGTTTCAGAAGTGCAGCTATTGTACTGCCGGAGATAAGTCGATACAAACTGAATACGCAAAACATCAACAAAATTTAGCGCGTTTTAAAGTTGATATCGTATTTGTTAATAACTTCAACATTTTTTCGAATTGTGCCACGAAACTTTGCAGACAGTCGCGGAGACTGATTTTCTACTGAAGTACCAAGTTTCAGAAGTGCAGCTCTTGTACTGCCGGAGATATGTCTATACAAACTTAATCAGCAAAACATCAACAAAATTTACCGTGTTTTAAAGTTGATATCGCTTTTGTTTATAACTTCCACATTTATTCGAATTGTGCCACGAAACTTTGCAGACAGTCGCGGATAGGCCTTTTCTACTGAAGTACCAAGTATCAGAAGTGCAGCTCTTGTACTGCCGGTGATATCTCGAAACAAACTGACTACGAAAAACATCAACAAAATTTAGCGCGTTTTAAAGTTGATATCGCTTTTGTTAAAAACTTCAACATTTATTCGAATTGTGCCACGAAACTTTGCAGACAGTCCCGGAGACATATTTTCTGCTGAAGTACCAAGTTTCAGAAGTGCAGCTCTTGTACTGCCGGAGATATGTCGATACAAACTGAATACGCAAAACATCAACAAAATTTAGCGCGTTTTAAAGTTGATATCGCTTTTGTTAATAACTTTAACATTTATTCGAATTGTGCCACGAAACTTTGCAGACAGTCGCGGATAGGCGTTTTCTACTGAAGTAACAAGTTTCAGAAGTGCAGCTTTTGTACTGCCGGAGATATGTCGATACAAACTGAATACGCAAAACATACCCAAAATTTAGCGCGTTTTAAAGTTGATATCGCTTTTGTTAATAACTTCCACATTTATTCGAATTGTGCCACGAAACTTTGCAGACAGTCGCGGATAGGCCTTTTCTACTGAAGTACCAAGTTTCAGAAGTGCAGCTCTTGTACTGCCGGAGATATGTCGATACAAACTGAATACGCAAAACATCAACAAAATTTAGCGCGTTTTAAAGTTGATATCGCTTTAGTTAATGACTTCCACATTTATTCGAATTGTGCCACGAAACTTTGCAGACAGTCGCGGATAGGCCTTTTCGACTGAAGTACCAAGTTTCAGAAGTGCAGCTCTTGTACTGCCGGAGATATGTCGATACAAACTGAATACGCAAAACATCAACAAAATTTAGCGCGTTTCCAAGTTGATATCGCTATTGTTAATAACTTCCACATTTATTCGAATTGTGCAACGAAACTTTGCAGACAGTCGCGGAGACATATTTTCTACTGAAGTACCAAGTTTCAGAAGTGCAGCTATTGTACTGCCGGAGATAAGTCGATACAAACTGAATACGCAAAACATCAACAAAATTTAGCGCGTTTTAAAGTTGATATCGCTTTTGTTAATAACTTTAACATTTTTTCGAATTGTGCCACGAAACTTTGATGACAGTCGCGGAGACTGATTTTCTACTGAAGTACCCAGTTTCAGAAGTGAAGCTCTTGTACTGCCGGAGATATGTCGATACCAACTGAATACGCAACACATCAACAAAATTTAGCGCGTTTTAAAGTTGATATCGCTTTTGTTAATAACTTCCACATTTATTCGAATTGTGCCACGAAACTTTGCAGACAGTCGCGGATAGGCCTTTTCCACTGAAGTACCAAGTTTAAGAAGTGCAGCTCTTGTACTGCCGGAGATATGTCGATACAAACTGAATACGCAAAACATACCCAACATTTAGCGCGTTTTAAAGTTGATATCGCTTTTGTTAATAACTTCCACATTTATTCGAATTGTGCCACGAAACTTTGCAGACAGTCGCGGATAGGCCTTTTCTACTGAAGTACCAAGTTTCAGAAGTGCAGCTCTTGTACTGCCGGAGATATGTCGATACAAACTGAATACGCAAAACATCAACAAAATTAAGCGCGTTTTAAAGTTGATATCGCTTTTGTTTATAACTTCCACATTTATTCGAATTGTGCCACGAAACTTTGCAGACAGTCGCGGATAGGCCTTTTCTACTGAAGTAACAAGTTTCAGAAGTGCAGCTCTTGTACTGCCGGAGATATGTCGATACAAACTGAATACGCAAAACATACCCAAAATTTAGCGCGTTTTAAAGTTGATATCGCTATTGTTAATAACTTCCACATTTATTCGAATTGTGCAACGAAACTTTGCAGACAGTCGCGGAGACAGATTTTCTACTGACGTACCAAGTTTCAGCAGTGCAGCTCTTGTACTGCCAGAGATATGTCGATACAAACTGAATACGCAAAACATCATCAAAATTTAGCGTGTTTTAAAGTTGATATCGCTTTTGTTTATAACTTCCACATTTATTCGAATTGTGCCACGAAACTTTGCAGACAGTCGCGGAGACATATTTTCTACTGAAGTACCAAGTTTCAGAAGTGCAGCTATGGTACTGCCGGAGATATGTCGATACAAACTGAATACGCAAAACATACCCAAAATTTAGCGCGTTTTAAAGTTGATATCGCTTTTGTTAATAACTTCCACATTTATTCGAATTGTGCAACGAAACTTTGCAGACAGTCGCGGAGACAGATTTTCTACTGACGTACCAAGTTTGAGCAGTGCAGCTCTTGTACTGCCGGAGATATGTCGATACAAACTGAATACGCAAAACATCAACAAAATTTAGCGTGTTTTAAAGTTGATATCGCTTTTGTTTATAACTTCCACATTTATTCGAATTGTGCCACGAAACTTTGCAGACAGTCGCGGAGACATATTGTTTACTGAAGTACCAAGTTTCAGAAGTGCAGCTCTTGTTCTTCCGGAGATATGTCGATACAAACTGAATACGCAAAACATCAACAAAATTAAGCGTGTTTTAAAGTTGATATCGCTTTTGTTTATAACTTCCACATTTATTCGAATTGTGCCACGAAACTTTGCAGACAGTCGCGGAGACATATTTTCTACTGAAGTACAAGTTTCAGAAGTGCAGCTATTGTACTGCCGGAGATATGTCGATACAAACTGAATACGCAAAACATCAACAAAATTTAGCGAGTTTTAAAGTTGATATCGCTTTTGTTAATAACTTCCACATTTATTCGAATTGTGCCACGAAACTTTGCAGACAGTCGCGGATAGGCCTTTTCTACTGAAGTACCAAGTTTCAGAAGTGCAGCTCTTGTACTGCCGGAGATATGTCGATACAAACTGAATACGCAAAACATCAACAAAATTAAGCGCGTTTTAAAGTTGATATCGCTTTTGTTTATAACTTCCACATTTATTCGAATTGTGCCACGAAACTTTGCAGACAGTCGCGGATAGGCCTTTTCTACTGAAGTAACAAGTTTCAGAAGTGCAGCTCTTGTACTGCCGGAGATATGTCGATACAAACTGAATACGAAAAACATACCCAAAATTTAGCGCGTTTTAAAGTTGATATCGCTATTGTTAATAACTTCCACATTTATTCGAATTGTGCAACGAAACTTTGCAGAGAGTCGCGGAGACAGATTTTCTACTGACGTACCAAGTTTCAGCAGTGCAGCTCTTGTACTGCCAGAGATATGTCGATACAAACTGAATACGCAAAACATCATCAAAATTTAGCGTGTTTTGAAGTTGATATCGCTTTTGTTTATAACTTCCACATTTATTCGAATTGTGCCACGAAACTTTGCAGACAGTCGCGGAGACATATTTTCTACTGAAGTACCAAGTTTCAGAAGTGCAGCTATTGTACTGCCGGAGATATGTCGATACAAACTGAATACGCAAAACATACCCAAAATTTAGCGCGTTTTAAAGTTGATATCGCTTTTGTTAATAACTTCCACATTTATTCGAATTGTGCAACGAAACTTTGCAGACAGTCGCGGAGACAGATTTTCTACTAACGTACCAAGTTTGAGCAGTGCAGCTCTTGTACTGCCGGAGATATGTCGATACAAACTGAATACGCAAAACATCAACAAAATTTAGCGTGTTTTAAAGTTGATATCGCTTTTGTTTATAACTTCCACATTTATTCGAATTGTGCCACGAAACTTTGCAGACAGTCGCGGAGACATATTGTTTACTGAAGTACCAAGTTTCAGAAGTGCAGCTCTTGTACTGCCGGAGATATGTCGATACAAACTGAATACGCAAAACATCAACAAAATTTAGCGTGTTTTAAAGTTGATATCGCTTTTGTTTATAACTTCAACATTTATTCGAATTGTGCCACGAAACTTTGCAGACAGTCGCGGAGACATATTTTCTACTGAAGTACAAGTTTCAGAAGTGCAGCTATTGTACTGCCGGAGATATGTCGATACAAACTGAATACGCAAAACATCAACAAAATTTAGCGCGTTTTAAAGTTGATATCGCTTTTGTTAATAACTTTAACATTTATTCGAATTGTGCCACGAAACTTTGCAGACAGTCGCGGAGACTGATTTTCTACTGAAGTACCAAGTTTCAGAAGTGCAGCTCTTGTACTGCCGGAGATATGTCGATACAAACTGAATACGCAAAACATACCCAAAATTTAGCGCGTTTTAAAGTTGATATCGCTTTTGTTAATAACTTCCACATTTATTCGAATTGTGCCACGAAACTTTGCAGACAGTCGCGGAGACAGATTTTCTACTGAAGTACCAAGTTTCAGAAGTGCAGCTCTTGTACTGCCGGAGATATGTCGATACAAACTGAATACGCAAAACATACCCAAAATTTAGCGCGTTTTAAAGTTGATATCGCTATTGTTAATAACTTCCACATTTATTCGAATTGTGCAACGAAACTTTGCAGACAGTCGCGGAGACAGATTTTCTACTGACGTACCAAGTTTCAGCAGTGCAGCTCTTGTACTGCCAGAGATATGTCGATACAAACTGAATACGCAAAACATCATCAAAATTTAGCGTGTTTTAAAGTTGATATCGCTTTTGTTTATAACTTCCACATTTATTCGAATTGTGCCACGAAACTTTGCAGACAGTCGCGGAGACATATTTTCTACTGAAGTACCAAGTTTCAGAAGTGCAGCTATGGTACTGCCGGAGATATGTCGATACAAACTGAATACGCAAAACATACCCAAAATTTAGCGCGTTTTAAAGTTGATATCGCTTTTGTTAATAACTTCCACATTTATTCGAATTGTGCAACGAAACTTTGCAGACAGTCGCGGAGACAGATTTTCTACTGACGTACCAAGTTTGAGCAGTGCAGCTCTTGTACTGCCGGAGATATGTCGATACAAACTGAATACGCAAAACATCAACAAAATTTAGCGTGTTTTAAAGTTGATATCGCTTTTGTTTATAACTTCCACATTTATTCGAATTGTGCCACGAAACTTTGCAGACAGTCGCGGAGACATATTGTTTACTGAAGTACCAAGTTTCAGAAGTGCAGCTCTTGTTCTTCCGGAGATATGTCGATACAAACTGAATACGCAAAACATCAACAAAATTAAGCGTGTTTTAAAGTTGATATCGCTTTTGTTTATAACTTCCACATTTATTCGAATTGTGCCACGAAACTTTGCAGACAGTCGCGGAGACATATTTTCTACTGAAGTACAAGTTTCAGAAGTGCAGCTATTGTACTGCCGGAGATATGTCGATACAAACTGAATACGCAAAACATCAACAAAATTTAGCGAGTTTTAAAGTTGATATCGCTTTTGTTAATAACTTCCACATTTATTCGAATTGTGCCACGAAACTTTGCAGACAGTCGCGGATAGGCCTTTTCTACTGAAGTACCAAGTTTCAGAAGTGCAGCTCTTGTACTGCCGGAGATATGTCGATACAAACTGAATACGCAAAACATCAACAAAATTAAGCGCGTTTTAAAGTTGATATCGCTTTTGTTTATAACTTCCACATTTATTCGAATTGTGCCACGAAACTTTGCAGACAGTCGCGGATAGGCCTTTTCTACTGAAGTAACAAGTTTCAGAAGTGCAGCTCTTGTACTGCCGGAGATATGTCGATACAAACTGAATACGAAAAACATACCCAAAATTTAGCGCGTTTTAAAGTTGATATCGCTATTGTTAATAACTTCCACATTTATTCGAATTGTGCAACGAAACTTTGCAGAGAGTCGCGGAGACAGATTTTCTACTGACGTACCAAGTTTCAGCAGTGCAGCTCTTGTACTGCCAGAGATATGTCGATACAAACTGAATACGCAAAACATCATCAAAATTTAGCGTGTTTTGAAGTTGATATCGCTTTTGTTTATAACTTCCACATTTATTCGAATTGTGCCACGAAACTTTGCAGACAGTCGCGGAGACATATTTTCTACTGAAGTACCAAGTTTCAGAAGTGCAGCTATTGTACTGCCGGAGATATGTCGATACAAACTGAATACGCAAAACATACCCAAAATTTAGCGCGTTTTAAAGTTGATATCGCTTTTGTTAATAACTTCCACATTTATTCGAATTGTGCAACGAAACTTTGCAGACAGTCGCGGAGACAGATTTTCTACTAACGTACCAAGTTTGAGCAGTGCAGCTCTTGTACTGCCGGAGATATGTCGATACAAACTGAATACGCAAAACATCAACAAAATTTAGCGTGTTTTAAAGTTGATATCGCTTTTGTTTATAACTTCCACATTTATTCGAATTGTGCCACGAAACTTTGCAGACAGTCGCGGAGACATATTGTTTACTGAAGTACCAAGTTTCAGAAGTGCAGCTCTTGTACTGCCGGAGATATGTCGATACAAACTGAATACGCAAAACATCAACAAAATTTAGCGTGTTTTAAAGTTGATATCGCTTTTGTTTATAACTTCAACATTTATTCGAATTGTGCCACGAAACTTTGCAGACAGTCGCGGAGACATATTTTCTACTGAAGTACAAGTTTCAGAAGTGCAGCTATTGTACTGCCGGAGATATGTCGATACAAACTGAATACGCAAAACATCAACAAAATTTAGCGCGTTTTAAAGTTGATATCGCTTTTGTTAATAACTTTAACATTTATTCGAATTGTGCCACGAAACTTTGCAGACAGTCGCGGAGACTGATTTTCTACTGAAGTACCAAGTTTCAGAAGTGCAGCTCTTGTACTGCCGGAGATATGTCGATACAAACTGAATACGCAAAACATACCCAAAATTTAGCGCGTTTTAAAGTTGATATCGCTTTTGTTAATAACTTCCACATTTATTCGAATTGTGCCACGAAACTTTGCAGACAGTCGCGGAGACAGATTTTCTACTGAAGTACCAAGTTTCAGAAGTGCAGCTCTTGTACTGCCGGAGATATGTCGATACAAACTGAATACGCAACACATCAACAAAATTTAGCGCGTTTTAAAGTTGATATCGCTTTTGTTAATAACTTCCACATTTATTCGAATTGTGCCACGAAACTTTGCAGACAGTCGCGGATAGGCCTTTGCTACTGCAGTACCAAGTTTCAGAAGTGCAGCTCTTGTACTGCCGGAGATATGTCGATACAAACTGAATACGCAAAACATCAACAAAATTAAGCGCGTTTTAAAGTTGATATCGCTTTTGTTTATAACTTCCACATTTATTCGAATTGTGCCACGAAACTTTGCAGACAGTCGCGGATAGGCTTTTTCTACTGAAGTACCAAGTTTCAGAAGTGCAGCTCTTGTACTGCCGGAGATATGTCGATACAAACTGAATACGCAAAACATACCCAAAATTTAGCGCGTTTTAAAGTTGATATCGCTATTGTTAATAACTTCCACATTTATTCGAATTGTGCAACGAAACTTTGCAGACAGTCGCGGAGACAGATTTTCTACTGACGTACCAAGTTTCAGCAGTGCAGCTCTTGTACTGCCGGAGATATGTCGATACAAACTGAATACGCAAAACATCAACAAAATTTAGCGTGTTTTAAAGTTGATATCGCTTTTGTTTATAACTTCCACATTTATTCGAATTGTGCCACGAAACTTTGAAGACAGTCGCGGAGACATATTTTCTACTGAAGTACCAAGTTTCAGAAGTGCAGCTATTGTACTGCCGGAGATATGTCGATACAAACTGAATACGGAAAACATCAACAAAATTTAGCGCGTTTTAAAGTTGATATCGCTTTTGTTAATAACTTCAACATTTATTCGAATTGTGCCACGAAACTTTGCAGACAGTCGCGGAGACTGATTTTCTACTGAAGTACAAGTTTCAGAAGTGCAGCTCTTGTACTGTCGGTGATATCTCGATACCAACTGAATACGCAACACATCAACAAAATTTAGAGCGTTTTAAAGTTGAGATCGCTTTTGTTAATAACTTCCACATTTATTCGAATTGTACCACGAAACTTTGCAGACAGTCGCGGATAGGCCTTTTCTACTGAAGTACAAAGTTTCAGAAGTGCAGCTCTTGTACTGCCGGTGATATCTCGATACAAACTGAATACGAAAAACATCAACAAAATTTAGCGCGTTTTAAACTTGATATCGCTTTTGTTAATAACTTCAACATTTATTCGAATTGTGCCACGAAACTTTGCAGACAGTCCCGGAGACATATTTTCTACTGAAGTACCAAGTCTCAGAAGTGCAGCTCTTGTACCGCCGGAGATATGTCGATACAAACTGAATACGCAAAACATCAACAAAATTTAGCGCGTTTCCAAGTTGATATCGCTATTGTTAATAACTTCCACATTTATTCGAATTGTGCAACGAAACTTTGCAGACAGTCGCGGAGACATATTTTCTACTGAAGTACCAAGTTTCAGAAGTGCAGCTCTTGTACTGCCGGAGATATGTCGATACAAACTGAATACGCAAAACATCAACAAAATTTAGCGTGTTTTAAAGTTGATATCGCTTTTGTTTATAACTTCCACATTTATTCGAATTGTGCCACGAAACTTTGCAGACAGTCGCGGAGACATATTTTCTACTGAAGTACCAAGTTTCAGAAGTGCAGCTATTGTACTGCCGGAGATATGTCGATACAAACTGAATACGTAAAACATCAACAAAATTTAGCGCGTTTTAAAGTTGATATCGCTTTTGTTAATAACTTCAACATTTTTTCGAATTGTGCCACGAAACTTTGCAGACAGTCGCGGAGACTGATTTTCTACTGAAGTACCAAGTTTCAGCAGTGCAGCTCTTGTACTGCCGGAGATATGTCGATACCAACTGAATACGCAACACATCAACAAAATTAAGCGCGTTTTAAAGTTGATATCGCTTTTGTTAATAACTTCCACATTTATTCGAATTGTGCCACGAAACTTTGCAGACAGTCGCGGAGACATATTCTCTACTGAAGTACTAAGTTTCAGAAGTGCAGCTCTTGTACTGCCAGAGATATGTCGATACAAACTGAATACGCAAAACATACAAAATTTAGCGCGTTTTAAAGTTGATATCGCTTTTGTTAATAACTTCAACATTTATTCGAATTGTGCCACGAAACTTTGCAGACAGTCGCGGAGACATGTTTTCTACTGAAGTACCCAGTTTCAGAAGTGCAGCGGTTGTACTGCCGGAGATATGTCGATACAAACTTAATACGCAAAACATCAACAAAATTTAGAGCGTTTTAAAGTTGATATCGCTTTTGTCAATACCTTCAACATTTATTCGAATTGTGCAACGAAACTTTGCAGACAGTCGCGGAGGCATATTTTCTACTGAAGTACCAAGTTTCAGAAGTGCAGCTCTTGTACTGCCGGAGATATGTCGATACAAACTGAATACGCAAAACATCAACAAAATTTAGCGCGTTTTAAAGTTGATATCGCTTTTGTTAATAACTTCAACATTTATTCGAATTGTGCCACGAAACTTTGCAGACAGTCGCGGTGACTGATTTTCTACTGAAGTACAAGTTTCAGAAGTGCAGCTCTTGTACTGTCGGTGATATCTCGATACCAACTGAATACGCAAAACATCAACAAAATTTAGCGCGTTTTAAAGTTGATACCGCTTTTGTTAATAACTTCCACATTTATCGAATTGTGTCACTAAACTTTGCAGACAGTCGCGGAGACAGATTTTCTACTGAAGTACCAAGTTTCAGAAGTGCAGCTCTTGTACTGCCGGAGATATGTCGATACAAACTGAATACGCAAAACATCAACAAAATTTAGCGCGTTTTAAAGTTGATATCGCTTTTGTTAATAACTTCCACATTTATTCAATTTGTACCACGAAACTTTGCAGACAGTCGCGGATAGGCCTTTTCTACTTAAGTACCAAGTTTCGGAAGTGCAGCTCTTGTACTGTCGGAGATATGTCGATACAAACTGAATACGAAAAACATCAACAAAATTTAGCGCGTTTTAAAGTTGATATCGCTTTTGTTAAAAACTTCAACATTTATTCGAATTGTGCAACGAAACTTTGCAGACAGTCGCTGAGACAGATTTTCCACTGAAGTAGGAAGTTTCAGAAGTGCAGCTCTTGTACTACCGGAGATATGTCGATACAAACTGAATACGCAAAACATCAACAAAATTTAGCGCGTTTTAAAGTTGATATCGCTTTTGTTAATAACTTCTACATTTATTCGAATTGTGACAAGAAACTTTGCAGACAGTCGCGGAGACAGATATTCTACTGAAGTACCAAGTTTCAGAAGTGCAGCTCTTGTTCTGCCGGAGATATGTCGATACAAACTGAATACGCAAAACATCAACAAAATTTAGCGCGTTTTAAAGTTGATATCGCTTTTGTTAATAACTTCCATATTTATTCGAATTGTACCACGAAACTTTGCAGACAGTCGCGGATAGGCCTTTTCTACTGAAGTACCAAGTTTCAGAAGTGCAGCTCTTGTACTGCCGGAGATATGTCGATACAAACTGAATACGCAAATCATCAACAAAATTTACTGCGTTTTAAAATTGATATCGCTTTTGTTAATTACTTCCACATTTATTCGAATTGTGCAACGAAACTTTGCAGGCAGTCGCGAGACAGATTTTCTGGTGAAGTACCAAGTTTCAGAAGTGCAGCTTTTGTACTGCCGGAGATATGTCGATACAAACTGAATACGCAAAACATCAACAAAATTTAGCGTGTTTTAAAGTTGATATCGCTTTTGTTTATAACTTCCACATTTATTCGAATTGTGCCACGAAACTTTGCAGACAGACGCGGAGACATATTTTCTACTGAAGTACCAAGTTTCAGAAGTGCAGCTCTTGTACTGCCGGAGATATGTCGATACAAACTGAATACGCAAAACATCAACAAAATTTAGCGCGTTTTAAAGTTGATATCGCTTTTGTTTATAACTTCCACATTTATTCGAATTGTGCCACGAGACTTTGCAGACAGTCGTGGATAGGCCTTTCCTACTGAAGTACAAAGTTTCAGAAGTGTAGCTCTTGTACTACCGGTGATATCTCGATACAAACTGAATACGCAAAACATCAACAAAATTTAGCGCGTTTTAAAGTTGATATCGCTTTTGTTGATAACTTCAACATTTATTCGAATTGTGCACCGAAACTTTGCAGACAGTCGCGGAGACATATTTTCTACTGAAGTACCAAGTTTCAGAAGTGCAGCTATTGTACTGCCGGAGATATGTCGATACAAACTGAATACGCAAAACATCAACAAAATTTAGCGCGTTTTAAAGTTGATATCGCTTTTGTTAATAACTTCCACATTTATTCGAATTGTGCCACGAAACTTTGCAGACAGTCGCGGATAGGCCTTTTTTACTAACGTACTAAGTTTCAGAAGTGCAGCTCTTGTACTGCCGGAGATATGTCGATACAAACTGAATACGAAAAACATCAACAAAATTTAGCGCGTTTTAAAGTTGATATCGCTATTGTTAATAACTTCCACATTTATTCGAATTGTGCAACGAAACTTTGCAGACAGTCGCGGAGACACATTTTCTACTGACGTACCAAGTTTCAGCAGTGCAGCTATTGTACTGCCGGAGATATGTCGATACAAACTGAATACGCAAAACATCAACAAAATTTAGCGTGTTTTAAAGTTGATATCGCTTTTGTTTATAACTTCCGCATTTATTCGAATTGTGCCACGAAACTTTGAAGACTGTCGCGGAGACATATTTTCTACTGAAGTACCAAGTTTCAGAAGTGCAGCTATTGTACTGCCGGAGATATGTCGATACAAACTGAATACGCAAAACATCAACAAAATTTAGCGCGTTTTAAAGTTGATATCGTTTTTGTTAATAACTTCAACATTTATTCGAATTGTGCCACGAAACTTTGCAGACAGTCGCGGAGACTGATTTTCTACTGAAGTACAAGTTTCAGAAGTGCAGCTCTTGTACTGTCGGTGATATCTCGATACCAACTGAATACGCAACACATCAACAAAATTTAGAGCGTTTTAAAGTTGAGATCGCTTTTGTTAATAACTTCCACATTTATTCGAATTGTACCACGAAACTTTGCAGACAGTCGCGGAGACATATTTTCTACTGAAGTACCAAGTTTCAGAAGTGCAGCTCTTGTACTGCCGGTGATATCCCGATACAAACTGAATACGAAAAACATCAACAAAATTTAGCGCGTTTTAAAGTTGATATCGCTTTTGTTAATAACTTCAACATTTATTCGAATTGTGCCACGAAACTTTGCAGACAGTCCCGGAGACATATTGGCTACTGAAGTACCAAGTTTCAGAAGTGCAGCTCTTGTACCGCCGGAGATATGTCGATACAAACTGAATACGCAAAACATCAACAAAATTTAGCGCGTTTTAAAGTTGATATCGCTTTTGTTAATAACTTCCACATTTATTCGAATTGTGCCACGAAACTTTGCAGACAGTCGCGGATAGGCCTTTTTTACTAACGTACTAAGTATCAGAAGTGCAGCTCTTGTACTGCCGGAGATATGTCGATACAAACTGAATACGAAAAACATCAACAAAATTTAGCGCGTTTTAAAGTTGATATCGCTTTTGTTTATAACTTCCACATTTATTCGAATTGTGCCACGAGACTTTGCAGACAGTCGTGGATAGGCCTTTCCTACTGAAGTACAAAGTTTCAGAAGTGTAGCTCTTGTACTACCGGTGATATCTCGATACAAACTGAATACGCAAAACATCAACAAAATTTAGCGCGTTTTAAAGTTGATATCGCTTTTGTTGATAACTTCAACATTTATTCGAATTGTGCCACGAAACTTTGCAGACAGTCGCGGAGACATATTTTCTACTGAAGTACCAAGTTTCAGAAGTGCAGCTATTGTACTGCCGGAGATATGTCGATACAAACTGAATACGCAAAACATCAACAAAATTTAGCGCGTTTTAAAGTTGATATCGCTTTTGTTAATAACTTCCACATTTATTCGAATTGTGCCACGAAACTTTGCAGACAGTCGCGGATAGGCCTTTTTTACTAACGTACTAAGTTTCAGAAGTGCAGCTCTTGTACTGCCGGAGATATGTCGATACAAACTGAATACGAAAAACATCAACAAAATTTAGCGCGTTTTAAAGTTGATATCGCTTTTGTTAATAACTTCCACATTTATTCGAATTGTGCCACGAAACTTTGCAGACAGTCGCGGAGACACATTTTCTACTGAAGTACCAAGTTTTAGATGTGCAGCTCTTGTACTGCCGGAGATATGTCGATACAAACTGAATACGCAACACATCAACAAAATTTAGCGCGTTTTAAAGTTGATATCGCTTTTGTTAATAACTTCCACATTTATTCGAATTGTGCCACGAAACTTTGCAGACAGTCGCGTATAGGCCTTTTCTACTGAAGTACCAAGTTTCAGAAGTGCAGCTCTTGTACTGCCGGAGATATGTCGATACAAACTGAATACGCAAAACATCAACAAAATTTAGCGCGTTTTAAAGTTGACATCGCTTTTGTTTATAACTTCCACATTTATTCGAATTGTGCCACGAAACTTTGCAGACAGCCCTGGAGACATATTTTCTACTGAAGTACCAAGTTTCAGAAGTGCAGCTATTGTACTGCCGGAGATATGTCGATACAAACTGAATACGCAAAACATACCCAAAATTTAGCGCGTTTTAAAGTTGATATCGCTATTGTTAATAACTTCCACATTTATTCGAATTGTGCAACGAAACTTTGCAGACAGTCGCGGAGACAGATTTTCTACTGACGTACCAAGTTTAAGCAGTGCAGCTATTGTACTGCCGGAGATATGTCGATACAAACTGAATACGCAAAACATCAACAAAATTTAGCGTGTTTTAAAGTTGATATCGCTTTTGTTTATAACTTCCGCATTTATTCGAATTGTGCCACGAAACTTTGAAGACTGTCGCGGAGACATATTTTCTACTGAAGTACCAAGTTTCAGAAGTGCAGCTATTGTACTGCCGGAGATATGTCGATACAAACTGAATACGCAAAACATCAACAAAATTTAGCGCGTTTTAAAGTTGATATCGTTTTTGTTAATAACTTCAACATTTATTCGAATTGTGCCACGAAACTTTGCAGACAGTCGCGGAGACTGATTTTCTACTGAAGTACAAGGTTCAGAAGTGCAGCTCTTGTACTGTCGGTGATATCTCGATACCAACTGAATACGCAACACATCAACAAAATTTAGAGCGTTTTAAAGTTGAGATCGCTTTTGTTAATAACTTCCACTTTTATTCGAATTGTACCACGAAACTTTGCAGACAGTCGCGGAGACATATTTTCTACTGAAGTACCAAGTTTCAGAAGTGCAGCTCTTGTACTGCCGGTGATATCCCGATACAAACTGAATACGAAAAACATCAACAAAATTTAGCGCGTTTTAAAGTTGATATCGCTTTTGTTAATAACTTCAACATTTATTCGAATTGTGCCACGAAACTTTGCAGACAGTCCCGGAGACATATTAGCTACTGAAGTACCACGTTTCAGAAGTGCAGCTCTTGTACCGCCGGAGATATGTCGATACAAACTGAATACGCAAAACATCAACAAAATTTAGCGCGTTTTAAAGTTGATATCGCTTTTGTTAATAACTTCCACATTTATTCGAATTGTGCCACGAAACTTTGCAGACAGTCGCGGATAGGCCTTTTTTACTAACGTACTAAGTTTCAGAAGTGCAGCTCTTGTACTGCCGGAGATATGTCGATACAAACTGAATACAAAAAACATCAACAAAATTTAGCGCGTTTTAAAGTTGATATCGCTTTTGTTAATAACTTCCACATTTATTCGAATTGTGCCACGAAACTTTGCAGACAGTCGCGGAGACACATTTTCTACTGAAGTACCAAGTTTTAGATGTGCAGCTCTTGTACTGCCGGAGATATGTCGATACAAACTGAATACGCAAAACATCAACAAAATTTAGCGCGTTTTAAAGTTGATATCGCTTTTGTTAATAACTTCCACATTTATTCGAATTGTGCCACGAAACTTTGCAGACAGTCGCGTATAGGCCTTTTCTACTGAAGTACCAAGTTTCAGAAGTGCAGCTCTTGTACTGCCGGAGATATGTCGATACAAACTGAATACGCAAAACATCAACAAAATTTAGCGCGTTTTAAAGTTGACATCGCTTTTGTTTATAACTTCCACATTTATTCGAATTGTGCCACGAAAATTTGCAGACAGCCCTGGAGACATATTTTCTACTGAAGTATCAAGTTTCAGAAGTGCAGCTCTTGTACTGCCGGAGATATGTCGATACAAACTGAATACGAAAAACATCAACAAAATTTAGCGTGTTTTAAAGTTGATATCGCTTTTGTTTATAACTTCCACATTTATTCGAATTGTGCCACGAAACTTTGCAGACAGTCGCGGAGACAGATTTTCTACTGAAGTACCAAGTTTCAGAAGTGCAGCTATTGTACTGCCGGAGATATGTCGATACAAACTGAATACGCAAAACATCAACAAAATTTAGCGCGTTTTAAAGTTGATATCGCTTTTGTTAATAACTTCAACATTTATTCGAATTGTGCCACGAAACTTTGCAGACAGTCGCGGAGACTGATTTTCTACTGAAGTACAAGTTTCAGAAGTGCAGCTCTTGTACTGTCGGTGATATCTCGATACCAACTGAATACGCAACACATCAACAAAATTTAGAGCGTTTTAAAGTTGAGATCGCGTTTGTTAATAACTTCCACATTTATTCGAATTGTGCCACGAAACTTTGCAGACAGTCCCGGAGACATATTGGCTACTGAAGTACCAAGTTTCAGAAGTGCAGCTCTTGTACCGCCGGAGATATGTCGATACAAACTGAATACGCAAAACATCAACAAAATTTAGCGCGTTTTAAAGTTAATATCGCTTTTGTTAATAACTTTAACATTTATTCGAATTGTGCCACGAAACTTTGCAGACAGTCGCGGATAGGCCTTTTCTACTGAAGTACCAAGTTTCCGAAGTGCAGCTCTTGTACTGCCGGAGATATGTCGATACAAACTGAATACGCAAAACATACCCAAAATTTAGCGCGTTTCCAAGTTGATATCGCTATTGTTAATAACTTCCACATTTATTCGAATTGTGCAACGAAACTTTGCAGACAGTCGCGGAGACAGATTTTCTACTGAAGTACCAAGTTTCATCAGTGCAGCTCTTGTACTGCCGGAGATATGTCGATACAAACTGAATACGACAACATCAACAAAATTTAGCGTGTTTTAAAGTTGATATCGCTTTTGTTTATAACTTCCACATTTATTCGAATTGTGCCACGAAACTTTGCAGACAGTCGCGGAGACATATTTTCTACTGAAGTACCAAGTTTCAGAAGTGCAGCTATTGTACTGCCGGAGATATGTCGATACAAACTGAATACGCAAAACATACCCAAAATTTAGCGCGTTTTAAAGTTGATATCGCTTTTGTTAATAACTTCCACATTTATTCGAATTGTGCAACGAAACTTTGCAGAATCTCGCGGAGACAGATTTTCTACTAACGTACCAAGTTTGAGCAGTGCAGCTCTTGTACTGCCGGAGATATGTCGATACAAACTGAATACGCAAAACATCAACAAAATTTAGCGTGTTTTAAAGTTGATATCGCTTTTGTTTATAACTTCCACATTTATTCGAATTGTGCCACGAAACTTTGCAGACAGTCGCGGAGACATATTGTTTACTGAAGTACCAAGTTTCAGAAGTGCAGCTCTTGTACTGCCGGAGATATGTCGATACAAACTGAATACGCAAAACATCAACAAAATTTAGCGTGTTTTAAAGTTGATATCGCTTTTGTTTATAACTTCCACATTTATTCGAATTGTGCCACGAAACTTTGCAGACAGTCGCGGAGACATATTTTCTACTGAAGTACAAGTTTCAGAAGTGCAGCTATTGTACTGCCGGAGATATGTCGATACAAACTGAATACGCAAAACATCAACAAAATTTAGCGCGTTTTAAAGTTGATATCGCTTTTGTTAATAACTTCCATATTTATTCGAATTGTACCACGACACTCTGCAGACAGTCGCGGATAGGCCTTTTCTACTGAAGTACCAAGTTTCAGAAGTGCAGCTCTTGTACTGCCGGAGATATGTCGATACAAACTGAATACGCAAATCATCAACAAAATTTAGCGCGTTTTAAAATTGATATCGCTTTTGTTAATTACTTCCACATTTATTCGAATTGTGCAACGAAACTTTGCAGACAGTCGCGAGACAGATTTTCTGGTGAAGTACCAAGTTTCAGAAGTGCAGCTCTTGTACTGCCGGAGATATGTCGATACAAACTGAATACGCAAAACATCAACAAAATTTAGCGTGTTTTAAAGTTGATATCGCTTTTGTTTATAACTTCCACATTTATTCGAATTGTGCCACGAAACTTTGCAGACAGACGCGGAGACATATTTTCTACTGAAGTACCAAGTTTCAGAAGTGCAGCTCTTGTACTGCCGGAGATATGTCGATACAAACTGAATACGCAAAACATCAACAAAATTTAGCGCGTTTTAATGTTGATATCGCTTTTGATTATAACTTCCACATTTATTCGAATTGTGCCACGAGACTTTGCAGACAGTCGTGGATAGGCCTTTCCTACTGAAGTACAAAGTTACAGAAGTGCAGCGGTTGTACTGCCGGAGATATGTCGATACAAACTGAATACGCAAAACATCAACAAAATTTAGCGCGTTTTAAAGTTGATATCGCTTTTGTCAATACCTTCAACATTTATTCGAATTGTGCAACGAAACTTTGCAGACAATCGCGGATAGGCCTTTTCTACTGAAGTACCAAGTTTCAGAAGTGCAGCTCTTGTACTGCCGGAGATATGTCGATACAAACTGAATACGCAAAACATCAACACAATTTAGCGCGTTTTAAAGTTGATATCGCTGTTGTTAATAACTTCAACATTTATTCGAATTGTGCCACGAAACTTTGCAGACAGTCGCGGAGACTGATTTTCTACTGAAGTACAAGTTTCAGAAGTGCAGCTCTTGTACTGTCGGTGATATCTCGATACCAACTGAATACGCAACACATCAACAAAATTTAGCGCGTTTTAAATTTGATACCGCTTTTGTTAATAACTTCCACATTTATCGAATTGTGTCACTAAACTTTGCAGACAGTCGCGGAGACAGATTTTCTACTGAAGTACCAAGTTTCAGAAGTGCAGCTCTTGTACTGCCGGAGATATGTCGATACAAACTGAATACGCAAAACATCAACAAAATTTAGCGCGTTTTAAAGTTGATATCGCTTTTGTTAATAACTTCCACATTTATTCGATTTGTACCACGATACTTTGCAGACAGTCGCGGATAGGCCTTTTCTACTGAAGTACCAAGTTTCAGAAGTGCAGCTCTTGTACTGCCGGAGATATGTCGATACAAACTGAATACGAAAAACATCAACAAAATTTAGCGCGTTTTTAAGTTGATATCGCTTTTGTTAAAAACTTCAACATTTATTCGAAATGTGCCACGAAACTTTGCAGACAGTCGCTTAGACAGATTTTCGACTGAAGTAGGAAGTTTCAGAAGTGAAGCTCTTGTACTACCGGAGATATGTCGATACAAACTGAATACGCAAAACATCAACAAAATTTAGCGCGTTTTAAAGTTGATATCGCTTTTGTTAATAACTTCTACATTTATTCGAATTGTGACAGGAAACTTTGCAGACAGTCGCGGAGACAGATATTCTACTGAAGTACCAAGTTTCAGAAGTGCAGCTCTTGTTCTGCCGGAGATATGTCGATACAAACTGAATACGCAAAACATCAACACAATTTAGCGCGTTTTAAAGTTGATATCGCTTTTGTTAATAACTTCCATATTTATTCGAATTGTACCACGAAACTCTGCAGACAGTCGCGGATAGGCCTTTTCTACTGAAGTACCAAGTTTCAGAAGTGCAGCTCTTGTACTGCCGGAGATATGTCGATACAAACTGAATACGCAAATCATCAACAAAATTTAGCGCGTTTTAAAATTGATATCGCTTTTGTTAATTACTTCCACATTTATTCGAATTGTGCAACGAAACTTTGCAGACAGTCGCGAGACAGATTTTCTGGTGAAGTACCAAGTTTCAGAAGTGCAGCTTTTGTACTGCCGGAGATATGTCGATACAAACTGAATACGCAAAACATCAACAAAATTTAGCGTGTTTTAAAGTTGATATCGCTTTTGTTTATAACTTCCACATTTATTCGAATTGTGCCACGAAACTTTGCAGACAGACGCGGAGACATATTTTCTACTGAAGTACCAAGTTTCAGAAGTGCAGCTCTTGTACTGCCGGAGATATGTCGATACAAACTGAATACGCAAAACATCAACAAAATTTAGCGCGTTTTAAAGTTGATATCGCTTTTGTTAATAACTTCCATATTTATTCGAATTGTACCACGAAACTCTGCAGACAGTCGCGGATAGGCCTTTTCTACTGAAGTACCAAGTTTCAGAAGTGCAGCTCTTGTACTGCCGGAGATATGTCGATACAAACTGAATACGCAAATCATCAACAAAATTTAGCGCGTTTTAAAATTGATATCGCTTTTGTTAATTACTTCCACATTTATTCGAATTGTGCAACGAAACTTTGCAGACAGTCGCGAGACAGATTTTCTAGTGAAGTACCAAGTTTCAGAAGTGCAGCTTTTGTACTGCCGGAGATATGTCGATACAAACTGAATACGCAAAACATCAACAAAATTTAGCGTGTTTTAAAGTTGATATCGCTTTTGTTAATAACTTCCACATTTATTCGAATTGTGCCACGAAACTTTGCAGACAGACGCGGAGACATATTTTCTACTGAAGTACCAAGTTTCAGAAGTGCAGCTCTTGTACTGCCGGAGATATGTCGATACAAACTGAATACGCAAAACATCAACAAAATTTAGCGCGTTTTAAAGTTGATATCGCTTTTGTCAATACCTTCAACATTTATTCGAATTGTGCAACGAAACTTTGCAGACAGTCGCGGAGACAGATTTTCTACTGAAGTACAAAGTTTCAGAAGTGCAGCTCTTGTACTGCCGGAGATATGTCGATACAAACTGAATACGCAAAACATCAACACAATTTAGCGCGTTTTAAAGTTGATATCGCTTTTGTTAATAACTTCAACATTTATTCGAATTGTGCCACGAAACTTTGCAGACAGTCGCGGAGACTGATTTTCTACTGAAGTACAAGTTTCAGAAGTGCAGCTCTTGTACTGTCGGTGATATCTCGATACCAACTGAATACGCAACACATCAACAAACTTTAGCGCGTTTTAAATTTGATACCGCTTTTGTTAATAACTTCCACATTTATCGAATTGTGTCACTAAACTTTGCAGACAGTCGCGGAGACAGATTTTCTACTGAAGTACCAAGTTTCAGAAGTGCAGCTCTTTTACTGCCGGAGATATGTCGATATAAACTGAATACGCAAAACATCAACAAAATTTAGCGCGTTTTAAAGTTGATATCGCTTTTGTTAATAACTTCCATATTTATTCGAATTGTACCACGAAACTCTGCAGACAGTCGCGGATAGGCCTTTTCTACTGAAGTACCAAGTTTCAGAAGTGCAGCTCTTGTACTGCCGGAGATATGTCGATACAAACTGAATACGCAAATCATCAACAAAATTTAGCGCGTTTTAAAATTGATATCGCTTTTGTTAATTACTTCCACATTTATTCGAATTGTGCAACGAAACTTTGCAGACAGTCGCGAGACAGATTTTCTGGTGAAGTACCAAGTTTCAGAAGTGCAGCTTTTGTACTGCCGGAGATATGTCGATACAAACTGAATACGCAAAACATCAACAAAATTTAGCGTGTTTTAAAGTTGATATCGCTTTTGTTAATAACTTCCACATTTATTCGAATTGTGCCACGAAACTTTGCAGACAGACGCGGAGACATATTTTCTACTGAAGTACCAAGTTTCAGAAGTGC
This sequence comes from Sepiola atlantica, assembly GCA_963556195.1. Lineage (NCBI taxonomy): Eukaryota > Metazoa > Mollusca > Cephalopoda > Sepiida > Sepiolidae > Sepiola > Sepiola atlantica. The sequence goes on from OY744526.1 coordinate 28,045,826, forward strand.
AGCTCTTGTACTGCCGGAGATATGTCGATACCAACTGAATACGCAACACATCAACAAAATTTAGCGCGTTTTAAAGTTGATATCGCTTTTGTCAATACCTTCAACATTTATTCGAATTGTGCAACGAAACTTTGCAGACAGTCGCGGAGACAGATTTTCTACTGAAGTACAAAGTTTCAGAAGTGCAGCTCTTGTACTGCCGGAGATATGTCGATACAAACTGAATACGCAAAACATCAACACAATTTAGCGCGTTTTAAAGTTGATATCGCTTTTGTTAATAACTTCAACATTTATTCGAATTGTGCCACGAAACTTTGCAGACAGTCGCGGAGACTGATTTTCTACTGAAGTACAAGTTTCAGAAGTGCAGCTCTTGTACTGTCGGTGATATCTCGATACCAACTGAATACGCAACACATCAACAAAATTTAGCGCGTTTTAAATTTGATACCGCTTTTGTTAATAACTTCCACATTTATCGAATTGTGTCACTAAACTTTGCAGACAGTCGCGGAGACAGATTTTCTACTGAAGTACCAAGTTTCAGAAGTGCAGCTCTTTTACTGCCGGAGATATGTCGATATAAACTGAATACGCAAAACATCAACAAAATTTAGCGCGTTTTAAAGTTGATATCGCTTTTGTTAATAACTTCCACATTTATTCGATTTGTACCACGATACTTTGCAGACAGTCGCGGATCGGCCTTTTCTACTGAAGTACCAAGTTTCAGAAGTGCAGCTCTTGTACTGCCGGAGATATGTCGATACAAACTGAATACGCAAAACATCAACAAAATTTAGCGCGTTTTAAAGTTGACATCGCTTTTGTTTATAACTTCCACATTTATTCGAATTGTGCCACGAAACTTTGCAGACAGCCCTGGAGACATATTTTCTACTGAAGTACCAAGTTTCAGAAGTGCAGCTCTTGTACTGCCGGAGATATGTCGATACAAACAGAATACGAAAAACATCAACAAAATTTAGCGCGTTTTAAAGTTGATATCGCTTTTGTTAATAACTTCCACATTTATTCGAATTGTGCCACGAAACTTTGCAGACAGTCGCGTATGGGCCTTTTCTACTGAAGTACCAAGTTTCAGAAGTGCAGCTCTTGTACTGCCGGAGATATGTCGATACAAACTGAATACGCAAAACATCAACAAAATTTAGCGCGTTTCCAAGTTGATATCGCTTTTGTTAATAACTTCAACATTTATTCGAATTGTGCAACGAAACTTTGCAGACAGTCGCGGAGACAGTTTTTCTACTGAAGTACAAAGTTTCAGAAGTGCAGCTCTTGTTCTGCCGGAGATATGTCGATACAAACTGAATACGCAAAACATCAACAAAATTTAGCGCGTTTTAAAGTTGATATCGCTTTTGTTGATAACTTCAACATTTATTCGAATTGTGCCACGAAACTTTGCAGACAGTCGCGGAGACAGCCTTTCTACTGAAGTACCAAGTTTCAGAAGTGCAGCTCTTGTAATGCCGAGGTTATGTCGATACCAACTGAATACGCAACACATCAACAAAATTTAGCGCGTTTTAAAGTTGATATCGCTTTTGTTAATAACTTCCACATTTATTCGAATTGTGCCACGAAACTTTGCAGACAGTCGCGGATAGGCCTTTTCTACTGAAGTACCAAGTTTCAGAAGTGCAGCTCTTGTACTGCCGGAGATATGTCGATACAAACTGAATACGCGAAACATACCCAAAATTTAGCGCGTTTTAAAGTTGATATCGCTTTTGTTAATAACTTCCACATTTATTCGAATTGTGCCACGAAACTTTGCAGACAGTCGCGGATAGGCCTTTTCTACTGAAGTACCAAGTTTCCGAAGTGCAGCTCTTGTACTGCCGGAGATATGTCGATACAAACTGAATACGCAAAACATCAACAAAATGAAGCGCGTTTTAAAGTTGATATCGGTTTTGTTTATAACTTCCACATTTATTCGAATTGTGCCACGAAACTTTGCAGACAGTCGCGGATAGGCCTTTTCTACTAAAGTACAAAGTTTCAGAAGTGCAGCTCTTGTACTGCCGGAGATATGTCGATACAAACTGAATACGCAAAACATACCCAAAATTTAGCGCGTTTTAAAGTTGATATCGCTATTGTTAATAACTTCCACATTTATTCGAATTGTGCAACGAAACTTTGCAGACAGTCGCGGAGACAGATTTTCTACTGACGTACCAAGTTTCAGCAGTGCAGCTCTCGTACTGCCGGAGATATGTCGATACAAACTGAATACGCAAAACATCATCAAAATTTAGCGTGTTTTAAAGTTGATATCGCTTTTGTTTATAACTTCCACATTTATTCGAATTGTGCCACGAAACTTTGCAGACAGTCGCGGAGACATATTTTCTACTGAAGTACCAAGTTTCAGAAGTGCAGCTATTGTACTGCCGGAGATATATCGATACAAACTGAATACGCAAAACATACCCAACATTTAGCGCGTTTTAAAGTTGATATCGCTTTTGTTAATAACTTCCACATTTATTCGAATTGTGCCACGAAACTTTGCAGACAGTCGCGGAGACATATTTTCTACTGAAGTACTAAGTTTCAGAAGTGCAGCTCTTGTACTGCCGGAGATATGTCGATACAAACTGAATACGCAAAACATCAACAAAATTTAGCGTGTTTTAAAGTTGATATCGCTTTTGTTTATAACTTCCACATTTATTCGAATTGTTCCACGAAACTTTGCAGACAGTCGCGGATAGGCCTTTTCTACTGAAGTACCAAGTTTCAGAAGTGCAGCTCTTATACTGCCGGAGATATGTTGACACAAACTGAATACGCAAACACACCCAAAATTTAGCGCGTTTTAAAGTTGATATCGCTATTGTTAATAACTTCCACATTTATTCGAATTGTGCAACGAAACTTTGCAGACAGTCGCGGAGACAGATTTTCTACTAACGTACCAAGTTTGAGCAGTGCAGCTATTGTACTGCCGGAGATATGTCGATACAAACTGAATACGCAAAACATCAACAAAATTTAGCGCGTTTTAAAGTTGATATCGCTTTTGTTAATAACTTCAACATTTATTCGAATTGTGCCACGAAACTTTGCAGACAGTCGCGGAGACTGATGTTCTACTGAAGTACCAAGTTTCAGAAGTGCAGCTCTTGTACTGCCGGAGATATGTCGATACAAACTGAATACGCAAAACATACCTAAAATTTAGCGCGTTTTAAAGTTGATATCGCTATTGTTAATAACTTCCACATTTATTCGAATTGTGCAACGAAACTTTGCAGACAGTCGCGGAGACAGATTTTCTACTGACGTACCAAGTTTCAGCAGTGCAGCTCTTGTACTGCCGGAGATATGTCGATACAAACTGAATACGCAAAACATCATCAAAATTTAGCGTGTTTTAAAGTTGATATCGCTTTTGTTTATAACTTCCACATTTATTCGAATTGTGCCACGAAACTTTGCAGACAGTCGCGGAGACATATTTTCTACTGAAGTACCAAGTTTCAGAAGTGCAGCTATTGTACTGCCGGAGATATGTCGATACAAACTGAATACGCAAAACATACCCAACATTTAGCGCGTTTTAAAGTTGATATCGCTTTTGTTGATAACTTCCACATTTATTCGAATTGTGCCACGAAACTTTGCAGACAGTCGCGGAGACAGATTTTCTACTGAAGTACCAAGTTTCAGAAGTGCAGCTCTTGTACTGCCGGAGATATGTCGATACAAACTGAATACGCAAAACATCAACAAAATTTAGCGTGTTTTAAAGTTGATATCGCTTTTGTTTATAACTTCCACATTTATTCGAATTGTGCCACGAAACTTTGCAGACAGTCGCGGATAGGCCTTTTCTACTGAAGTACCAAGTTTCAGAAGTGCAGCTCTTGTACTGCCGGAGATATGTTGACACAAACTGAATACGCAAAACACACCCAAAATTTAGCGCGTTTTTAAGTTGATATCGCTATTGTTTATAACTTCCACATTTATTCGAATTGTGCAACGAAACTTTGCAGACAGTCGCGGAGAGAGATTTTCTACTAACGTACCAAGTTTGAGCAGTGCAGCTATTGTACTGCCGGAGATATGTCGATACAAACTGAATACGCAAAACATCAACAAAATTTAGCGCGTTTTAAAGTTGATATCGCTTTTGTTAATAACTTCAACATTTATTCGAATTGTGCCACGAAACTTTGCACACAGTCGCGGAGACTGATTTTCTACTAAAGTACCAAGTTTCAGAAGTGCAGCTCTTGTACTGCCGGAGATAGGTCGATACAAACTGAATACGCAAAACATACCCAAAATTTAGCGCGTTTTAAAGTTGATATCGCTTTTGTCAATAACTTCCACATTTATTCGAATTGTGCCACGAAACTTTGCAGACAGTCGCGGAGACATATTTTCTACTGAAGTACCAAGTTTCAGAAGTGCAGCTATTGTACTGCCGGAGATATGTCGATACAAACTGAATACGCAAAACATCAAAAAAATTTAGCGCGTTTTAAAGTTGATATCGCTTTTGTTAATAACTTCAACATTTATTCAAATTGTGCAACGAAACTTTGCAGACAGTCGCGGAGACAGATTTTCTACTGAAGTACCAAGTTTCAGAAGTGCAGCTCTTGTACTGCCGGAGATATGTCGATACAAACTGAATACGCAAAACATCAACAAAATTTAGCGTGTTTTAAAGTTGATATCGCTTTTGTTAATAACTTCAACATTTATTCGAATTGTGCCACGAAACTTTGCAGACAGTCGCGAAGACTGATTTTCTACTGAAGTACCAAGTTTCAGAAGTGCAGCTCTTGTACTGCCGGAGATATGTCGATACAAACTGAATACGCAAAACATACCCAAAATTTAGCGCGTTTTAAAGTTGATATCGCTTTTGTTAATAACTTCCACATTTATTCGAATTGTGCCACGAAACTTTGCAGGCAGTCGCGGATCGGCCTTTTCTACTGAAGTACCAAGTTTAAGAAGTGCAGCTCTTGTACTGCCGGAGATATGTCGATACAAACTGAATACGCAAAACATCAACAAAATGAAGCGCGTTTTAAAGTTGATATCGGTTTTGTTTATAACTTCCACATTTATTCGAATTGTGCCACGAAACTTTGCAGACAGTCGCGGATAGGCCTTTTCTACTGAGGTACCAAGTTTCAGAAGTGCAGCTCTTGTACTGCCGGAGATATGTCGATACAAACTGAATACGCAAAACATACCCAACATTTAGCGCGTTATAAAGTTGATATCGCTTTTGTTGATAACTTCCACATTTATTCGAATTGTGCCACGAAACTTTGCAGACAGTCGCGGAGACAGATTTTCTACTGACGTACCAAGTTTCAGCAGTGCAGCTCTTGTACTGCCGGAGATATGTCGATACAAACTGAATACGCAAAACATCAACAAAATTTAGCGTGTTTTAAAGTTGATATCGCTTTTGTTTATAACTTCCACATTTATTCGAATTGTGCCACGAAACTTTGCAGACAGTCGCGGATAGGCCTTTTCTACTGAAGTACCAAGTTTCAGAAGTGCAGCTCTTGTACTGCCGGAGATATGTTGACACAAACTGAATACGCAAAACACACCCAAAATTTAGCGCGTTTTAAAGTTGATATCGCTATTGTTAATAACTTCCACATTTATTCGAATTGTGCAACGAAACTTTGCAGACAGTCGCAGAGACTAATTTTCTACTAACGTACCAAGTTTGAGCAGTGCAGCTATTGTACTGCCGGAGATATGTCGATACAAACTGAATACGCAAAACATCAACAAAATTTAGCGCGTTTTAAAGTTTATATCGCTTTTGTTAATAACTTCAACATTTATTCGAATTGTGCCACGAAACTTTGCAGACAGTCGCGGAGACAGATTTTCTACTGAAGTACCAAGTTTCAGAAGTGCAGCTCTTGTACTGCCGGAGATATGTCGATACAAACTGAATACGCAAAACATACCCAAAATTTAGCGCGTTTTAAAGTTGATATCGCTTTTGTTAATAACTTCCACATTTATTCGAATTGTGCCACGAAACTTTGCAGACAGTCGCGGAGACATATTTTCTACTGAAGTACCAAGTTTCAGAAGTGCAGCTATTGTTCTGCCGGAGATATGTCGATACAAACTGAATACGCAAAACATCAACAAAATGTAGCGCGTTTTAAAGTTGATATCGCTTTTGTAAATAACTTCCACATTTATTCGAATTGTGCCACGAAACTTTGCAGACAGTCGCGGAGACATGTTTTCTACTGAAGTACCAAGTTTCAGAAGTGCAGCTCTTGTTCTGCCGGAGATATGTCGATACAAACTGAATACGCAAAACATCAAAAAAATTTAGCGCGTTTTAAAGTTGATATCGCTTTTGTTAATAACTTCAACATTTATTCAAATTGTGCAACGAAACTTTGCAGACAGTCGCGGAGACAGATTTTCTACTGAAGTACCAAGTTTCAGAAGTGCAGCTCTTGTACTGCCGGAGATATGTCGATACAAACTGAATACGCAAAACATCAACAAAATTTAGCGCGTTTTAAAGTTGATATCGCTTTTGTTAATAACTTCAACATTTATTCGAATTGTGCCACGAAACTTTGCAGACAGTCTCGGAGACTGATTTTCTACTGAAGTACAAGTTTCAGAAGTGCAGCTCTTGTACTGTCGGTGATATCTCGATACCAACTGAATACGCAACACATCAACAAAATTTAGCGCGTTTTAAAGTTGATATCGCTTTTGTTTATAACTTCCACATTTATTCGAATTGTGCCACGAAACTTTGCAGACAGTCGCCGATAGGCATTGACTACTGAAGTACCAAGTTTCAGAAGTGCAGCTCTTGTACTCCCGGTGATATCTCGATACAAACTGAATACGAAAAACATCAACAAAATTTAGCGCGTTTTAAAGTTGATATCGCTTTTGTTTATAACTTCCACATTTATTCGAATTGTGCCACGAAACTTTGCAGACAGTCGCGGAGACTGATTTTCTACTGAAGTACCAAGTTTCAGAAGTGCAGCTCTTGTACTGCCGGAGATATGTCGATACGAACTGAATACGCAACACATCAAAATTTTAGCGCGTTTTAAAGTTGATATCGCTTTTGTTAATAACTTCCACATTTATTCGAATTGTGCCACGAAACTTTGCAGACAGTCGCCAAGACAGATTTTCTTCTGAAGTACCAAGTTGTAGAAGTGCAGCTCTTGTACTGCCGGAGATATGTCGATACAAACTGAATACGCAAAAAATCAACAAAATTTAGCGCGTTTTAAAGTTGATATCGCTTTTGTTTATAACTTCCACATTTATTCGAATTGTGCCACGAAACTTTGCAGACAGTCGCGGAGACATGTATTCTACTGAAGTAGCCAGTTTCAGAAGTGCAGCTCTTGTACTACCGGAGATATGTCGATACAAACTGAATACGCAAAACATACCCAAAATTTAGCGCGTTTTAAAGTTGATATCGCTTTTGTTAATAACTTCCACATTTATTCGAATTGTGCCACGAAACTTTGCAGACAGTCGCGGAGACATGTTTTCTACTGAAGTACCAAGTTTCAGAAGTGCAGCTCTTGTACTGCCGGAGATATGTCGATACAAACTGAATACGAAAAACATCAACAAAATTTAGCGCGTTTTAAAGTTGATATCGCTTTTGTTAAAAACTTCAACATTTATTCGAATTGTGCCACGAACCTTTGCAGACAGTCCCGGAGACATATTTTCTACTGAAGTACCTAGTTTCAGAAGTGCAGCTCTTGTACTGCCGGAGATATGTCGATACAAACTGAATACGCAAAACATCAACAAAATTTAGCGCGTTTTAAAGTTGATATCGCTTTTGTTAATAACTTTAACATTTATTCGAATTGTGCCACGAAACTTTGCAGACAGTCGCGGATAGGCCTTTTCTACTGAAGTACCAAGTGTCCGAAGTGCAGCTCTTGTACTGCTTGAGATATGTCGATACAAACTGAATACGCAAAACATCAACAAAATTAAGCGCGTTTTAAAGTTGATATCGCTTTTGTTAATAACTTCTACATTTATTCGAATTGTGCCACGAAACTTTGCAGACAGTCGCGGATAGGCCTTTTCTACTGAAGTACCAAGTTTCAGAAGTGCAGCTCTTGTACTGCCGGAGATATGTCGATACAAACTGAATACGCAAATCATACCCTAAATTTAGCGCGTTTTAAAGTTGATATCGCTTTTGTTAATAACTTCCACATTTATTCGAATTGTGCCACGAAACTTTGCAGACAGTCGCGGATAGGCCTTTTCTACTGAAGTACCAAGTTTCCGAAGTGCAACTCTTGTACTGCCGGAGATATGTCGATACAAACTGAATACGCAAAACATCAACAAAATTAAGCGCGTTTTAAAGTTGATATCGCTTTTGTTAATAACTTCTACATTTATTCGAATTGTGCCACGAAACTTTGCAGACAGTCGCGGATAGGCCTTTTCGACTGAAGTACCAAGTTTCAGAAGTGCAGCTTTTGTACTGCCGGAGATATGTCGATACAAACTGAATACGCAAAACATACCCAAAATTTAGCGCGTTTTAAAGTTGATATCGCTTTTGTTAATAACTTCCACATTTATTCGAATTGTGCCACGAAACTTTGCAGACAGTCGCGGATAGGCCTTTACTACTGAAGTACCAAGTTTCAGAAGTGCAGCTCTTGTACTGCCGGAGATATGTCGATACAAACTGAATACGCAAAACATCAACAAAATTAAGCGCGTTTTAAAGTTGAGATCGCTTTTGTTAATAACTTCCACATTTATTCGAATTGTGCCACGAAACTTTGCAGACAGTCGCGGATAGGCCTTTTCGACTGAAGTACCAAGTTTCAGAAGTGCAGCTCTTGTACTGCCGGAGATATGTCGATACAAACTGAATACGCAAATCATACCCTAAATTTAGCGCGTTTTAAAGTTGATATCGCTTTTGTTAATAACTTCCACATTTATTCGAATTGTGCCACGAAACTTTGCAGACAGTCGCGGATAGGCCTTTTCTACTGAAGTACCAAGTTTCCGAAGTGCAGCTCTTGTACTGCCGGAGATATGTCGATACAAACTGAATACGCAAAACATCAACAAAATTTAGCGCGTTTCCAAGTTGATATCGCTATTGTTAATAACTTCCACATTTATTCGAATTGTGCAACGAAACTTTGCAGACAGTCGCGGAGACAGATTTTCTACTGAAGTACCAAGTTTCAGAAGTGCAGCTCTTGTACTGCCGGAGATATGTCGATACAAACTGAATACGCAAAACATCAACAAAATTTAGCGTGTTTTAAAGGTGATATCGCTTTTGTTTATAACTTCCACATTTATTCGAATTGTGCCACGAAACTTTGCAGACAGTCGCGGAGACATATTTTCTACTGAAGTACCAAGTTTCAGAAGTGCAGCTCTTGTACTGCCGGAGATAAGTCGATACAAACTGAATACGCAAAACATCAACAAAATTTAGCGCGTTTTACAGTTGATATCGCTTTTGTTAATAACTTCAACATTTTTTCGAATTGTGCCACGAAACTTTGCAGACAGTCGCGGAGACTGATTTTCTACTGAAGTACCAAGTTTCAGCAGTGCAGCTCTTGTACTGCCGGAGATATGTCGATACAAACTGAATACGCAAAACATCAACAAAATTTAGCGTGTTTTAAATTTTATATCGCTTTTGTTTATAACTTCCACATTTATTCGAATTGTGCCACGAAACTTTGCAGACAGTCGCGGAGACATGTATTCTACTGAAGTACCAAGTTTCAGAAGTGCAGCTATTGTACTGCCGGAGATAAGTCGATACAAACTGAATAGGCAAAACATCAACAAAATTTAGCGCGTTTTAAAGTTGATATCGCTTTTGTTAATAACTTCAACATTGTTTCGAATTGTGCCACGAAACTTTGCAGACAGTCGCGGAGACTGATTTTCTACTGAAGTACCAAGTTTCCGAAGTGCAGCTCTTGTACTGCCGGAGATATGTCGATACCAACTGAATACGCAACACATCAACAAAATTTAGCGCGTTTTAAAGTTGATATCGCTTTTGTTAATAACTTCCACATTTATTCGAATTGTGCCACGAAACTTTGCAGACAGTCGCGGATAGGCCTTTTCTACTGAAGTACCAAGTTTCAGAAGTGCAGCTCTTGTACTGCCGGAGATATGTCGATACAAACTGAATACGCAAAACATCAACAAAATTTAGCGCGTTTTAAAGTTGATATCGCTTTTGTTAATAACTTCCACATTTATTCGAATTGTGCCACGAAACTTTGCAGACTGTCGCGGATAGGCCTTTTCTACTGAAGTACCAAGTTTCAGAAGTGCAGCTCTTGTACTGCCGGAGATATGTCGATACAAACTGAATACGCAAAACATCAACAAAATTAAGCGCGTTTTAAAGTTGATATCGCTTTTGTTTATAACTTCCACATTTATTCGAATTTTGCCACGAAACTTTGCAGACAGTCGCGGATAGGCCTTTTCTACTGAAGTACCAAGTTTCAGAAGTGCAGCTATTGTACTGCCGGAGATATGTCGATACAAACTGAATACGCAAAACATACCCAAAATTTAGCGCGTTTTAAAGTTGATATCGCTATTGTTAATAACTTCCACATTTATTCGAATTGTGCAACGAAACTTTGCAGACAGTCGCGGAGACAGATTTTCTACTGAAGTACCAAGTTTCAGAAGTGCAGCTCTTGTACTGCCGGAGATATGTCGATACAAACTGAATACGCAATACATCATCAAAATTTAGCGTGTTTTAAAGTTGATATCGCTTTTGTTTATAACTTCCACATTTATTCGAATTGTGCCACGAAACTTTGCAGACAGTCGCGGAGACATATTTTCTACTGAAGTACCAAGTTTCAGAAGTGCAGCTATTGTACTGCCGGAGATATGTCGATACAAACTGAATACGCAAAACATACCCAAAATTTAGCGCGTTTTAAAGTTGATATCGCTTTTGTTAATAACTTCCACATTTATTCGAATTGTGCCACGAAACTTTGCAGACAGTCGCGGAGACATGTTTTCTACTGAAGTACCAAGTTTCAGAAGTGCAGCCCTTGTACTGCCGGAGATATGTCGATACAAACTGAATACCCAAAACATCAACAAAATTTAGCGCGTTTTAAAGTTGATATCGCTATTGTTAATAACTTCCACATTTATTCGAATTGTGCAACGAAACTTTGCAGACAGTCGCGGAGACAGATTTTCTACTAACGTACCAAGTTTGAGCAGTGCAGCTCTTGTACTGCCGAAGATATGTCGATACAAACTGAATACGCAAAACATCAACAAAATTTAGCGTGTTTTAAAGTTGATATCGCTTATTTTATAACTTCCACATTTATTCGAATTGTGCCACGAAACTTTGCAGACAGTCGCGGAGACATATGTTCTACTGAAGTACCAAGTTTCAGAAGTGCAGCTATTGTACTGCCGGAGATATGTCGATACAAACTGAATACGCAAAACATCAACAAAATTTAGCGCGTTTTGAAGTTGATATCGCTTTTGTTAATAACTTCAACATTTATTCAGATTGTGCCACGAAACTTTGCAGACAGTCGCGGAGACATATTTTCTACTGAAGTACCAAGTTTCAGAAGTGCAGCTCTTGTACTGCCGGAGATATGTCGATACAAACTGAATACGCAAAACATACCCAAAATTTAGCGCGTTTTAAAGTTGATATCGCTTTTGTTAATAACTTCCACATTTATTCGAATTGTGCCACGAAACTTTGCAGACAGTCGCGGAGACATATTTTCTACTGAAGTACCAAGTTTCAGAAGTGCAGCTCTTGTACTGCATGAGATATGTCGATACCAACTGAATACGCAACACATCAAAAAAATTTAGCGCGTTTTAAAGTTGATATCGCTTTTGTTAATAACTTCCACATTTATTCGAATTGTGCCACGAAACTTTGCAGACAGTCGACAAGACAGATTTTCTTCTGAAGTACCAAGTTTCAGAAGTGCAGCTCTTGTACTGCCGGAGATATGTCGATACAAACTGAATACGCAAAACATCAACAAAATTTAGCGCGTTTTAAAGTTGATATCGCTTTTGTTTATAACTTCCACATTTATTCGAATTGTGCCACGAAACTTTGCAGACAGTCGCGGAGACATGTATTCTACTGAAGTACCAAGTTTCAGAAGTGCAGCTCTTGTACTACCGGAGATATGTCGATACAAACTGAATACGAAAAACATACCCAAAATTTAGCGCGTTTTAAAGTTGATATCGCTTTTGTATATAACTTCCACATTTATTCGAATTGTGCCACGAAACTTTGCAGACAGTCGCGGAGACATATTTTCTACTGAAGTACCAAGTTTCAGAAGTGCAGCTCTTGTACTGCCGGAATATGTCGATACAAACTGAATACGCAAAACATCAACAAAATTTAGCGCGTTTTAAAGTTGATATCGCTTTTGTTAATAACTTCAACATTTATTCGAATTGTGCAACGAAACTTTGCAGACAGTCGCGGAGACAGATTTTCTACTGAAGTACCAAGTTTCAGAAGTGCAGCTCTTGTACTGCAGGAGATATGTCGATACAAACTGAATACGCAAAACATCAACAAAATTTAGCCCGTTTTAAAGTTGATATCACTTTTGTTAATAACTTCAACATTTATTCGAATTGTGCCACGAAACTTTGCAGACAGTCGCGGAGACTGATTTTCTACTGAAGTACAAGTTTCAGAAGTGCAGCTCTTGTACTGTCGGTGATATCTCGATACCAACTGAATACGCAACACATCAACAAAATTTAGCGCGTTTTAAAGTTGAGATCGCTTTTGTTAATAACTTTATCATTTATTCGAATTGTACCACGAAACTTTGCAGACAGTCGCGGATAGGCCTTTTCTACTGAAGTACCAAGTTTCAGAAGTGCAGCTCTTGTACTGCCGGAGATATGTCGATACAAACTTAATACGCAAAACATCAACAAAATTTAGCGCGTTTTAAAGTTGATATCGCTTTTGTTTATAACTTCCACATTTATTCGAATTGTGCCACGAAACTTTGCAGACAGTCGCGGATAGGCCTTTTCTACTGAAGTACCAAGTTTCAGAAGTGCAGCTCTTGTACTGCCGGTGATATCTCGATACAAACTGAATACGAAAAACATCAACAAAATTTAGCGCGTTTTAAAGTTGATATCGCTTTTGTTAAAAACTTCAACATTTATCCGAATTGTGCCACGAAACTTTGCAGACAGTCCCGGAGACATATTTTCTACTGAAGTACCAAGTTTCAGAAGTGCAGCTCTTGTACTGCCGGAGATATGTCGATACAAACTGAATACGCAAAACATCAACAAAATTTAGCGCGTTTTAAAGTTGATATCGCTTTTGTTAATAACTTTAACATTTATTCGAATTGTGCCACGAAACTTTGCAGACAGTCGCGGATAGGCGTTTTCTACTGAAGTACCAAGTTTCAGAAGTGCAGCTTTTGTACTGCCGGAGATATGTCGATACAAACTGAATACGCAAAACATACCCAAAATTTAGCGCGTTTTAAAGTTGATATCGCTTTTGTTAATAACTTCCACATTTATTCGAATTGTGCCACGAAACTTTGCAGACAGTCGCGGATAGGCCTTTTCGACTGAAGTACCAAGTTTCAGAAGTGCAGCTCTTGTACTGCCGGAGATATGTCGATACAAACTGAATACGCAAAACATCAACAAAATTTAGCGCGTTTCCAAGTTGATATCGCTATTGTTAATAACTTCCACATTTATTCGAATTGTGCAACGAAACTTTGCAGACAGTCGCGGAGACAGATGTTCTACTGAAGTACCAAGTTTCATCAGTGCAGCTCTTGTACTGCCGGAGATATGTCGATACAAACTGAATACGCAAAACATCAACAAAATTTAGCGTGTTTTAAAGTTGATATCGCTTTTGTTTATAACTTCCACATTTATTCGAATTGTGTCACGAAACTTTGCAGACAGTCGCGGAGACATATTTTCTACTGAAGTACTAAGTTTCAGAAGTGCAGTTTAGATACTGCCGGAGATATCGATACAAACTGAATACGCAAAACATCAACAAAATTTAGCGCGTTTTAAAGTTGATATCGCTTTTGTTAATAACTTCAACATTTTTTCGAATTGTGCCACGAAACTTTGCAGACAGTCGCGGAGACATAGTTTCTACTGAAGTACCAAGTTTCAGAAGTGCAGCTATTGTACTGCCGGAGATATGTCGATACCAACTGAATACGCAACACATCAACAAAATTTAGCGCGTTTTAAAGTTGATATCGCTTTTGTTAATAACTTAAACATTTATTCGAATTGTGCCACGAAACTTTGCAGACAGTCGCGGATAGGCCTTTTCTACTGAAGTACCAAGTTTCAGAAGTGCAGCTCTTGTACTGCCGGAGATATGTCGATACAAACTGAATACGCAAAACATCAACAAAATTAAGCGCGTTTTAAAGTTGATATCGCTTTTGTTTATAACTTCCACATTTATTCGAATTGTGCCACGAAACTTTGCAGACAGTCGCGGATAGGCCTTTTCTACTGAAGTACCAAGTTTCAGAAGTGCAGCTCTTGTACTGCCGGAGATATGTCGATACAAACTGAATACGCAAAACATACCCAAAATTTAGCGCGTTTTTTAGTTGATATCGCTATTGTTAATAACTTCCACATTTATTCGAATTGTGCAACGAAACTTTGCAGACAGTCGCGGAGACAGATTTTCTACTGACGTACCAAGTTTCAGCAGTGCAGCTTTTGTACTGCCAGAGATATGTCGATACAAACTGAATACGCAAAACATCATCAAAATTTAGCGTGTTTTAAAGTTGATATCGCTTTTGTTTATAACTTCCACATTTATTCGAATTGTGCCACGAAACTTTGCAGACAGTCCCGGAGACATATTTTCTACTGAAGTACCAAGTTTCAGAAGTGCAGCTATTGTACTGCCGGAGATATGTCGATACAAACTGAATACGCAAAACATACCCAAAATTTAGCGCGTTTTTAAGTTGATATCGCTTTTGTTAATAACTTCCACATTTATTCGAATTGTGCACTGAAACTTTGCAGACAGTCGCGGACACAGATTTTCTACTGAAGTACCAAGTTTCAGAAGTGCAGCTCTTGTACTGCCGGAGATATGTCGATACAAACTGAATACGCAAAACATCAACAAAATTTAGCGTGTTTTAAAGTTGATATCGCTTTTGTTTATAACTTCCACATTTATTCGAATTGTGCCACGAAACTTTGCAGACAGTCGCGGAGACAGATTTTCTACTGAAGTACCAAGTTTCAGAAGTGCAGCTCTTGTACTGCCGGAGATAGGTCGATACAAACTGAATACGCAAAACATCAACAAAATTTAGCGCGTTTTAAAGTTGATATCGCTTTTGTTAATAACTTCAACATTTATTCGAATTGTGCCACGAAACTTTGCAGACAGTCGCGGAGACTGATTTTCTACTGAAGTACCAAGTTTCAGAAGTGCAGCTCTTGTACTGCCGGAGATATGTCGATACCAACTGAATACGCAACACATCAAAAAAATTTAGCGCGTTTTAAAGTTGATATCGCTTTTGTTAATAACTTCCACATTTATTCGAATTGTGCCACGAAACTTTGCAGACAGTCGCCAAGACAGATTTTCTTCTGCAGTACCAAGTTTCAGAAGTGCAGCTCTTGTACTGCCGGAGATATGTCGATACAAACTGAATACGCAAAACATCAACAAAATTTAGCGCGTTTTAAAGTTGATATCGCTTTTGTTTATAACTTCCACATTTATTCGAATTGTGCCACGAAACTTTGCAGACAGTCGCGGAGACATGTATACTACTGAAGTACCAAGTTTCAGAAGTGCAGCTCTTGTACTACCGGAGATATGTCGATACAAACTGAATACGCAAAACATACCCAAAATTTAGCGCGTTTTAAAGTTGATATCGCTTTTGTTAATAACTTCCACATTTATTCGAATTGTACCACGAAACTTTGCAGACAGTCGCGGAGACATGTTTTCTACTGAAGTACTAAGTTCCAGAAGTTCAGCTCTTGTACTGCCGGAGATATGTCGATACAAACTGAATACGCAAAACATCAAAAAAATTTAGCGCGTTTTAAAGTTGATATCGCTTTTGTTAATAACTTCAACATTTATTCGAATTCTGCAACGAAACTTTGCAGACAGTCGCGGAGACAGATTTTCTACTGAAGTACCAAGTTTCAGAAGTGAAGCTCTTGTACTGCCGGAGATATGTCGATACAAACTTCATACGCAAAACATCAACAAAATTTAGCGCGTTTTAAAGTTGATATCGCTTTTGTTAATAACTTCAACATTTATTCGAATTGTGCCACGAAACTTTGCAGACAGTCGCGGAGACATATTTTCTACTGAAGTACCAAGTTTCAGAAGTGCAGCTCTTGTACTGTCGGTGATATCTCGATACCAACTGAATACGCAACACATCAACAAAATTTAGAGCGTTTTAAAGTTGATATCGCTTTTGTTAATAACTTCCACATTTATTCGAATTGTACCACGAAACTTTGCAGACAGTCGCGGATAGGCCTTTTCTACTGAAGTACCAAGTTTCAGAAGTGCAGCTCTTGTACTGCCGGTGATATCTCGATACAAACTGAATACGAAAAACATCAACAAAATTTAGCGCGTTTTAAAGTTGATATCGCTTTTGTTAAAAACTTCAACATTTATTCGAATTGTTCCACGAAACTTTGCAGACAGTCCCGGAGACATATTTTCTACTGAAGTACCAAGTTTCAGAAGTGCAGCTCTTGTACCGCCGGAGATATGTCGATACAAACTGAATACGCAAAACATCAACAAAATTTAGCGCGTTTTAAAGTTGATATCGCTTTTGTTAATAACTTTAACATTTATTCGAATTGTGCCACGAAACTTTGCAGACAGTCGCGGATAGGCCTTTTCTACTGAAGTACCAAGTTTCAGAAGTGCAGCTCTTGTACTGCCGGAGATAGGTCGATACAAACTGAATACGCAAAACATACCCAAAATTTAGCGCGTTTTAAAGTTGATATCGCTTTTGTTAATAACTTCCACATTTATTCGAATTGTGCCACGAAACTTTGCAGACAGTCGCGGATAGGCCTTTTCTACTGAAGTACCAAGTTTCCGAAGTGCAGCTCTTGTACTGCCGGAGATATGTCGATACAAACTGAATACGCAAAACATCAACAAAATTAAGCGCGTTTTAAAGTTGATATCGCTTTTGTTAATAACTTCTACATTTATTCGAATTGTGCCACGAAACTTTGCAGACAGTCGCGGATAGGCCTTTTCGACTGAAGTACAAAGTTTCAGAAGTGCAGCTCTTGTACTGCCGGAGATATGTCGATACAAACTGAATACGCAAAACATCAACAAAATTTTGCGCGTTTCCAAGTTGATATCGCTATTGTTAATAACTTCCACATTTATTCGAATTGTGCCACGAAACTTTGCAGACAGTCGCGGAGACATGTTTTCTACTGAAGTACCAAGTTTCAGAAGTGCAGCGGTTGTACTGCCGGAGATATGTCGGTACAAACTGAATACGCAAAACATCAACAAAATTTAGCGCGTTTTAAAGTTGATATCGCTTTTGTCAATACCTTCAACATTTATTCGAATTGTGCAACGAAACTGTGCAGACAGTCGCGGAGACAGATTTTCTACTGAAGTACCAAGTTTCAGAGGTGCAGCTCTTGTACTGCCGGAGATATGTCGATACAAACTGAATACGCAAAACATCAACAAAATTTAGCGCGTTTTAAAGTTAATATCGCTTTTGTTAATAACTTCAACATTTATTCGAATTGTGCCACGAAACTTTGCAGACAGTCGCGGAGACTGATTTTCTACTGAAGTACAAGTTTCAGAAGTGCAGCTCTTGTACTGTCGGTAATATCTCGATACCAACTGAATACGCAACACATCAACAAAATTTAGCGCTTGTTAAAGTTGATACCGCTTTTGTTAATAACTTCCACATTTATCGAATTGTGTCACTAAACTTTGCAGACAGTCGCGGAGACAGATTTTCTACTGAAGTACCAAGTTTAAGAAGTGCAGCTCTTGTACTGCCGGAGATATGTCGATACAAACTGAATACGCAAAACATCAACAAAATTTAGCGCGTTTTAAAGTTGATATCGCTTTTGTTAATAACTTCGACATTTATTCGATTTGTACCACGAAACTTTGCAGACAGTCGCGGATAGGCCTTTTCTACTGAAGTACCAAGTTTCAGAAGTGCAGCTCTTGTACTGTCGGAGATATGTCGATACAAACTGAATACGAAAAACATCAACAAAATTTAGCGCGTTTTAAAGTTGATATCGCTTTTGTTAAAAACTTAAACATTTATTCGAAATGTGCCACGAAACTTTGCAGACAGTCGCTGAGACAGATTTTCCACTGAAGTAGGAAGTTTCAGAAGTGCAGCTCTTGTACTACCGGAGATTTGTCGATACAAACTGAATACGCAAAACATCAACAAAATTTAGCGCGTTTTAAAGTTGATATCGCTTTTGTAAATAACTTCTACATTTATTCGAATTGTGACAGGAAACTTTGCAGACAGTCGCGGAGACATATTTTCTACTGAAGTACCAAGTTTCAGAAGTGCAGCTCTTGTACTGTCGGTGATATCTCGATACCAACTGAATACGCAACACATCAACAAAATTTAGAGCGTTTTAAAGTTGAGATCGCTTTTGATAATAACTTCCACATTTATTCGAATTGTACCACGAAACTTTGCAGACAGTCGCGGATAGGCCTTTTCTACTGAAGTACCAAGTTTCCGAAGTGCAGCTCTTGTACTGCCGGTGATATCTCGATACAAACTGAATACGAAAAACATCAACAAAATTTAGCGCGTTTTAAAGTTGATATCGCTTTTGTTAAAAACTTCAACATTTATTCGAATTGTTCCACGAAACTTTGCAGACAGTCCCGGAGACATATTTTCTACTGAAGTACCAAGTTTCAGAAGTGCAGCTCTTGTACCGCCGGAGATATGTCGATACAAACTGAATACGCAAAACATCAACAAAATTTAGCGCGTTTTAAAGTTGATATCGCTTTTGTTAATAACTTTAACATTTATTCGAATTGTGCCACGAAACTTTGCAGACAGTCGCGGATAGGCCTTTTCTACTGAAGTACCAAGTTTCAGAAGTGCAGCTCTTGTACTGCCGGAGATATGTCGATACAAACTGAATACGCAAAACATACCCAAAATTTAGCGCGTTTTAAAGTTGATATCGCTTTTGTTAATAACTTCCACATTTATTCGAATTGTGCCACGAAACTTTGCAGACAGTCGCGGATAGGCTTTTTCTACTGAAGTACCAAGTTTCCGAAGTGCAGCTCTTGTACTGCCGGAGATATGTCGATACAAACTGAATACGCAAAACATCAACAAAATTAAGCGCGTTTTAAAGTTGATATCGCTTTTGTTAATAACTTCTACATTTATTCGAATTGTGCCACGAAACTTTGCAGACAGTCGCGGATAGGCCTTTTCGACTGAAGTACTAAGTTTCAGAAGTGCAGCTCTTGTACTGCCGGAGATATGTCGATACAAACTGAATACGCAAAACATCAACAAAATTTTGCGCGTTTCCAAGTTGATATCGCTATTGTTAATAACTTCCACATTTATTCGAATTGTGCCACGAAACTTTGCAGACAGTCGCGGAGACATGTTTTCTACTGAAGTACCAAGTTTCAGAAGTGCAGCGGTTGTACTGCACGAGATATGTCGGTACAAACTGAATACGCAAAACATCAACAAAATTTAGCGCGTTTTAAAGTTGATATCGCTTTTGTCGATACCTTCAACATTTATTCGAATTGTGCAACGAAACTGTGCAGACAGTCGCGGAGACAGATTTTCTACTGAAGTACCAAGTTTCAGAGGTGCAGCTCTTGTACTGCCGGAGATATGTCGATACAAACTGAATACGCAAAACATCAACAAAATTTAGCGCGTTTTAAAGTTAATATCGCTTTTGTTAATAACTTCAACATTTATTCGAATTGTGCCACGAAACTTTGCAGACAGTCGCGGAGACTGATTTTCTACTGAAGTACAAGTTTCAGAAGTGCAGCTCTTGTACTGTCAGTGATATCTCGATACCAACTGAATACGCAACACATCAACAAAATTTAGCGCTTTTTAAAGTTGATACCGCTTTTGTTAATAACTTCCACATTTATCGAATTGTGTCACTAAACTTTGCAGACAGTCGCGGAGACAGATTTTCTACTGAAGTACCAAGTTTCAGAAGTGCAGCTCTTGTACTGCCGGAGATATGTCGATACAAACTGAATACGCAAAACATCAACAAAATTTAGCGCGTTTTAAAGTTGATATCGCTTTTGTTAATAACTTCCACATTTATTCGATTTGTACCACGAAACTTTGCAGACAGTCGCGGATAAGCCTTTTCTACTGAAGTACCAAGTTTCAGAAGTGCAGCTCTTGTACTGTCGGAGATATGTCGATACAAACTGAATACGAAAAACATCAACAAAATTTAGCGCGTTTTAAAGTTGATATCGCTTTTGTTAAAAACTTCAACATTTATTCGAAATGTGCCACGAAACTTTGCAGACAGTCGCTGAGACAGATTTTCCACTGAAGTAGGAAGTTTCAGAAGTGCAGCTCTTGTAGTACCGGAGATATGTCGATACAAACTGAATACGCAAAACATCAACAAAATTTAGCGCGTTTTAAAGTTGATATCGCTTTTGTTAATAACTTCTACATTTATTCGAATTGTGACAGGAAACTTTGCAGACAGTCGCGGAGACAGATATTCTACTGAAGTACCAAGTTTCAGAAGTGCAGCTCTTGTACTGCCGGAGATATGTCGATACAAACTGAATACGCAAAACATCAACAAAATTTAGCGCGTTTTAAAGTTGATATCGCTTTTGTTAATAACTTCCATATTTATTCGAATTGTACAACGAAACTTTGCAGACAGTCGCGGATAGGCCTTTTCTACTGAAGTACCAAGTTTCAGAAGTGCAGCTCTTGTACTGCCGGAGATATGTCGATGCAAACTGAATACGCAAATCATCAACAAAATTAAGCGCGTTTTAAAATTGATATCGCTTTTGTTAATAACTTCCACATTTATTCGAATTGTGCAACGAAACTTTGCAGACAGTCGCGAGACAGATTTTCTGGTGAAGTACCAAGTTTCAGAAGTGCAGCTTTTGTACTGCCGGAGATATGTCGATACAAACTGAATACGCAAAACATCAACAAAATTTAGCGTGTTTTAAAGTTGATATCGCTTTTGTTTATAACTTCCACATTTATTCGAATTGTGCCACGAAACCTTGCAGACAGACGCGGAGACATATTTTCTACTGAAGTACCAAGTTTCAGAAGTGCAGCTCTTGTACTGCCGGAGATATGTCGATACAAACTGAATACGCAAAACATCAACAAAATTTAGCGCGTTTTAAAGTTGATATGGCTTTTGTTTATAACTTCCACATTTATTCGAATTGTGCCACGAAACTTTGCAGACAGTCGTGGATAGGCCTTTCCTACTAAAGTACAAAGTTTCAGAAGTGTAGCTCTTGTACTGCCGGTGATATCTCGATACAAACTGAATACGCAAAACATCAACAAAATTTAGCGCGTTTTAAAGTTGATATCGCTTTTGTTGATAACTTCAACATTTATTCGAATTGTGCCACGAAACTTTGCAGACAGTCGCGGAGACATATTTTCTACTGAAGTACCAAGTTTCAGAAGTGCAGCTCTTGTACTGCCGGAGATATGTCGATACCAACTGAATACGCAAAACATCAACAAAATTCAGCGCTTTTTAAAGTTGATATCGCTTTTGTTAATAACTTCCACATTTATTCGAATTGTGCCACGAAACTTTGCAGACAATCGCGGAGACAGATTTTCTACTGAAGTACCAAGTTTCAGAAGTGCAGCTCTTGTACTGCCGGAGATATGTCGATACAAACTGAATACGCAAAACATCAACAAAATTTAGCGCGTTTTAAAGTTGATATTCGCTATTGTTAATAACTTCCACATTTATTCGAATTGTGCCACGAAACTTTGCAGACAGTCGCGGATAGGCCTTTTTTACTAACGTACTAAGTTTCAGAAGTGCAGCTCTTGTACTGCCGGAGATATGTCGATACAAACTGAATACGAAAAACATCAACAAAATTTAGCGCGTTTTAAAGTTGATATCGCTTTTGTTAATAACTTCCACATTTATTCGAATTGTGCCACGAAACTTTGCAGACAGTCGCGGAGACAGATTTTCTACTGAAGTACCAAGTTTTAGATGTGCAGCTCTTGTACTGCCGGAGATATGTCGATACAAACTGAATACGCAAAACATCAACAAAATTTAGCGCGTTTTAAAGTTGATATCGCTTTTGTTAATAACTTCCACATTTATTCGAATTGTGCCACGAAACTTTGCAGACAGTCGCGTATAGGCCTTTTCTACTGAAGTACCAAGTTTCAGAAGTGCAGCTCTTGTACTGCCGGAGATATGTCGATACAAACTGAATACGCAAAACATCAACAAAATTTAGCGCGTTTTAAAGTTGACATCGCTTTTGTTTATAACTTCCACATTTATTCGAATTGTGCCACGAAACTTTGCAGACAATCGCGGATAGGCCTTTTCTACTGAAGTACCAAGTTTCAGAAGTGCAGCTCTTGTACTGCCGGAGATATGTCGATACAAACTGAATACGCAAAACATCAACAAAATTTAGCGCGTTTTAAAGTTGATATCGCTATTGTTAATAACTTCCACATTTATTCGAATTGTGCCACGAAACTTTGCAGACAGTCGCGGATAGGCCTTTTTTACTAACGTACTAAGTTTCAGAAGTGCAGCTCTTGTACTGCCGGAGATATGTCGATACAAACTGAATACGAAAAACATCAACAAAATTTAGCGCGTTTTAAAGTTGATATCGCTTTTGTTAATAACTTCCACATTTATTCGAATTGTGCCACGAAACTTTGCAGACAGTCGCGGAGACAGATTTTCTACTGAAGTACCAAGTTTTAGATGTGCAGCTCTTGTACTGCCGGAGATATGTCGATACAAACTGAATACGCAAAACATCAACAAAATTTAGCGCGTTTTAAAGTTGATATCGCTTTTGTTAATAACTTCCACATTTATTCGAATTGTGCCACGAAACTTTGCAGACAGTCGCGTATAGGCCTTTTCTACTGAAGTACCAAGTTTCAGAAGTGCAGCTCTTGTACTGCCGGAGATATGTCGATACAAACTGAATACGCAAAACATCAACAAAATTAAGCGCGTTTTAAAGTTGACATCGCTTTTGTTTATAACTTCCACATTTATTCGAATTGTGCCACGAAACTTTGCAGACAACCCTGGAGACATATTTTCTACTGAAGTACCAAGTTTCAGAAGTGCAGCTCTTGTACTGCCGGAGATATGTCGATACAAACTGAATACGCAAAACATCAACAAAATTTAGCGCGTTTTAAAGTTGATATCGCTTTTGTGAATAACTTTAACATTTATTCGAATTGTGCCACGAAACTTTGCAGACAGACGCGGAGACATATTTTCTACTGAAGTACCAAGTTTCAGAAGTGCAGCTCTTGTACTGCCGGAGATATGTCGATACAAACTGAATACGCAAAACATCAACAAAATTTAGCGCGTTTTAAAGTTGATATCGCTTTTGTTTATAACTTCCACATTTATTCGAATTGTGCCACGAAACTTTGCAGACAGTCGTGGATAGGCCTTTCCTACTAAAGTACAAAGTTTCAGAAGTGTAGCTCTTGTACTGCCGGTGATATCTCGATACAAACTGAATACGCAAAACATCAACAAAATTTAGCGCGTTTTAAAGTTGATATCGCTTTTGTTGATAACTTCAACATTTATTCGAATTGTGCCACGAAACTTTGCAGACAGTCGCGGAGACATATTTTCTACTGAAGTACCAAGTTTCAGAAGTGCAGCTCTTGTACTGCCGGAGATATGTCGATACCAACTGAATACGCAAAACATCAACAAAATTCAGCGCTTTTTAAAGTTGATATCGCTTTTGTTAATAACTTCACCATTTATTCGAATTGTGCCACGAAACTTTGCAGACAGTCGCGGATAGGCCTTTTTTACTAACGTACTAAGTTTCAGAAGTGCAGCTCTTGTACTGCCGGAGATATGTCGATACAAACTGAATACGAAAAACATCAACAAAATTTAGCGCGTTTTAAAGTTGATATCGCTTTTGTTAATAACTTCCACATTTATTCGAATTGTGCCACGAAACCTTGCAGACAGTCGCGGAGACAGATTTTCTACTGAAGTACCAAGTTTTAGATGTGCAGCTCTTGTACTGCCGGAGATATGTCGATACAAACTGAATACGCAAAACATCAACAAAATTTAGCGCGTTTTAAAGTTGATATCGCTTTTGTTAATAACTTCCACATTTATTCGAATTGTGCCACGAAACTTTGCAGACAGTCGCGTATAGGCCTTTTCTACTGAAGTACCAAGTTTCAGAAGTGCAGCTCTTGTACTGCCGGAGATATGTCGATACAAACTGAATACGCAAAACATCAACAAAATTTAGCGCGTTTTAAAGTTGACATCGCTTTTGTTTATAACTTCCACATTTATTCGAATTGTGCAACGAAACTTTGCAGACAGCCCTGGAGACATATTTTCTACTGAAGTACACAGTTTCAGAAGTGCAGCTCTTGTACTGCCGGAGATGTGTCGATACAAACTGAATACGCAAAACATCAACAAAATATAGCGCGTTTTAAAGTTGATATCGCTTTTGTGAATAACTTTAACATTTATTCGAATTGTGCCACGAAACTTTGCAGACAATCGCGGATAGGCCTTTTCTACTGAAGTACCAAGTTTCAGAAGTGCAGCTCTTGTACTGCCAGAGATATGTCGATACAAACAGAATACGCAAAACATCAACAAAATTTAGCGCGTTTTAAAGTTGATATCGCTTTTGTTAATAACTTCCACATTTATTCGAATTGTGCCACGAAACTTTGCAGACAGTCGCGTATAGGCCTTTTCTACTGAAGTACCAAGTTTCAGAAGTGCAGCTCTTGTACTGCCGGAGATATGTCGATACAAACTGAATACGCAAAACATCAACAAAATTTAGCGCGTTTCCAAGTTGATATCGCTATTGTTAATAACTTCAACATTTATTCGAATTGTGCAAGGAAACTTTGCAGAGAGTCGCGGAGACAGATTTTCTACTGAAGTACAAAGTTTCAGAAGTGCAGCTCTTGTACTGCCGGAGATATGTCGATACAAACTGAATACGCAAAACATCAACAAAATTTAGCGCGTTTAAAAGTTGATATCGCTTTTGTTGATAACTTCAACATTTATTCGAATTGTGCCACGAAACTTTGCAGACAGTCGCGGAGACAGATTTTCTACTGAAGTACCAAGTTTCAGAAGTGCAGCTCTTGTACTGCCGGAGATATGTCGATACCAACTGAATACGCAACACATCAACAAAATTTAGCGCGTTTTAAAGTTGATATCGCTACTGTTAATTACTTCCACATTTATTCGAATTGTGCCACGAAACTTTGCAGACAGTCGCGGATAGGCCTTTTCTGCTGAAGTACCAAGTTTCAGAAGTGCAGCTCTTGTACTGCCGGAGATATGTCGATACAAACTGAATACGTAAAACATACCCAAAATTTAGCGCGTTTTAAAGTTGATATCGCTTTTGTTAATAACTTCCACATTTATTCGAATTGTGCCACGAAACTTTGCAGACAGTCGCGGATAGGCCTTTTTTACTGAAGTACCAAGTTTCAGAAGTGCAGCTCTTGTACTGCCGGAGATATGTCGATACAAACTGAATACGCAAAACATCAACAAAATTAAGCGCGTTTTAAAGTTGATATCGGTTTTGTTTATAACTTCCACATTTATTCGAATTGTGCCACGAAACTTTGCAGACAGTCGCGGATAGGCCTTTTCTACTGAAGTACCAAGTTTCAGAAGTGCAGCTCTTGTACTGCCGGAGATATGTCGATACAAACTGAATACGCAAAACATACCCAAAATTTAGCGCGTTTTAAAGTTGATATCGCTATTGTTAATAACTTCCAGATTTATTCGAATTGTGCAACGAAACTTTGCAGACAGTCGCGGAGACAGATTTTTTACTGACGTACCAAGTTTCAGCAGTGCAGCTATTGTACTGCCGGAGATATGTCGATACAAACTGAATACGCAAAACATCATCAAAATTTAGCGTGTTTTAAAGTTGATATCGCTTTTGTTTATAACTTCCACATTTATTCGAATTGTGCCACGAAACTTTGCAGACAGTCGCGGAGACTGATTTTCTACTGAAGTACCAAGTTTCAGAAGTGCAGCTATTGTACTGCCGGAGATATGTCGATACAAACTGAATACGCAAAACATAGCCAAAATTTAGCGCGTTTTAAAGTTGATATCGCTTTTGTTAATAACTTCCACATTTATTCGAATTGTGCCACGAAACTTTGCAGACAGTCGCGGAGACAGATTTTCTACTGAAGTACCAAGTTTCAGAAGTGCAGCTCTTGTACTGCCGGAGATATGTCGATACAAACTGAATACGAAAAACATCAACAAAATTTAGCGTGTTTTAAAGTTGATATCGCTTTTGTTTATAACTTCCACATTTATTCGAATTGTGCCACGAAACTTTGCAGACAGTCGCGGATAGGCCTTTTCTACTGAAGTACGAAGTTTCAGAAGTGCAGCTCTTGTACTGCCGGAGATATGTTGACTTAAACTGAATACGAAAAACACACCCAAAATTTAGCGCGTTTTAAAGTTGATATCGCTATTGTTAATAACTTCCACATTTATTCGAATTGTGCAACGAAACTTTGCAGACAGTCGCGGAGACAGATTTTCTACTAACGTACCAAGTTTGAGCAGTGCAGCTATTGTACTGCCGGAGATATGTCGATACAAACTGAATACGCAAAACATCAACAAAATTTAGCGCGTTTTAAAGTTGATATCGCTTTTGTTAATAACTTCAACATTTATTCGAATTGTGCCACGAAACTTTGCAGACAGTCGCGGAGACTGATTTTCTACTGCAGTACCAAGTTTCAGAAGTGCAGCTATTGTACTGCCGGAGATATGTCGATACAAACTGAATACGCAAAACATACCCAAAATTTAGCGCGTTTTAAAGTTGATATCGCTTTTGTTAATAACTTCCACATTTATTCGAATTGTGCCACGAAACTTTGCAGACAGTCGCGGAGACATATTTCCTGCTGAATTACCAAGTTTCAGAAGTGCAGCTATTGTACTGCCGGAGATATGTCGATACAAACTGAATACGCAAAACATCAACAAAATTTAGCGCGTTTTAAAGTTGATATCGCTTTTGTTAATAACTTCAACATTTATTCGAATTGTGCCACGCAACCTTGCAGACAGTCGTGGGGACATATTTTCTACTGAAGTACCAAGTTTCAGAAGTGCAGCTCTTGTACTGCCGGAGATATGTCGATACCAACTGAATACGCAACACATCAAAAAAATTTAGCGCGTTTTAATGTTGATATCGCTTTTGTTAATAACTTTCTACATTTATTCGAATTGTGCCACGAAACTTTGCAGACAGTCGCGGATAGGCCTTTTCTACTGAAGTACCAAGTTTCCGAAGTGCAGCTCTTGTACTGCCGGAGATATGTCGATACAAACTGAATACGCAAAACATCAACAAAATTAAGCGCGTTTTAAAGTTGATATCGCTTTTGTTAATAACTTCTACATTTATTCGAATTGTGCCACGAAACTTTGCAGACAGTCGCGGATAGGCCTTTTCGACTGAAGTACTAAGTTTCAGAAGTGCAGCTCTTGTACTGCCGGAGATATGTCGATACAAACTGAATACGCAAAACATCAACAAAATTTTGCGCGTTTCCAAGTTGATATCGCTATTGTTAATAACTTCCACATTTATTCGAATTGTGCCACGAAACTTTGCAGACAGTCGCGGAGACATGTTTTCTACTGAAGTACCAAGTTTCAGAAGTGCAGCGGTTGTACTGCCGGAGATATGTCGGTACAAACTGAATACGCAAAACATCAACAAAATTTAGCGCGTTTTAAAGTTGATATCGCTTTTGTCAATACCTTCAACATTTATTCGAATTGTGCCACGAAACTTTGCAGACAGTCGCGGATAGGCCTTTTCGACTGAAGTACTAAGTTTCAGAAGTGCAGCTCTTGTACTGCCGGAGATATGTCGATACAAACTGAATACGCAAAACATCAACAAAATTTTGCGCGTTTCCAAGTTGATATCGCTATTGTTAATAACTTCCACATTTATTCGAATTGTGCCACGAAACTTTGCAGACAGTCGCGGAGACATGTTTTCTACTGAAGTACCAAGTTTCAGAAGTGCAGCTCTTGTACTGCCGGAGATATGTCGGTACAAACTGAATACGCAAAACATCAACAAAATTTAGCGCGTTTTAAAGTTGATATCGCTTTTGTCAATACCTTCAACATTTATTCGAATTGTGCAACGAAACTGTGCAGACAGTCGCGGAGACAGATTTTCTAGTGAAGTACCAAGTTTCAGAGGTGCAGCTCTTGTACTGCCGGAGATATGTCGATACAAACTGAATACGCAAAACATCAACAAAATTTAGCGCGTTTTAAAGTTAATATCGCTTTTGTTAATAACTTCAACATTTATTCGAATTGTGCCACGAAACTTTGCAGACAGTCGCGGAGACTGATTTTCTACTGAAGTACAAGTTTCAGAAGTGCAGCTCTTGTACTGTCGGTGATATCTCGATACCAACTGAATACGCAACACATCAACAAAATTTAGCGCTTTTTAAAGTTGATACCGCTTTTGTTAATAACTTCCACATTTATCGAATTGTGTCACTAAACTTTGCAGACAGTCGCGGAGACAGATTTTCTACTGAAGTACCAAGTTTCAGAAGTGCAGCTCTTGTACTGCCGGAGATATGTCGATACCAACTGAATACGCAACACATCAACAAAATTTAGCGCGTTTTAAAGTTGATATCGCTACTGTTAATAACTTCCACATTTATTCGAATTGTGCCACGAAACTTTGCAGACAGTCGCGGATAGGCCTTTTCTGCTGAAGTACCAAGTTTCAGAAGTGCAGCTCTTGTACTGCCGGAGATATGTCGATACAAACTGAATACGTAAAACATACCCAAAATTTAGCGCGTTTTAAAGTTGATATCGCTTTTGTTAATAACTTCCACATTTATTCGAATTGTGCCACGAAACTTTGCAGACAGTCGCGGATAGGCCTTTTTTACTGAAGTACCAAGTTTCAGAAGTGCAGCTCTTGTACTGCCGGAGATATGTCGATACAAACTGAATACGCAAAACATCAACAAAATTAAGCGCGTTTTAAAGTTGATATCGGTTTTGTTTATAACTTCCACATTTATTCGAATTGTGCCACGAAACTTTGCAGACAGTCGCGGATAGGCCTTTTCTACTGAAGTACCAAGTTTCAGAAGTGCAGCTCTTGTACTGCCGGAGATATGTCGATACAAACTGAATACGCAAAACATACCCAAAATTTAGCGCGTTTTAAAGTTGATATCGCTATTGTTAATAACTTCCAGATTTATTCGAATTGTGCAACGAAACTTTGCAGACAGTCGCGGAGACAGATTTTTTACTGACGTACCAAGTTTCAGCAGTGCAGCTATTGTACTGCCGGAGATATGTCGATACAAACTGAATACGCAAAACATCATCAAAATTTAGCGTGTTTTAAAGTTGATATCGCTTTTGTTTATAACTTCCACATTTATTCGAATTGTGCAACGAAACTTTGCAGACAGTCGCGGAGACTGATTTTCTACTGAAGTACCAAGTTTCAGAAGTGCAGCTATTGTACTGCCGGAGATATGTCGATACAAACTGAATACGCAAAACATAGCCAAAATTTAGCGCGTTTTAAAGTTGATATCGCTTTTGTTAATAACTTCCACATTTATTCGAATTGTGCCACGAAACTTTGCAGACAGTCGCGGAGACAGATTTTCTACTGAAGTACCAAGTTTCAGAAGTGCAGCTCTTGTACTGCCGGAGATATGTCGATACAAACTGAATACGAAAAACATCAACAAAATTTAGCGTGTTTTAAAGTTGATATCGCTTTTGTTTATAACTTCCACATTTATTCGAATTGTGCCACGAAACTTTGCAGACAGTCGCGGATAGGCCTTTTCTACTGAAGTACCAAGTTTCAGAAGTGCAGCTCTTGTACTGCCGGAGATATGTTGACTTAAACTGAATACGAAAAACACACCCAAAATTTAGCGCGTTTTAAAGTTGATATCGCTATTGTTAATAACTTCCACATTTATTCGAATTGTGCAACGAAACTTTGCAGACAGTCGCGGAGACAGATTTTCTACTAACGTACCAAGTTTGAGCAGTGCAGCTATTGTACTGCCGGAGATATGTCGATACAAACTGAATACGCAAAACATCAACAAAATTTAGCGCGTTTTAAAGTTGATATCGCTTTTGTTAATAACTTCAACATTTATTCGAATTGTGCCACGAAACTTTGCAGACAGTCGCGGAGACTGATTTTCTACTGCAGTACCAAGTTTCAGAAGTGCAGCTCTTGTACTGCCGGAGATATGTCGATACAAACTGAATACGCAAAACATACCCAAAATTTAGCGCGTTTTAAAGTTGATATCGCTTTTGTTAATAACTTCCACATTTATTCGAATTGTGCCACGAAACTTTGCAGACAGTCGCGGAGACATATTTCCTACTGAATTACCAAGTTTCAGAAGTGCAGCTATTGTACTGCCGGAGATATGTCGATACAAACTGAATACGCAAAACATCAACAAAATTTAGCGCGTTTTAAAGTTGATATCGCTTTTGTTAATAACTTCAACATTTATTCGAATTGTGCCACGCAACCTTGCAGACAGTCGCGGGGACATATTTTCTACTGAAGTACCAAGTTTCAGAAGTGCAGCTCTTGTACTGCCGGAGATATGTCGATACCAACTGAATACGCAACACATCAAAAAAATTTAGCGCGTTTTAATGTTGATATCGCTTTTGTTAATAACTTTCTACATTTATTCGAATTGTGCCACGAAACTTTGCAGACAGTCGCGGATAGGCCTTTTCTACTGAAGTACCAAGTTTCCGAAGTGCAGCTCTTGTACTGCCGGAGATATGTCGATACAAACTGAATACGCAAAACATCAACAAAATTAAGCGCGTTTTAAAGTTGATATCGCTTTTGTTAATAACTTCTACATTTATTCGAATTGTGCCACGAAACTTTGCAGACAGTCGCGGATAGGCCTTTTCGACTGAAGTACTAAGTTTCAGAAGTGCAGCTCTTGTACTGCCGGAGATATGTCGATACAAACTGAATACGCAAAACATCAACAAAATTTTGCGCGTTTCCAAGTTGATATCGCTATTGTTAATAACTTCCACATTTATTCGAATTGTGCCACGAAACTTTGCAGACAGTCGCGGAGACATGTTTTCTACTGAAGTACCAAGTTTCAGAAGTGCAGCGGTTGTACTGCCGGAGATATGTCGGTACAAACTGAATACGCAAAACATCAACAAAATTTAGCGCGTTTTAAAGTTGATATCGCTTTTGTCAATACCTTCAACATTTATTCGAATTGTGCAACGAAACTGTGCAGACAGTCGCGGAGACAGATTTTCTAGTGAAGTACCAAGTTTCAGAGGTGCAGCTCTTGTACTGCCGGAGATATGTCGATACAAACTGAATACGCAAAACATCAACAAAATTTAGCGCGTTTTAAAGTTAATATCGCTTTTGTTAATAACTTCAACATTTATTCGAATTGTGCCACGAAACTTTGCAGACAGTCGCGGAGACTGATTTTCTACTGAAGTACAAGTTTCAGAAGTGCAGCTCTTGTACTGTCGGTGATATCTCGATACCAACTGAATACGCAACACATCAACAAAATTTAGCGCTTTTTAAAGTTGATACCGCTTTTGTTAATAACTTCCACATTTATCGAATTGTGTCACTAAACTTTGCAGACAGTCGCGGAGACAGATTTTCTACTGAAGTACCAAGTTTCAGAAGTGCAGCTCTTGTACTGCCGGAGATATGTCGATACAAACTGAATACGCAAAACATCAACAAAATTTAGCGCGTTTTAAAGTTGATATCGCTTTTGTTAATAACTTCCACATTTATTCGATTTGTACCACGAAACTTTGCAGACAGTCGCGGATAGGGCTTTTCTACTGAAGTACCAAGTTTCAGAAGTGCAGCTCTTTTACTGTCGGAGATATGTCGATACAAACTGAATACGAAAAACATCAACAAAATTTAGCGCGTTTTAAAGTTGATATCGCTTTTGTTAAAAACTTCAACATTTATTCGAAATGTGCTCGAAACTTTGCAGACAGTCGCTGAGACAGATTTTCCACTGAAGTAGGAAGTTTCAGAAGTGCAGCTCTTGTACTACCGGAGATATGTCGATACAAACTGAATACGCAAAACATCAACAAAATTTAGCGCGTTTTAAAGTTGATATCGCTTTTGTTAATAACTTCTACATTTATTCGAATTGTGACAGGAAACTTTGCAGACAGTCGCGGAGACATGTTTTCTACTGAAGTACCAAGTTTCAGAAGTGCAGCTCTTGTACTGCCGGAGATATGTCGATACAAACTGAATACGCAAAACATCAACAAAATTTAGCGCGTTTTAAAGTTGATATCGCTTTTGTTAATAACTTCCATATTTATTCGAATTTTACCACGAAACTTTGCAGACAGTCGCGTATAGGCCTTTTCTACTGAAGTACCAAGTTTCAGAAGTGCAGCTCTTGTACTGCCGGAGATATGTCGATACAAACTGAATACGCAAAACATCAACAAAATTTAGCGCGTTTCCAAGTTGATATCGCTATTGTTAATAACTTCAACATTTATTCGAATTGTGCAACGAAACTTTGCAGAGAGTCGCGGAGACAGATTTTCTACTGAAGTACAAAGTTTCAGAAGTGCAGCTCTTGTACTGCCGGAGATATGTCGATACAAACTGAATACGCAAAACATCAACAAAATTTAGCGCGTTTAAAAGTTGATATCGCTTTTGTTGATAACTTCAACATTTATTCGAATTGTGCCACGAAACTTTGCAGACAGTCGCGGAGACAGATTTTCTACTGAAGTACCAAGTTTCAGAAGTGCAGCTCTTGTACTGCCGGAGATATGTCGATACCAACTGAATACGCAACACATCAAAAAAATTTAGCGCGTTTTAAAGTTGATATCGCTACTGTTAATAACTTCCACATTTATTCGAATTGTGCCACGAAACTTTGCAGACAGTCGCGGATAGGCCTTTTCTGCTGAAGTACCAAGTTTCAGAAGTGCAGCTCTTGTACTGCCGGAGATATGTCGATACAAACTGAATACGCAAAACATACCCAAAATTTAGCGCGTTTTAAAGTTAATATCGCTTTTGTTAATAACTTCCACATTTATTCGAATTGTGCCACGAAACTTTGCAGACAGTCGCGGATAGGCCTTTTCTACTGAAGTACCAAGTTTAAGAAGTGCAGCTCTTGTACTGCCGGAGATATGTCGATACAAACTGAATACGCAAAACATACCCAAAATTTAGCGCGTTTTAAAGTTGATATCGCTATTGTTAATAACTTCCAGATTTATTCGAATTGTGCCACGAAACTTTGCAGACAGTCGCGGAGACAGATTTTCTACTGACGTACCAAGTTTCAGCAGTGCAGCTATTGTACTGCCGGAGATATGTCGATACAAACTGAATACGCAAAACATCATCAAAATTTAGCGTGTTTTAAAGTTGATATCGCTTTTGTTTATAACTTCCACATTTATTCGAATTGTGCCACGAAACTTTGCAGACAGTCGCGGAGACATATTTTCTACTGAAGTACCAAGTTTCAGAAGTGCAGCTATTGTACTGCCGGAGATATGTCGATACAAACTGAATACGCAAAACATACCCAAAATTTAGCGCGTTTTAAAGTTGATATCGCTTTTGTTAATAACTTCCACATTTATTCGAATTGTGCCACGAAACTTTGCAGACAGTCGCGGAGACAGATTTTCTACTGAAGTACCAAGTTTCAGAAGTGCAGCTCTTGTACTGCCGGAGATATGTCGATACAAACTGAATACGCAAAACATCAACAAAATTTAGCGTGTTTTAAAGTTGATATCGCTTTTGTTTATAACTTCCACATTTATTCGAATTGTGCCACGAAACTTTGCAGACAGTCGCGGATAGGCCTTTTCTACTGAAGTACCAAGTTTCAGAAGTGCAGCTCTTGTACTGCCGGAGATATGTTGACACAAACTGAATACGCAAAACACACCCAAAATTTAGCGCGTTTTAAAGTTGATATCGCTATTGTTTATAACTTCCACATTTATTCGAATTGTGCAACGAAACTTTGCAGACAGTCGCGGAGACAGATTTTCTACTAACGTACCAAGTTTGAGCAGTGCAGCTATTGTACTGCCGGAGATATGTCGATACAAACTGAATACGCAAAACATCAACAAAATTTAGCGCGTTTTAAAGTTGATATCGCTTTTGTTAATAACTTCAACATTTATTCGAATTGTGCCACGAAACTTTGCAGACAGTCGCGGAGACTGATTTTCTACTGCAGTACCAAGTTTCAGAAGTGCAGCTCTTGTACTGCCAGAGATATGTCGATACAAACTGAATACGCAAAACATACCCAAAAGTTAGCGCGTTTTAAAGTTGATATCGCTTTTGTTAATAACTTCCACATTTATTCGAATTGTGCCACGAACCTTTGCAGACAGTCGCGGAGACATATTTTCTACTGAAGTACCAAGTTTCAGAAGTGCAGCTATTGTACTGCCGGAGATATGTCGATACAAACTGAATACGCAAAACATCAACAAAATTTAGCGCGTTTTAAAGTTGATATCGCTTTTGTTAATAACTTCAACATTTATTCGAATTGTGCCACGAAACCTTGCAGACAGTCGCGGAGACATATTTTCTACTGAAGTACCAAGTTTCAGAAGTGCAGCTCTTGTACTGCCGGAGATATGTCGATACCAACTGAATACGCAACACATCAAAAAAATTTAGCGCGTTTTAAAGTTGATATCGCTTTTGTTAATAACTTCCACATTTATTCGAATTGTGCCACGAAACTTTGCAGACAGTCGCGGATAGGCCTTTTCTACTGAAGTACCAAGTTTCCGAAGTGCAGCTCTTGTACTGCCGGAGATATGTCGATACAAACTGAATACGCAAAACATCAACAAAATTAAGCGCGTTTTAAAGTTGATATCGCTTTTGTTAATAACTTCTACATTTATTCGAATTGTGCCACGAAACTTTGCAGACAGTCGCGGATAGGCCTTTTCGACTGAAGTACTAAGTTTCAGAAGTGCAGCTCTTGTACTGCCGGAGATATGTCGATACAAACTGAATACGCAAAACATCAACAAAATTTTGCGCGTTTCCAAGTTGATATCGCTATTGTTAATAACTTCCACATTTATTCGAATTGTGCCACGAAACTTTGCAGACAGTCGCGGAGACATGTTTTCTACTGAAGTACCAAGTTTCAGAAGTGCAGCGGTTGTACTGCCGGAGATATGTCGGTACAAACTGAATACGCAAAACATCAACAAAATTTAGCGCGTTTTAAAGTTGATATCGCTTTTGTCAATACCTTCAACATTTATTCGAATTGTGCAACGAAACTGTGCAGACAGTCGCGGAGACAGATTTTCTAGTGAAGTACCAAGTTTCAGAGGTGCAGCTCTTGTACTGCCGGAGATATGTCGATACAAACTGAATACGCAAAACATCAACAAAATTTAGCGCGTTTTAAAGTTAATATCGCTTTTGTTAATAACTTCAACATTTATTCGAATTGTGCCACGAAACTTTGCAGACAGTCGCGGAGACTGATTTTCTACTGAAGTACAAGTTTCAGAAGTGCAGCTCTTGTACTGTCGGTGATATCTCGATACCAACTGAATACGCAACACATCAACAAAATTTAGCGCTTTTTAAAGTTGATACCGCTTTTGTTAATAACTTCCACATTTATCGAATTGTGTCACTAAACTTTGCAGACAGTCGCGGAGACAGATTTTCTACTGAAGTACCAAGTTTCAGAAGTGCAGCTCTTGTACTGCCGGAGATATGTCGATACAAACTGAATACGCAAAACATCAACAAAATTTAGCGCGTTTTAAAGTTGATATCGCTTTTGTTAATAACTTCCACATTTATTCGATTTGTACCACGAAACTTTGCAGACAGTCGCGGATAGGGCTTTTCTACTGAAGTACCAAGTTTCAGAAGTGCAGCTCTTTTACTGTCGGAGATATGTCGATACAAACTGAATACGAAAAACATCAACAAAATTTAGCGCGTTTTAAAGTTGATATCGCTTTTGTTAAAAACTTCAACATTTATTCGAAATGTGCTCGAAACTTTGCAGACAGTCGCTGAGACAGATTTTCCACTGAAGTAGGAAGTTTCAGAAGTGCAGCTCTTGTACTACCGGAGATATGTCGATACAAACTGAATACGCAAAACATCAACAAAATTTAGCGCGTTTTAAAGTTGATATCGCTTTTGTTAATAACTTCTACATTTATTCGAATTGTGACAGGAAACTTTGCAGACAGTCGCGGAGACATGTTTTCTACTGAAGTACCAAGTTTCAGAAGTGCAGCTCTTGTACTGCCGGAGATATGTCGATACAAACTGAATACGCAAAACATCAACAAAATTTAGCGCGTTTTAAAGTTGATATCGCTTTTGTTAATAACTTCCATATTTATTCGAATTTTACCACGAAACTTTGCAGACAGTCGCGTATAGGCCTTTTCTACTGAAGTACCAAGTTTCAGAAGTGCAGCTCTTGTACTGCCGGAGATATGTCGATACAAACTGAATACGCAAAACATCAACAAAATTTAGCGCGTTTCCAAGTTGATATCGCTATTGTTAATAACTTCAACATTTATTCGAATTGTGCAACGAAACTTTGCAGAGAGTCGCGGAGACAGATTTTCTACTGAAGTACAAAGTTTCAGAAGTGCAGCTCTTGTACTGCCGGAGATATGTCGATACAAACTGAATACGCAAAACATCAACAAAATTTAGCGCGTTTAAAAGTTGATATCGCTTTTGTTGATAACTTCAACATTTATTCGAATTGTGCCACGAAACTTTGCAGACAGTCGCGGAGACAGATTTTCTACTGAAGTACCAAGTTTCAGAAGTGCAGCTCTTGTACTGCCGGAGATATGTCGATACCAACTGAATACGCAACACATCAAAAAAATTTAGCGCGTTTTAAAGTTGATATCGCTACTGTTAATAACTTCCACATTTATTCGAATTGTGCCACGAAACTTTGCAGACAGTCGCGGATAGGCCTTTTCTGCTGAAGTACCAAGTTTCAGAAGTGCAGCTCTTGTACTGCCGGAGATATGTCGATACAAACTGAATACGCAAAACATACCCAAAATTTAGCGCGTTTTAAAGTTAATATCGCTTTTGTTAATAACTTCCACATTTATTCGAATTGTGCCACGAAACTTTGCAGACAGTCGCGGATAGGCCTTTTCTACTGAAGTACCAAGTTTAAGAAGTGCAGCTCTTGTACTGCCGGAGATATGTCGATACAAACTGAATACGCAAAACATACCCAAAATTTAGCGCGTTTTAAAGTTGATATCGCTATTGTTAATAACTTCCAGATTTATTCGAATTGTGCCACGAAACTTTGCAGACAGTCGCGGAGACAGATTTTCTACTGACGTACCAAGTTTCAGCAGTGCAGCTATTGTACTGCCGGAGATATGTCGATACAAACTGAATACGCAAAACATCATCAAAATTTAGCGTGTTTTAAAGTTGATATCGCTTTTGTTTATAACTTCCACATTTATTCGAATTGTGCCACGAAACTTTGCAGACAGTCGCGGAGACATATTTTCTACTGAAGTACCAAGTTTCAGAAGTGCAGCTATTGTACTGCCGGAGATATGTCGATACAAACTGAATACGCAAAACATACCCAAAATTTAGCGCGTTTTAAAGTTGATATCGCTTTTGTTAATAACTTCCACATTTATTCGAATTGTGCCACGAAACTTTGCAGACAGTCGCGGAGACAGATTTTCTACTGAAGTACCAAGTTTCAGAAGTGCAGCTCTTGTACTGCCGGAGATATGTCGATACAAACTGAATACGCAAAACATCAACAAAATTTAGCGTGTTTTAAAGTTGATATCGCTTTTGTTTATAACTTCCACATTTATTCGAATTGTGCCACGAAACTTTGCAGACAGTCGCGGATAGGCCTTTTCTACTGAAGTACCAAGTTTCAGAAGTGCAGCTCTTGTACTGCCGGAGATATGTTGACACAAACTGAATACGCAAAACACACCCAAAATTTAGCGCGTTTTAAAGTTGATATCGCTATTGTTTATAACTTCCACATTTATTCGAATTGTGCAACGAAACTTTGCAGACAGTCGCGGAGACAGATTTTCTACTAACGTACCAAGTTTGAGCAGTGCAGCTATTGTACTGCCGGAGATATGTCGATACAAACTGAATACGCAAAACATCAACAAAATTTAGCGCGTTTTAAAGTTGATATCGCTTTTGTTAATAACTTCAACATTTATTCGAATTGTGCCACGAAACTTTGCAGACAGTCGCGGAGACTGATTTTCTACTGCAGTACCAAGTTTCAGAAGTGCAGCTCTTGTACTGCCAGAGATATGTCGATACAAACTGAATACGCAAAACATACCCAAAAGTTAGCGCGTTTTAAAGTTGATATCGCTTTTGTTAATAACTTCCACATTTATTCGAATTGTGCCACGAACCTTTGCAGACAGTCGCGGAGACATATTTTCTACTGAAGTACCAAGTTTCAGAAGTGCAGCTATTGTACTGCCGGAGATATGTCGATACAAACTGAATACGCAAAACATCAACAAAATTTAGCGCGTTTTAAAGTTGATATCGCTTTTGTTAATAACTTCAACATTTATTCGAATTGTGCCACGAAACCTTGCAGACAGTCGCGGAGACATATTTTCTACTGAAGTACCAAGTTTCAGAAGTGCAGCTCTTGTACTGCCGGAGATATGTCGATACCAACTGAATACGCAACACATCAAAAAAATTTAGCGCGTTTTAAAGTTGATATCGCTTTTGTTAATAACTTCCACATTTATTCGAATTGTGCCACGAAACTTTGCAGACAGTCGCGGATAGGCCTTTTCTACTGAAGTACCAAGTTTCCGAAGTGCAGCTCTTGTACTGCCGGAGATATGTCGATACAAACTGAATACGCAAAACATCAACAAAATTAAGCATGTTTTAAAGTTGATATCGCTTTTGTTAATAACTTCTACATTTATTCGAATTGTGCCACGAACCTTTGCAGACAGTCGCGGACAGCCCTTTTCGACTGAAGTACTAAGTTTCAGAAGTGCAGCTCTTGTACTGCCGGAGATATGTCGATACAAACTGAATACGCAAAACATCAACAAAATTTTGCGCGTTTCCAAGTTGATATCGCTATTGTTAATAACTTCCACATTTATTCGAATTGTGCCACGAAACTTTGCAGACAGTCGCGGAGACATGTTTTCTACTGAAGTACCAAGTTTCAGAAGTGCAGCGGTTGTACTGCCGGAGATATGTCGGTACAAACTGAATACGCAAAACATCAACAAAATTTAGCGCGTTTTAAAGTTGATATCGCTTTTGTTAATAACTTCAACATTTATTCGAATTGTGCCACGAAACCTTGCAGACAGTCGCGGAGACATATTTTCTACTGAAGTACCAAGTTTAAGAAGTGCAGCTCTTGTACTGCCGGAGATATGTCGATACCAACTGAATACGCAACACATCAAAAAAATTTAGCGCGTTTTAAAGTTGATATCGCTTTTGTTTATAACTTCCACATTTATTCGAATTGTGCCACGAAACTTTGCAGACAGTCGCGGATAGGCCTTTTCTACTGAAGTACCAAGTTACCGAAGTGCAGCTCTTGTACTGCCGGAGATATGTCGATACAAACTGAATACGCAAAACATCAACAAAATTAAGCGCGTTTTAAAGTTGATATCGCTTTTGTTAATAACTTCTATATTTATTCGAATTGTGCCACGAAACTTTGCAGACAGTCGCGGATAGGCCTTTTCGACTGAAGTACTAAGTTTCAGAAGTGCAGCTCTTGTACTGCCGGAGATATGTCGATACAAACTGAATACGCAAAACATCAACAAAATTTTGCGCGTTTCCAAGTTGATATCGCTATTGTTAATAACTTCCACATTTATTCGAATTCTGCCACGAAACTTTGCAGACAGTCGCGGAGACATGTTTTCTACTGAAGTACCAAGTTTCAGAAGTGCAGCGGTTGTACTGCCGGAGATATGTCGGTACAAACTGAATACGTCAAACATCAACAAAATTTAGCGCGTTTTAAAGTTGATATCGCTTTTGTCAATACCTTCAACATTTATTCGAATTGTGCAACGAAACTGTGCAGACAGTCGCGGAGACAGATTTTCTACTGAAGTACCAAGTTTCAGAGGTGCAGCTCTTGTACTGCCGGAGATATGTCGATACAAACTGAATACGCAAAACATCAACAAAATTTAGCGCGTTTTAAAGTTAATATCGCTTTTGTTAATAACTTCAACATTTATTCGAATTGTGCCACGAAACTTTGCAGACAGTCGCGGAGACTGATTTTCTACTGAAGTACAAGTTTCAGAAGTGCAGCTCTTGTACTGTCGGTGATATCTCGATACCAACTGAATACGCAACACATCAACAAAATTTAGCGCTTTTTAAAGTTGATACCGCTTTTGTTAATAACTTCCACATTTATCGAATTGTGTCACTAAACTTTGCAGACAGTCGCGGAGACAGATTTTCTACTGAAGTACCAAGTTTCAGAAGTGCAGCTCTTGTACTGCCGGAGATATGTCGATACAAACTGAATACGCAAAACATCAACAAAATTTAGCGCGTTTTAAAGTTGATATCGCTTTTGTTAATAACTTCCACATTTATTCGATTTGTACCACGAAACTTTGCAGACAGTCGCGGATAGGCCTTTTCTACTGAAGTACCAAGTTTCAGAAGTGCAGCTATTGTACTGTCGGAGATATGTCAATACAAACTGAATACGAAAAACATCAACAAAATTTAGCGCGTTTTAAAGTTGATATCGCTTTTGTTAAAAACTTCAACATTTATTCGAAATGTGCCACGAAACTTTGCAGACAGTCGCTGAGACAGATTTTCCACTGAAGTAGGAAGTTTCAGAAGTGCAGCTCTTGTACTACTGGAGATATGTCGATACAAACTGAATACGCAAAACATCAACAAAATTTAGCGCGTTTTAAAGTTGATATCGCTTTTGTTAATAACTTCTACATTTATTCGAATTGTGACAGGAAACTTTGCAGACAGTCGCGGAGACAGATATTCTACTGAAGTACCAAGTTTCAGAAGTGCAGCTCCTGTACTGCCGGAGATATGTCGATACAAACTGAATACGCAAAACATCAACAAAATTTAGCGCGTTTTAAAGTTGATATCGCTTTTGTTAATAACTTCCATATTTATTCGAATTGTACCACGAAACTTTGCAGACAGTCGCGGATAGGCCTTTTCTACTGAAGTACCAAGTTTCAGAAGTGCAGCTCTTGTACTGCCGGAGATATGTCGATACAAACTGAATACGCAAATCATCAACAAAATTAAGCGCGTTTTAAAATTGATATCGCTTTTGTTAATAACTTCCACATTTATTCGAATTGTGCAACGAAACTTTGCAGACAGTCGCGAGACAGATTTTCTGGTGAAGTACCAAGTTTAAGAAGTGCAGCTTTTGTACTGCCGGAGATATGTCGATACAAACTGAATACGCAAAACATCAACAAAATTTAGCTTGTTTTAAAGTTGATATCGCTTTTGTTTATAACTTCCACATTTATTCTAATTGTGCCACGAAACTTTGCAGACAGACGCGGAGACATATTTTCTACTGAAGTACCAAGTTTCAGAAGTGCAGCTCTTGTACTGCCGGAGATATGTCGATACAAACTGAATACGCAAAACATCAACAAAATTTAGCGCGTTTTAAAGTTGATATCGCTTTTGTTAATAACTTCCACATTTATTCGAATTGTGCCACGAAACTTTGCAGACAGTCGCGGATAGGCCTTTTCTACTGAAGTACCAAGTTTCAGAAGTGCAGCTCTTGTACTGCCGGAGATATGTCGATACAAACTGAATACGCAAAACATACCCAAAATTTAGCGCGTTTTAAAGTTGATATCGCTATTGTTAATAACTTCCACATTTATTCGAATTGTGCCACGAAACTTTGCAGACAGTCGCGGATAGGCCTTTTCTACTGAAGTACCAAGTTTCAGAAGTGCAGCTCTTGTACTGCCGGAGATATGTCGATACAAACTGAATACGCAAAACATCAACAAAATTAAGCGCG
Organism: Sepiola atlantica; assembly: GCA_963556195.1. Classification (NCBI taxonomy): domain Eukaryota; kingdom Metazoa; phylum Mollusca; class Cephalopoda; order Sepiida; family Sepiolidae; genus Sepiola; species Sepiola atlantica. The sequence continues at coordinate 28,088,650 of OY744526.1, forward strand.
TTTTAAAGTTGATATCGCTTTTGTTTATAACTTCCACATTTATTCGAATTGTGCCACGAAACTTTGCAGACAGTCGCGGATAGGCCTTTTCTACTGAAGTACCAAGTTTCAGAAGTGCAGCTCTTGTACTGCCGGAGATATGTCGATACAAACTGAATACGCAAAACATACCCAAAATTTAGCGCGTTTTTTAGTTGATATCGCTATTGTTAATAACTTCCACATTTATTCGAATTGTGCAACGAAACTTTGCAGACAGTCGCGGAGACAGATTTTCTACTGACGTACTAAGTTTCAGCAGTGTAGCCTTTGTACTGCCAGAGATATGTCGATACAAACTGAATACGCAAAACATCATCAAAATTTAGCGTGTTTAAAAGTTGATATCGCTTTTGTTTATAACTTCCACATTTATTCGAATTGTGCCACGAAACTTTGCAGACAGTCGCGGAGACATATTTTCTACTGAAGTACCAAGTTTCAGAAGTGCAGCTATTGTACTGCCGGAGATATGTCGATACAAACTGAATACGCAAAACATACCCAAAATTTAGCGCGTTTTAAAGTTGATATCGCTTTTGTTAATAACTTCCACATTTATTCGAATTGTGCCACGAAACTTTGCAGACAGTCGCGGAGACACATTTTCTACTGAAGTACCAAGTTTCAGAAGTGCAGCTCTTGTACTGCCGGAGATATGTCGATACAAACTGAATACGCAAAACATCAACAAAATTTAGCGTGTTTTAAAGTTGATATCGCTTTTGTTTATAACTTCCACATTTATTCGAATTATGCCACGAAACTTTGCAGACAGTCGCGGATAGGCCTTTTCTACTGAAGTACCAAGTTTCAGAAGTGCAGCTCTTGTACTGCCGGAGATATGTCGATACAAACTGAATACGCAAAACATACCCAAAATTTAGCGCGTTTTAAAGTTGATATCGCTATTGTTAATAACTTCCACATTTATTCGAATTGTGCAACGAAACTTTGCAGACAGTCGCGGAGACAGATTTTCTACTGACGTACCAAGTTTCAGCAGTGCAGCTCTTGTACTGCCGGAGATATGTCGATACAAACTGAATACGCAAAACATCAACAAAATTTAGCGTGTTTTAAAGTTGATATCGCTTTTGTTTATAACTTCCACATTTATTCGAATTGTGCCACGAAACTTTGCAGACAGTCGCGGAGACATATTTTCTACTGAAGTACCAAGTTTCAGAAGTGCAGCTATTGTACTGCCGGAGATATGTCGATACAAACTGAATACGCAAAACATCAACAAAATTTAGCGCGTTTTAAAGTTGATATCGCTTTTGTTAATAACTTCCACATTTATTCGAATTGTGCCACGAAACTTTGCAGACAGTCGCGGAGACTGATTTTCTACTGAAGTACCAAGTTTCAGAAGTGCAGCTCTTGTACTGCCGGAGATATGTCGATACCAACTGAATACGCAACACATCAACAAAATTTAGCGCTTTTTAAAGTTGATACCGCTTTTGTTAATAACTTCCACATTTATCGAATTGTGTCACTAAACTTTGCAGACAGTCGCGGAGACAGATTTTCTACTGAAGTACCAAGTTTCAGAAGTGCAGCTCTTGTACTGCCGGAGATATGTCGATACAAACTGAATACGCAAAACATCAACAAAATTTAGCGCGTTTTAAAGTTGATATCGCTTTTGTTAATAACTTCCACATTTATTCGATTTGTACCACGAAACTTTGCAGACAGTCGCGGATAGGCCTTTTCTACTGAAGTACCAAGTTTCAGAAGTGCAGCTATTGTACTGTCGGAGATATGTCAATACAAACTGAATACGAAAAACATCAACAAAATTTAGCGCGTTTTAAAGTTGATATCGCTTTTGTTAAAAACTTCAACATTTATTCGAAATGTGCCACGAAACTTTGCAGACAGTCGCTGAGACAGATTTTCCACTGAAGTAGGAAGTTTCAGAAGTGCAGCTCTTGTACTACTGGAGATATGTCGATACAAACTGAATACGCAAAACATCAACAAAATTTAGCGCGTTTTAAAGTTGATATCGCTTTTGTTAATAACTTCTACATTTATTCGAATTGTGACAGGAAACTTTGCAGACAGTCGCGGAGACAGATATTCTACTGAAGTACCAAGTTTCAGAAGTGCAGCTCCTGTACTGCCGGAGATATGTCGATACAAACTGAATACGCAAAACATCAACAAAATTTAGCGCGTTTTAAAGTTGATATCGCTTTTGTTAATAACTTCCATATTTATTCGAATTGTACCACGAAACTTTGCAGACAGTCGCGGATAGGCCTTTTCTACTGAAGTACCAAGTTTCAGAAGTGCAGCTCTTGTACTGCCGGAGATATGTCGATACAAACTGAATACGCAAATCATCAACAAAATTAAGCGCGTTTTAAAATTGATATCGCTTTTGTTAATAACTTCCACATTTATTCGAATTGTGCAACGAAACTTTGCAGACAGTCGCGAGACAGATTTTCTGGTGAAGTACCAAGTTTCAGAAGTGCAGCTTTTGTACTGCCGGAGATATGTCGATACAAACTGAATACGCAAAACATCAACAAAATTTAGCGTGTTTTAAAGTTGATATCGCTTTTGTTTATAACTTCCACATTTATTCGAATTGTGCCACGAAACTTTGCAGACAGACGCGGAGACATATTTTCTACTGAAGTACCAAGTTTCAGAAGTGCAGCTCTTGTACTGCCGGAGATATGTCGATACAAACTGAATACGCAAAACATCAACAAAATTTAGCGCGTTTTAAAGTTGATATCGCTTTTGTTAATAACTTCCACATTTATTCGAATTGTGCCACGAAACTTTGCAGACAGTCGCGGATAGGCCTTTTCTACTGAAGTACCAAGTTTCAGAAGTGCAGCCTTTGTACTGCCGGAGATATGTCGATACAAACTGAATACGCAAAACATACCCAAAATTTAGCGCGTTTTAAAGTTGATATCGCTATTGTTAATAACTTCCACATTTATTCGAATTGTGCCACGAAACTTTGCAGACAGTCGCGGATAAGCCTTTTCTACTGAAGTACCAAGTTTCAGAAGTGCAGCTCTTGTACTGCCGGAGATATGTCGATACAAACTGAATACGCAAAACATCAACAAAATTAAGCGCGTTTTAAAGTTGATATCGCTTTTGTTTATAACTTCCACATTTATTCGAATTGTGCCACGAAACTTTGCAGACAGTCGCGGATAGGCCTTTTCTACTGAAGTACCAAGTTTCAGAAGTGCAGCTCTTGTACTGCCGGAGATATGTCGATACAAACTGAATACGCAAAACATACCCAAAATTTAGCGCGTTTTTTAGTTGATATCGCTATTGTTAATAACTTCCACATTTATTCGAATTGTGCAACGAAACTTTGCAGACAGTCGCTGAGACAGATTTTCTACTGACGTACTAAGTTTCAGCAGTGTAGCCTTTGTACTGCCAGAGATATGTCGATACAAACTGAATACGCAAAACATCATCAAAATTTAGCGTGTTTTAAAGTTGATATCGCTTTTGTTTATAACTTCCACATTTATTCGAATTGTGCCACGAAACTTTGCAGACAGTCGCGGAGACATATTTTCTACTGAAGTACCAAGTTTCAGAAGTGCAGCTATTGTACTGCCGGAGATATGTCGATACAAACTGAATACGCAAAACATACCCAAAATTTAGCGCGTTTTAAAGTTGATATCGCTTTTGTTAATAACTTCCACATTTATTCGAATTGTGCCACGAAACTTTGCAGACAGTCGCGGAGACACATTTTCTACTGAAGTACCAAGTTTCAGAAGTGCAGCTCTTGTACTGCCGGAGATATGTCGATACAAACTGAATACGCAAAACATCAACAAAATTTAGCGTGTTTTAAAGTTGATATCGCTTTTGTTTATAACTTCCACATTTATTCGAATTATGCCACGAAACTTTGCAGACAGTCGCGGATAGGCCTTTTCTACTGAAGTACCAAGTTTCAGAAGTGCAGCTCTTGTACTGCCGAAGATATGTCGATACAAACTGAATACGCAAAACATACCCAAAATTTAGCGCGTTTTAAAGTTGATATCGCTATTGTTAATAACTTCCACATTTATTCGAATTGTGCAACGAAACTTTGCAGACAGTCGCGGAGACAGATTTTCTACTGACGTACCAAGTTTCAGCAGTGCAGCTCTTGTACTGCCGGAGATATGTCGATACAAACTGAATACGCAAAACATCAACAAAATTTAGCGTGTTTTAAAGTTGATATCGCTTTTGTTTATAACTTCCACATTTATTCGAATTGTGCCACGAAACTTTGCAGACAGTCGCGGAGACATATTTTCTACTGAAGTACCAAGTTTCAGAAGTGCAGCTATTGTACTGCCGGAGATATGTCGATACAAACTGAATACGCAAAACATCAACAAAATTTAGCGCGTTTTAAAGTTGATATCGCTTTTGTTAATAACTTCCACATTTATTCGAATTGTGCCACGAAACTTTGCAGACAGTCGCGGAGACTGATTTTCTACTGAAGTACCAAGTTTCAGAAGTGCAGCTCTTGTACTGCCGGAGATATGTCGATACCAACTGAATACGCAACACATCAAAAAAATTTAGCGCGTTTTAAAGTTGATATCGCTTTTGTTAATAACTTCCACATTTATTCGAATTGTGCCACGAAACTTTGCAGACAGTCGCCAAGACAGATTTTCTTCTGCAGTACCAAGTTTCAGAAGTGCAGCTCTTGTACTGCCGGAGATATGTCGATACAAACTGAATACGCAAAACATCAACAAAATTTAGCGCGTTTTAAAGTTGATATCGCTTTTGTTTATAACTTCCACATTTATTCGAATTGTGCCACGAAACTTTGCAGACAGTCGCGGAGACATGTATACTACTGAAGTACCAAGTTTCAGAAGTGCAGCTCTTGTACTACCGGAGATATGTCGATACAAACTGAATACGCAAAACATCAACAAAATTTAGCGCGTTTTAAAGTTGATATCGCTTTTGTTAATAACTTCCACATTTATTCGAATTGTGCCACGAAACTTTGCAGACAGTCGCGGAGACATGTTTTCTACTGAAGTACTAAGTTCCAGAAGTGCAGCTCTTGTACTGCTGGAGATATGTCGATACAAACTGAATACGCAAAACATCAAAAAAATTTAGCGCGTTTTAAAGTTGATATCGCTTTTGTTAATAACTTCAACATTTATTCGAATTCTGCAACGAAACTTTGCAGACAGTCGCGGAGACAGATTTTCTACTGAAGTACCAAGTTTCAGAAGTGCAGCTCTTGTACTGCCGGAGATATGTCGATACAAACTGAATACGCAAAACATCAACAAAATTTAGCGCGTTTTAAAGTTGATATCGCTTTTGTTAATAACTTCAACATTTATTCGAATTGTGCCACGAAACTTTGCAGACAGTCGCGGAGACATATTTTCTACTGAAGTACCAAGTTTCAGAAGTGCAGCTCTTGTACTGTCGGTGATATCTCGATACCAACTGAATACGCAACACATCAACAAAATTTAGAGCGTTTTAAAGTTGAGATCGCTTTTGTTAATAACTTCCACATTTATTCGAATTGTACCACGAAACTTTGCAGACAGTCGCGGATAGGCCTTTTCTACTGAAGTACCAAGTTTCAGAAGTGCAGCTCTTGTACTGCCGGTGATATCTCGATACAAACTGAATACGAAAAACATCAACAAAATTTAGCGCGTTTTAAAGTTGATATCGCTTTTGTTAAAAACTTCAACATTTATTCGAATTGTGCCACGAAACTTTGCAGACAGTCGCCAAGACAGATTTTCTACTGAAGTACAAAGTTTCAGAAGTGCAGCTCTTGTACCGCCGGAGATATGTCGATACAAACTGAATACGCAAAACATCAACAAAATTTAGCGCGTTTTAAAGTTGATATCGCTTTTGTTAATAACTTTAACATTTATTCGGATTGTGCCACGAAACCTTGCAGACAGTCGAGGATAGGCCTTTTCTACTGAAGTACCAAGTTTCAGAAGTGCAGCTCTTGTACTGCCGGAGATATGTCGATACAAACTGAATACGCAAAACATACCCAAAATTTAGCGCGTTTTAAAGTTGATATCGCTTTTGTTAATAACTTCCACATTTATTCGAATTGTGCCACGAAACTTTGCAGACAGTCGCGGATAGGCCTTTTCTACTGAAGTACCAAGTTTCCGAAGTGCAGCTCTTGTACTGCCGGAGATATGTCGATACAAACTGAATACGCAAAACATCAACAAAATTAAGCGCGTTTTAAAGTTGATATCGCTTTTGTTAATAACTTCTACATTTATTCGAATTGTGCCACGAAACTTTGCAGACAGTCGCGGATAGGCCTTTTCGACTGAAGTACTAAGTTTCAGAAGTGCAGCTCTTGTACTGCCGGAGATATGTCGATACAAACTGAATACGCAAAACATCAACAAAATTTTGCGCGTTTCCAAGTTGATATCGCTATTGTTAATAACTTCCACATTTATTCGAATTGTGCCACGAAACTTTGCAGACAGTCGCGGAGACATGTTTTCTACTGAAGTACCAAGTTTCAGAAGTGCAGCGGTTGTACTGCCGGAGATATGTCGGTACAAACTGAATACGCAAAACATCAACAAAATTTAGCGCGTTTTAAAGTTGATATCGCTTTTGTCAATACCTTTAACATTTATTCGAATTGTGCAACGAAACTGTGCAGACAGTCGCGGAGACAGATTTTCTACTGACGTACCAAGTTTCAGAGGTGCAGCTCTTGTACTGCCGGAGATATGTCGATACAAACTGAATACGCAAAACATCAACAAAATTTAGCGCGTTTTAAAGTTAATATCGCTTTTGTTAATAACTTCAACATTTATTCGAATTGTGCCACGAAACTTTGCAGACAGACGCGGAGACATATTTTCTACTGAAGTACCAAGTTTCAGAAGTGCAGCTCCTGTACTGCCGGAGATATGTCGATACAAACTGAATACGCAAAACATCAACAAAATTTAGCGCGTTTTAAAGTTGATATCGCTTTTGTTAATAACTTCCACATTTATTCGAATTGTGCCACGAAACTTTGCAGACAGTCGCGGATGGGCCTTTTCTACTGAAGTACCAAGTTTCAGAAGTGCAGCTCTTGTACTGCCGGAGATATGTCGATACAAACTGAATACGCAAAACATACCCAAAATTTAGCGCGTTTTAAAGTTGATATCGCTATTGTTAATAACTTCCACATTTATTCGAATTGTGCCACGAAACTTTGCAGACAGTCGCGGATAGGCCTTTTCTACTGAAGTACCAAGTTTCAGAAGTGCAGCTCTTGTACTGCCGGAGATATGTCGATACAAACTGAATACGCAAAACATCAACAAAATTAAGCGCGTTTTAAAGTTGATATCGCTTTTGTTTATAACTTCCACATTTATTCGAATTGTGCCACGAAACTTTGCAGACAGTCGCGGATAGGCCTTTTCTACTGAAGTACCAAGTTTCAGAAGTGCAGCTCTTGTACTGCCGGAGATATGTCGATACAAACTGAATACGCAAAACATACCCAAAATTTAGCGCGTTTTTTAGTTGATATCGCTATTGTTAATAACTTCCACATTTATTCGAATTGTGCAACGAAACTTTGCAGACAGTCGCGGAGACAGATTTTCTACTGACGTACTAAGTTTCAGCAGTGTAGCCTTTGTACTGCCAGAGATATGTCGATACAAACTGAATACGCAAAACATCATCAAAATTTAGCGTGTTTTAAAGTTGATATCGCTTTTGTTTATAACTTCCACATTTATTCGAATTGTGCCACGAAACTTTGCAGACAGTCGCGGAGACATATTTTCTACTGAAGTACCAAGTTTCAGAAGTGCAGCTATTGTACTGCCGGAGATATGTCGATACAAACTGAATACGCAAAACATACCCAAAATTTAGCGCGTTTTAAAGTTGATATCGCTTTTGTTAATAACTTCCACATTTATTCGAATTGTGCCACGAAACTTTGCAGACAGTCGCGGAGACACATTTTCTACTGAAGTACCAAGTTTCAGAAGTGCAGCTCTTGTACTGCCGGAGATATGTCGATACAAACTGAATACGCAAAACATCAACAAAATTTAGCGTGTTTTAAAGTTGATATCGCTTTTGTTTATAACTTCCACATTTATTCGAATTATGCCACGAAACTTTGCAGACAGTCGCGGATAGGCCTTTTCTACTGAAGTACCAAGTTTCAGAAGTGCAGCTCTTGTACTGCCGAAGATATGTCGATACAAACTGAATACGCAAAACATACCCAAAATTTAGCGCGTTTTAAAGTTGATATCGCTATTGTTAATAACTTCCACATTTATTCGAATTGTGCAACGAAACTTTGCAGACAGTCGCGGAGACAGATTTTCTACTGACGTACCAAGTTTCAGCAGTGCAGCTCTTGTACTGCCGGAGATATGTCGATACAAACTGAATACGCAAAACATCAACAAAATTTAGCGTGTTTTAAAGTTGATATCGCTTTTGTTTATAACTTCCACATTTATTCGAATTGTGCCACGAAACTTTGCAGACAGTCGCGGAGACATATTTTCTACTGAAGTACCAAGTTTCAGAAGTGCAGCTATTGTACTGCCGGAGATATGTCGATACAAACTGAATACGCAAAACATCAACAAAATTTAGCGCGTTTTAAAGTTGATATCGCTTTTGTTAATAACTTCCACATTTATTCGAATTGTGCCACGAAACTTTGCAGACAGTCGCGGAGACTGATTTTCTACTGAAGTACCAAGTTTCAGAAGTGCAGCTCTTGTACTGCCGGAGATATGTCGATACCAACTGAATACGCAACACATCAAAAAAATTTAGCGCGTTTTAAAGTTGATATCGCTTTTGTTAATAACTTCCACATTTATTCGAATTGTGCCACGAAACTTAGCAGACAGTCGCCAAGACAGATTTTCTTCTGCAGTACCAAGTTTCAGAAGTGCAGCTCTTGTACTGCCGGAGATATGTCGATACAAACTGAATACGCAAAACATCAACAAAATTTAGCGCGTTTTAAAGTTGATATCGCTTTTGTTTATAACTTCCACATTTATTCGAATTGTGCCACGAAACTTTGCAGACAGTCGCGGAGACATGTATACTACTGAAGTACCAAGTTTCAGAAGTGCAGCTCTTGTACTACCGGAGATATGTCGATACAAACTGAATACGCAAAACATCAACAAAATTTAGCGCGTTTTAAAGTTGATATCGCTTTTGTTAATAACTTCCACATTTATTCGAATTGTGCCACGAAACTTTGCAGACAGTCGCGGAGACATGTTTTCTACTGAAGTACTAAGTTCCAGAAGTGCAGCTCTTGTACTGCCGGAGATATGTCGATACAAACTGAATACGCAAAACATCAAAAAAATTTAGCGCGTTTTAAAGTTGATATCGCTTTTGTTAATAACTTCAACATTTATTCGAATTCTGCAACGAAACTTTGCAGACAGTCGCGGAGACAGATTTTCTACTGAAGTACCAAGTTTCAGAAGTGCAGCTCTTGTACTGCCGGAGATATGTCGATACAAACTGAATACGCAAAACATCAACAAAATTTAGCGCGTTTTAAAGTTGATATCGCTTTTGTTAATAACTTCAACATTTATTCGAATTGTGCCACGAAACTTTGCAGACAGTCGCGGAGACATATTTTCTACTGAAGTACCAAGTTTCAGAAGTGCAGCTCTTGTACTGTCGGTGATATCTCGATACCAACTGAATACGCAACACATCAACAAAATTTAGAGCGTGTTAAAGTTGAGATCGCTTTTGTTAATAACTTCCACATTTATTCGAATTGTACCACGAAACTTTGCAGACAGTCGCGGATAGGCCTTTTCTACTGAAGTACCAAGTTTCAGAAGTGCAGCTCTTGTACTGCCGGTGATATCTCGATACAAACTGAATACGAAAAACATCAACAAAATTTAGCGCGTTTTAAAGTTGATATCGCTTTTGTTAATAACTTCCACATTTATTCGAATTGTGCAACGAAACTTTGCAGACAGTCGCGGATAGGCCTTTTCTACTGAAGTCCCAAGTTTCCGAAGTGCAGCTCTTGTACTGCCGGAGATATGTCGATACAAACTGAATACGCAAAACATCAACAAAATTAAGCGCGTTTTAAAGTTGATATCGCTTTTGTTAATAACTTCTACATTTATTCGAATTGTGCCACGAAACTTTGCAGACAGTCGCGGATAGGCCTTTTCGACTGAAGTACTTAGTTTCAGAAGTGCAGCTCTTGTACTGCCGGAGATATGTCGATACAAACTGAATACGCAAAACATCAACAAAATTTTGCGCGTTTCCAAGTTGATATCGCTATTGTTAATAACTTCCACATTTATTCGAATTGTGCCACGAAACTTTGCAGACAGTCGCGGAGACATGTTTTCTACTGAAGTACCAAGTTTCAGAAGTGCAGCGGTTGTACTGCCGGAGATATGTCGGTACAAACTGAATACGCAAAACATCAACAAAATTTAGCGCGTTTTAAAGTTGATATCGCTTTTGTCAATACCTTTAACATTTATTCGAATTGTGCAACGAAACTGTGCAGACAGTCGCGGAGACAGATTTTCTACTGACGTACCAAGTTTCAGAGGTGCAGCTCTTGTACTGCCGGAGATATGTCGATACAAACTGAATACGCAAAACATCAACAAAATTTAGCGCGTTTTAAAGTTAATATCGCTTTTGTTAATAACTTCAACATTTATTCGAATTGTGCCACGAAACTTTGCAGACAGTCGCGGAGACTGATTTTCTACTGAAGTACAAGTTTCAGAAGTGCAGCTCTTGTACTGTCGGTGATATCTCGATACCAACTGAATACGCAACACATCAACAAAATTTAGCGCTTTTTAAAGTTGATACCGCTTTTGTTAATAACTTCCACATTTATCGAATTGTGTCACTAAACTTTGCAGACAGTCGCGGAGACAGATTTTCTACTGAAGTACCAAGTTTCAGAAGTGCAGCTCTTGTACTGCCGGAGATATGTCGATACAAACTGAATACGCAAAACATCAACAAAATTTAGCGCGTTTTAAAGTTGATATCGCTTTTGTTAATAACTTCCACATTTATTCGATTTGTACCACGAAACTTTGCAGACAGTCGCGGATAGGCCTTTTCTACTGAAGTACCAAGTTTCAGAAGTGCAGCTCTTTTACTGTCGGAGATATGTCGATACAAACTGAATACGAAAAACATCAACAAAATTTAGCGCGTTTTAAAGTTGATATCGCTTTTGTTAAAAACTTAAACATTTATACGAAATGTGCCACGAAACTTTGCAGACAGTCGCTGAGACAGATTTTCCACTGAAGTAGGAAGTTTCAGAAGTGCAGCTCTTGTACTACCGGAGATATGTCGATACAAACTGAATACGCAAAACATACCCAAAATTTAGCGCGTTTTAAAGTTGATATCGCTTTTGTTAATAACTTCTACATTTATTCGAATTGTGACAGGAAACTTTGCAGACAGTCGCGGAGACAGATATTCTACTGAAGTACCAAGTTTCAGAAGTGCAGCTCTTGTACTGCCGGAGATATGTCGATACAAACTGAATACGCAAAACATCAACAAAATTTAGCGCGTTTTAAAGTTGATATCGCTTTTGTTAATAACTTCCATATTTATTCGAATTGTACCACGAAACTTTGCAGACAGTCGCGGATAGGCCTTTTCTACTGAAGTACCAAGTTTCAGAAGTGCAGCTCTTGTACTGCCGGAGATATGTCGATACAAACTGAATACGCAAATCATCAACAAAATTAAGCGCGTTTTAAAATTGATATCGCTTTTGTTAATAACTTCCACATTTATTCGAATTGTGCAACGAAACTTTGCAGACAGTCGCGAGACAGATTTTCTGGTGAAGTACCAAGTTTCAGAAGTGCAGCTTTTGTACTGCCGGAGATATGTCGATACAAACTGAATACGCAAAACATCAACAAAATTTAGCGTGTTTTAAAGTTGATATCGCTTTTGTTTATAACTTCCACATTTATTCGAATTGTGCCACGAAACTTTGCAGACAGACGCGGAGACATATTTTCTACTGAAGTACCAAGTTTCAGAAGTGCAGCTCTTGTACTGCCGGAGATATGTCGATACAAACTGAATACGCAAAACATCAACAAAATTTAGCGCGTTTTAAAGTTGATATCGCTTTTGTTAATAACTTCCACATTTATTCGAATTGTGCCACGAAACTTTGCAGACAGTCGCGGATAGGCCTTTTCTACTGAAGTACCAAGTTTCAGAAGTGCAGCTCTTGTACTGCCGGAGATATGTCGATACAAACTGAATACGCAAAACATACCCAAAATTTAGCGCGTTTTTTAGTTGATATCGCTATTGTTAATAACTTCCACATTTATTCGAATTGTGCAACGAAACTTTGCAGACAGTCGCGGAGACAGATTTTCTACTGACGTACTAAGTTTCAGCAGTGCAGCTCTTGTACTGCCAGAGATATGTCGATACAAACTGAATACGCAAAACATCATCAAAATTTAGCGTGTTTTAAAGTTGATATCGCTTTTGTTTATAACTTCCACATTTATTCGAATTGTGCCACGAAACTTTGCAGACAGTCGCAGAGACATATTTTCTACTGAAGTACCAAGTTTCAGAAGTGCAGCTATTGTACTGCCGGAGATATGTCGATACAAACTGAATACGCAAAACATACCCAAAATTTAGCGCGTTTTAAAGTTGATATCGCTTTTGTTAATAACTTCCACATTTATTCGAATTGTGCCACGAAACTTTGCAGACAGTCGCGGAGACAGATTTTCTACTGAAGTACCAAGTTTCAGAAGTGCAGTTCTTGTACTGCCGGAGATATGTCGATACAAACTGAATACGCAAAACATCAACAAAATTTAGCGTGTTTTAAAGTTGATATCGCTTTTGTTTATAACTTCCACATTTATTCGAATTGTGCCACGAAACTTTGCAGACAGTCGCGGATAGGCCTTTTCCACTGAAGTACCAAGTTTCAGAAGTGCAGCTCTTGTACTGCCGGAGATATGTCGATACAAACTGAATACGCAAAACATACCCAAAATTTAGCGCGTTATAAAGTTGATATCGCTATTGTTAATAACTTCCACATTTATTCGAATTGTGCAACGAAACTTTGCAGACAGTCGCGGAGACAGATTTTCTACTGAAGTACCAAGTTTCAGCAGTGCAGCTCTTGTACTGCCGGAGATATGTCGATACAAACTGAATACGCAAAACATCAACAAAATTTAGCGTGTTTTAAAGTTGATATCGCTTTTGTTTATAACTTCCACATTTATTCGAATTGAGCCACGAAACTTTGCAGACAGTCGCGGAGACATATTTTCTACTGAAGTACCAAGTTTCAGAAGTGCAGCTATTGTACTGCCGGAGATATGTCGATACAAACTGAATACGCAAAACATCAACAAAATTTAGCGCGTTTTAAAGTTGATATCGCTTTTGTGAATAACTTCCACATTTATTCGAATTGTGCCACGAAACTTTGCAGACAGTCGCGGAGACTGATTTTCTACTGAAGTACCAATTTTCAGAAGTGCAGCTCTTGTACTGCCGGAGATATGTCGATACCAACTGAATACGCAACACATCAAAAAAATTTAGCGCGTTTTAAAGTTGATATCGCTTTTGTTAATAACTTCCACATTTATTCGAATTGTGCCACGAAACTTTGCAGACAGTCGCCAAGACAGATTTTCTTCTGCAGTACCAAGTTTCAGAAGTGCAGCTCTTGTACTGCCGGAGATATGTCGATACAAACTGAATACGCAAAACATCAACAAAATTTAGCGCGTTTTAAAGTTGATATCGCTTTTGTTTATAACTTCCACATTTATTCGAATTGTGCCACGAAACTTTGCAGACAGTCGCGGAGACATGTATACTACTGAAGTACCAAGTTTCAGAAGTGCAGCTCTTGTACTGCCGGAGATATGTCGGTACAAACTGAATACGCAAAACATCAACAAAATTTAGCGCGTTTTAAAGTTGATATCGCTTTTGTCAATACCTTCAACATTTATTCGAATTGTGCAACGAAACTGTGCAGACAGTCGCGGAGACAGATTTTCTACTGAAGTACCAAGTTTCAGAAGTGCAGCTCTTGTACTGCCGGAGATATGTCGATACAAACTGAATACGCAAAACATCAACAAAATTTAGCGCGTTTTAAAGTTGATATCGCTTTTGTTAATAACTTCCACATTTATTCGATTTGTACCACGAAACTTTGCAGACAGTCGCGGATAGGCCTTTTCTACTGAAGTACCAAGTTTCAGAAGTGCAGCTCTTTTACTGTCGGAGATATGTCGATACAAACTGAATACGAAAAACATCAACAAAATTTAGCGCGTTTTAAAGTTGATATCGCTTTTGTTAAAAACTTAAACATTTATACGAAATGTGCCACGAAACTTTGCAGACAGTCGCTGAGACAGATTTTCCACTGAAGTAGGAAGTTTCAGAAGTGCAGCTCTTGTACTACCGGAGATATGTCGATACAAACTGAATACGCAAAACATACCCAAAATTTAGCGCGTTTTAAAGTTGATATCGCTTTTGTTAATAACTTCTACATTTATTCGAATTGTGACAGGAAACTTTGCAGACAGTCGCGGAGACAGATATTCTACTGAAGTACCAAGTTTCAGAAGTGCAGCTCTTGTACTGCCGGAGATATGTCGATACAAACTGAATACGCAAAACATCAACAAAATTTAGCGCGTTTTAAAGTTGATATCGCTTTTGTTAATAACTTCCATATTTATTCGAATTGTACCACGAAACTTTGCAGACAGTCGCGGATAGGCCTTTTCTACTAAAGTACCAAGTTTCAGAAGTGCAGCTCTTGTACTGCCGGAGATATGTCGATACAAACTGAATACGCAAATCATCAACAAAATTAAGCGCGTTTTAAAATTGATATCGCTTTTGTTAATAACTTCCACATTTATTCGAATTGTGCAACGAAACTTTGCAGACAATCGCGAGACAGATTTTCTGGTGAAGTACCAAGTTTCAGAAGTGCAGCTTTTGTACTGCCGGAGATATGTCGATACAAACTGAATACGCAAAACATCAACAAAATTTAGCGTGTTTTAAAGTTGATATCGCTTTTGTTTATAACTTCCACATTTATTCGAATTGTGCCACGAAACTTTGCAGGCAGACGCGGAGACATATTTTCTACTGAAGTACCAAGTTTCAGAAGTGCAGCTCTTGTACTGCCGGAGATATGTCGATACAAACTGAATACGCAAAACATCAACAAAATTTAGCGCGTTTTAAAGTTGATATCGCTTTTGTTAATAACTTCCACATTTATTCGAATTGTGCCACGAAACTTTGCAGACAGTCGCGGATAGGCCTTTTCTACTGAAGTACCAAGTTTCAGAAGTGCAGCTCTTGTACTGCCGGAGATATGTCGATACAAACTGAATACGCAAAACATACCCAAAATTTAGCGCGTTTTTTAGTTGATATCGCTATTGTTAATAACTTCCACATTTATTCGAATTGTGCAACGAAACTTTGCAGACAGTCGCGGAGACAGATTTTCTACTGACGTACTAAGTTTCAGCAGTGCAGCTCTTGTACTGCCAGAGATATGTCGATACAAACTGAATACGCAAAACATCATCAAAATTTAGCGTGTTTTAAAGTTGATATCGCTTTTGTTTATAACTTCCACATTTATTCGAATTGTGCCACGAAACTTTGCAGACAGTCGCGGAGACATATTTTCTACTGAAGTACCAAGTTTCAGAAGTGCAGCTCTTGTACTGCCGGAGATATGTCGATACAAACTGAATACGCAAAACATACCCAAAATTTAGCGCGTTTTAAAGTTGATATCGCTTTTGTTAATAACTTCCACATTTATTCGAATTGTGCCACGAAACTTTGCAGACAGTCGCGGAGACAGATTTACTACTGAAGTACCAAGTTTCAGAAGTGCAGCTCTTGTACTGCCGGAGATATGTCGATACAAACTGAATACGCAAAACATCAACAAAATTTAGCGTGTTTTAAAGTTGATATCGCTTTTGTTTATAACTTCCACATTTATTCGAATTGTGCCACGAAACTTTGCAGACAGTCGCGGATAGGCCTTTTCTACTGAAGTACCAAGTTTCAGAAGTGCAGCTCTTGTACTGCCGGAGATATGTCGATACAAACTGAATACGCAAAACATACCCAAAATTTAGCGCGTTTTAAAGTTGATATCGCTATTGTTAATAACTTCCACATTTATTCGAATTGTGCAACGAAACTTTGCAGACAGTCGCGGAGACAGATTTTCTACTGAAGTACCAAGTTTCAGCAGTGCAGCTCTTGTACTGCCGGAGATATGTCGATACAAACTGAATACGCAAAACATCAACAAAATTTAGCGTGTTTTAAAGTTGATATCGCTTTTGTTTATAACTTCCACATTTATTCGAATTGTGCCACGAAACTTTGCAGACAGTCGCGGAGACATATTTTCTACTGAAGTACCAAGTTTCAGAAGTGCAGCTATTGTACTGCCGGAGATATGTCGATACAAACTGAATACGCAAAACATCAACAAAATTTAGCGCGTTTTAAAGTTGATATCGCTTTTGTTAATAACTTCCACATTTATTCGAATTGTGCCACGAAACTTTGCAGACAGTCGCGGAGACTGATTTTCTACTGAAGTACCAAGTTTCAGAAGTGCAGCTCTTGTACTGCCGGAGATATGTCGATACCAACTGAATACGCAACACATCAAAAAAATTTAGCGCGTTTTAAAGTTGATATCGCTTTTGTTAATAACTTCCACATTTATTCGAATTGTGCCACGAAACTTTGCAGACAGTCGCCAAGACAGATTTTCTTCTGCAGTACCAAGTTTCAGAAGTGCAGCTCTTGTACTGCCGGAGATATGTCGATACAAACTGAATACGCAAAACATCAACAAAATTTAGCGCGTTTTAAAGTTGATATCGCTTTTGTTAATAACTTCCACATTTATTCGAATTCTGCCACGAAACTTTGCAGACAGTCGCGGAGACATGTATACTACTGAAGTACCAAGTTTCAGAAGTGCAGCTCTTGTACTACCGGAGATATGTCGATACAAACTGAATACGCAAAACATACCCAAAATTTAGCGCGTTTTAAAGTTGATATCGCTTTTGTTAATAACTTCAACATTTATTCGAATTCTGCAACGAAACTTTGCAGACAGTCGCGGAGACAGATTTTCTACTGAAGTACAAAGTTTCAGAAGTGCAGCTCTTGTACTGCCGGAGATATGTCGATACAAACTGAATACGCAAAACATACCCAAAATTTAGCGCGTTTTAAAGTTGATATCGCTATTGTTAATAACTTCCACATTTATTCGAATTGTGCAACGAAACTTTGCAGACAGTCGCGGAGACAGATTTTCTACTGAAGTACCAAGTTTCAGCAGTGCAGCTCTTGTACTGCCGGAGATATGTCGATACAAACTGAATACGCAAAACATCAACAAAATTTAGCGTGTTTTAAAGTTGATATCGCTTTTGTTTATAACTTCCACATTTATTCGAATTGTGCCACGAAACTTTGCAGACAGTCGCGGAGACATATTTTCTACTGAAGTACCAAGTTTCAGAAGTGCAGCTATTGTACTGCCGGAGATATGTCGATACAAACTGAATACGCAAAACATCAACAAAATTTAGCGCGTTTTAAAGTTGATATCGCTTTTGTTAATAACTTCCACATTTATTCGAATTGTGCCACGAAACTTTGCAGACAGTCGCGGAGACTGATTTTCTACTGAAGTACCAAGTTTCAGAAGTGCAGCTCTTGTACTGCCGGAGATATGTCGATACCAACTGAATACGCAACACATCAAAAAAATTTAGCGCGTTTTAAAGTTGATATCGCTTTTGTTAATAACTTCCACATTTATTCGAATTGTGCCACGAAACTTTGCAGACAGTCGCCAAGACAGATTTTCTTCTGCAGTACCAAGTTTCAGAAGTGCAGCTCTTGTACTGCCGGAGATATGTCGATACAAACTGAATACGCAAAACATCAACAAAATTTAGCGCGTTTTAAAGTTGATATCGCTTTTGTTTATAACTTCCACATTTATTCGAATTGTGCCACGAAACTTTGCAGACAGTCGCGGAGACATGTATACTACTGAAGTACCAAGTTTCAGAAGTGCAGCTCTTGTACTACCGGAGATATGTCGATACAAACTGAATACGAAAAACATACCCAAAATTTAGCGCGTTTTAAAGTTGATATCGCTTTTGTTAATAACTTCCACATTTATTCGAATTGTGCCACGAAACTTTGCAGACAGTCGCGGAGACATGTTTTCTACTGAAGTACTAAGTTCCAGAAGTGCAGCTCTTGTACTGCCGGAGATATGTCGATACAAACTGAATACGCAAAACATCAAAAAAATTTAGCGCGTTTTAAAGTTGATATCGCTTTTGTTAATAACTTCAACATTTATTCGAATTCTGCAACGAAACTTTGCAGACAGTCGCGGAGACAGATTTTCTACTGAAGTACAAAGTTTCAGAAGTGCAGCTCTTGTACTGCCGGAGATATGTCGATACAAACTGAATACGCAAAACATCAACAAAATTTAGCGCGTTTTAAAGTTGATATCGCTTTTGTTAATAACTTCAACATTTATTCGAATTGTGCCACGAAACTTTGCAGACAGTCGCGGAGACATATTTTCTACTGAAGTACTAAGTTTCAGAAGTGCAGCTCTTGTACTGTCGGTGATATCTCGATACCAACTGAATACGCAACACATCAACAAAATTTAGAGCGTTTTAAAGTTGAGATCGCTTTTGTTAATAACTTCCACATTTATTCGAATTGTACCACGAAACTTTGCAGACAGTCGCGGATAGGCCTTTTCTACTGAAGTACCAAGTTTCAGAAGTGCAGCTCTTGTACTGCCGGTGATATCTCGATACAAACTGAATACGAAAAACATCAACAAAATTTAGCGCGTTTTAAAGTTGATATCGCTTTTGTTAAAAACTTCAACATTTATTCGAATTGTGCCACGAAACTTTGCAGACAGTCCCGGAGACATGTTTTCTACTGAAGTACCAAGTTTCAGAAGTGCAGCGGTTGTACTGCCGGAGATATGTCGGTACAAACTGAATACGCAAAACATCAACAAAATTTAGCGCGTTTTAAAGTTGATATCGCTTTTGTCAATACCTTCAACATTTATTCGAATTGTGCAACGAAACTGTGCAGACAGTCGCGGAGACAGATTTTCTACTGAAGTACCAAGTTTAAGAGGTGCAGCTCTTGTACTGCCGGAGATATGTCGATACAAACTGAATACGCAAAACATCAACAAAATTTAGCGCGTTTTAAAGTTAATATCGCTTTTGTTAATAACTTCAACATTTATTCGAATTGTGCCACGAAACTTTGCAGACAGTCTCGGAGACTGATTTTCTACTGAAGTACAAGTTTCAGAAGTGCAGCTATTGTACTGTCGGTGATATCTCGATACCAACTGAATACGCAACACATCAACAAAATTTAGCGCTTTTTAAAGTTGATACCGCTTTTGTTAATAACTTCAACATTTATCGAATTGTGTCACTAAACTTTGCAGACAGTCGCGGAGACAGATTTTCTACTGAAGTACCAAGTTTCAGAAGTGCAGCTCTTGTACTGCCGGAGATATGTCGATACAAACCGAATACGCAAAACATCAACAAAATTTAGCGCGTTTTAAAGTTGATATCGCTTTTGTTAATAACTTCCACATTTATTCGATTTGTACCACGAAACTTTGCAGACAGTCGCGGATAGGCCTTTTCTACTGAAGTACCAAGTTTCAGAAGTGCAGCTCTTGTACTGTCGGAGATATGTCGATACAAACTGAATACGAAAAACATCAACAAAATTTAGCGCGTTTTAAAGTTGATATCGCTTTTGTTAAAAACTTCAACATTTATTCGAAATGTGCCACGAAACTTTGCAGACAGTCGCTGAGACAGATTTTCCACTGAAGTAGGAAGTTTCAGAAGTGCAGCTCTTGTACTACCGGAGATATGTCGATACAAACTGAATACGCAAAACATCAACAAAATTTAGCGCGTTTTAAAGTTGATATCGCTTTTGTTAATAACTTCTACATTTATCCGAATTGTGACAGGAAACTTTGCAGACAGTCGCGGAGACAGATATTCTACTGAAGTACCAAGTTTCAGAAGTGCAGCTCTTGTACTGCCGGAGATATGTCGATACAAACTGAATACGCAAAACATCAACAAAATTTAGCGCGTTTTAAAGTTGATATCGCTTTTGTTAATAACTTCCATATTTATTCGAATTGTACCACGAAACTTTGCAGACAGTCGCGGATAGGCCTTTTCTACTGAAGTACCAAGTTTCAGAAGTGCAGCTCTTGTACTGCCGGAGATATGTCGATACAAACTGAATACGCAAATCATCAACAAAATTAAGCGCGTTTTAAAATTGATATCGCTTTTGTTAATAACTTCCACATTTATTCGAATTGTGCAACGAAACTTTGCAGACAGTCGCGAGACAGATTTTCTGGTGAAGTACCAAGTTTCAGAAGTGCAGCTTTTGTACTGCCGGAGATATGTCGATACAAACTGAATACGCAAAACATCAACAAAATTTAGCGTGTTTTAAAGTTGATATCGCTTTGGTTTATAACTTCCACATTTATTCGAATTGTGCCACGAAACTTTGCAGACAGACGCGGAGACATATTTTCTACTGAAGTACCAAGTTTCAGAAGTGCAGCTCTTGTACTGCCGGAGATATGTCGATACAAACTGAATACGCAAAACATCAACAAAATTTAGCGTGTTTTAAAGTTGATATCGCTTTTGTTTATAACTTCCACATTTATTCGAATTGTGCCACGAAACTTTGCAGACAGTCGCGGATAGGCCTTTTCTACTGAAGTACCAAGTTTCAGAAGTGCAGCTCTTGTACTGCCGGAGATATGTCGATACAAACTGAATACGCAAAACATACCCAAAATTTAGCGCGTTTTAAAGTTGATATCGCTATTGTTAATAACTTCCACATTTATTCGAATTGTGCAACGAAACTTTGCAGACAGTCGCGGAGACAGATTTTCTACTGAAGTACCAAGTTTCAGCAGTGCAGCTCTTGTACTGCCGGAGATATGTCGATACAAACTGAATACGCAAAACATCAACAAAATTTAGCGTGTTTTAAAGTTGATATCGCTTTTGTTTATAACTTCCACATTTATTCGAATTGTGCCACGAAACTTTGCAGACAGTACCGGAGACATATTTTCTACTGAAGTACCAAGTTTCAGAAGTGCAGCTCTTGTACTGCCGGAGATATGTCGATACAAACTGAATACGCAAAACATCAACAAAATTTAGCGCGTTTTAAAGTTGATATCGCTTTTGTTAATAACTTCCACATTTATTCGAATTGTGCCACGAAACTTTGCAGACAGTCGCGGAGACTGATTTTCTACTGAAGTACCAAGTTTCAGAAGTGCAGCTCTTGTACTGCCGGAGATATGTCGATACCAACTGAATACGCAACACATCAAAAAAATTTAGCGCGTTTTAAAGTTGATATCGCTTTTGTTAATAACTTCCACATTTATTCGAATTGTGCCACGAAACTTTGCAGACAGTCGCCAAGACAGATTTTCTTCTGCAGTACCAAGTTTCAGAAGTGCAGCTCTTGTACTGCCGGAGATATGTCGATACAAACTGAATACGCAAAACATCAACAAAATTTAGCGCGTTTTAAAGTTGATATCGCTTTTGTTTATAACTTCCACATTTATTCGAATTGTGCCACGAAACTTTGCAGACAGTCGCGAAGACATGTATACTACTGAAGTACCAAGTTTCAGAAGTGCAGCTCTTGTACTACCGGAGATATGTCGATACAAACTGAATACGCAAAACATCAAAAAAATTTAGCGCGTTTTAAAGTTGATATCGCTTTTGTTAATAACTTCAACATTTATTCGAATTCTGCAACGAAACTTTGCAGACAGTCGCGGAGACAGATTTTCTACTGAAGTACAAAGTTTCAGAAGTGAAGCTCTTGTACTGCCGGAGATATGTCGATACAAACTGAATACGCAAAACATCAACAAAATTTAGCGCGTTTTAAAGTTGATATCGCTTTTGGTGATAACTTCAACATTTATTCGAATTGTGCCACGAAACTTTGCAGACAGTCGCGGAGACATATTTTCTACTGAAGTACCAAGTTTCAGAAGTGCAGCTCTTGTACTGTCGGTGATATCTCGATACCAACTGAATACGCAACACATCAACAAAATTTAGAGCGTTTTAAAGTTGAGATCGCTTTTGTTAATAACTTCCACATTTATTCGAATTGTACCACGAAACTTTGCAGACAGTCGCGGATAGGCCTTTTCTACTGAAGTACCAAGTTTCAGAAGTGCAGCTCTTGTACTGCCGGTGATATCTCGATACAAACTGAATACGAAAAACATCAACAAAATTTAGCGCGTTTTAAAGTTGATATCGCTTTTGTTTATAACTTCCACATTTATTCGAATTGTGCCACGAAACTTTGCAGACAGTCGTGGATAGGCCTTTCCGTCTAAAGTACAAAGTTTCAGAAGTGTAGCTCTTGTACTGCCGGAGATATGTCGATACAAACTGAATACGCAAAACATCAACAAAATTTAGCGCGTTTTAAAGTTGATATCGCTTTTGTTGATAACTTCAACATTTATTCGAATTGTGCCACGAAACTTTGCAGACAGTCGCGGAGACATATTTTCTACTGAAGTACCAAGTTTCAGAAGTGCAGCTCTTGTACTGCCGGAGATATGTCGATACCAACTGAATACGCAAAACATCAACAAAATTCAGCGCTTTTTAAAGTTGATATCGCTTTTGTTAATAACTTCCACATTTATTCGAATTGTGCCACGAAACTTTGCAGACAATCGCGGAGACAGATTTTCTACTGAAGTACCAAGTTTCAGAAGTGCAGCTCTTGTACTGCCGGAGATATGTCGATACAAACTGAATACGCAAAACATCAACAAAATTTAGCGCGTTTTAAAGTTGATATGACTTTTGTTAATAACTTCCACATTTATTCGAATTGTGCCACGAAACTTTGCAGACAGCCCTGGAGACATATTTTCTACTGAAGTACCAAGTTTCAGAAGTGCAGCTCTTGTACTGCCGGAGATATGTCGATACAAACTGAATACGAAAAACATCAACAAAATTTAGCGCGTTTTAAAGTTGATATCGCTTTTGTTTATAACTTTCACATTTATTCGAATTGTGCCACGAAACTTTGCAGACAGTCGCGGAGACAGATTTTCTACTGAAGTACCAAGTTTTAGATGTGCAGCTCTTGTACTGCTGGAGATATGTCGATACAAACTGAATACGCAAAACATCAACAAAATTTAGCGCGTTTTAAAGTTGATATCGCTTTTGTTAATAACTTCCACATTTATTCGAATTGTGCCACGAAACTTTGCAGACAGTCGCGTATAAGCCTTTTCTACTGAAGTACCAAGTTTCAGAAGTGCAGCTCTTGTACTGCCGGAGATATGTCGATACAAACTGAATACGCAAAACATCAACAAAATTTAGCGCGTTTTAAAGTTGACATCGCTTTTGTTTATAACTTCCACATTTATTCGAATTGTGCCACGAAACTTTGCAGACAGCCCTGGAGACATATTTTCTACTGAAATACAAAGTTTCAGAAGTGCAGCTCTTGTACTGCCGGAGATATGTCGATACAAACTGAATACGCAAAACATCAACAAAATTTAGCGCGTTTTAAAGTTGATATCGCTTTTGTGAATAACTTTAACATTTATTCGAATTGTGCCACGAAACTTTGCAGACAATCGCGGATAGGCCTTTTCTACTGAAGTACCAAGTTTCAGAAGTGCAGCTCTTGTACTGCCGGAGATATGTCGATACAAACAGAATACGCAAAACATCAACAAAATTTAGCGCGTTCTAAAGTTGATATCGCTTTTGTTAATAACTTCCACATTTATTCGAATTGTGCCACGAAACTTTGCAGACAGTCGCGTATAGGCCTTTTCTACTGAAGTACCAAGTTTCAGAAGTGCAGCTCTTGTACTGCCGGAGATATGTCGATACAAACTGAATACGCAAAACATCAACAAAATTTAGCGCGTTTTAAAGTTGATATGACTTTTGTTAATAACTTCCACATTTATTCGAATTGTGCCACGAAACTTTGCAGACAGTCGCGGATAGGCCTTTTTTACTAACGTACTAAGTTTCAGAAGTGCAGCTCTTGTACTGCCGGAGATATGTCGATACAAACTGAATACGAAAAACATCAACAAAATTTAGCGCGTTTTAAAGTTGATATCGCTTTTGTTAATAACTTCCACATTTATTCGAATTGTGCCACGAAACTTTGCAGACAGTCGCGGAGACAGATTTTCTACTGAAGTACCAAGTTTTAGATGTGCAGCTATTGTACTGCCGGAGATATGTCGATACAAACTGAATACGCAAAACATCAACAAAATTTAGCGCGTTTTAAAGTTGATATCGCTTTTGTTAATAACTTCCACATTTATTCGAATTGTGCCACGAAACTTTGCAGACAGTCGCGTATAAGCCTTTTCTACTGAAGTACCAAGTTTCAGAAGTGCAGCTTTTGTACTGCCGGAGATATGTCGATACAAACTGAATACGCAAAACATCAACAAAATTTAGCGCGTTTTAAAGTTGACATCGCTTTTGTTTATAACTTCCACATTTATTCGAATTGTGCCACGAAACTTTGCAGACAGCCCTGGAGACATATTTTCTACTGAAGTACCAAGTTTCAGAAGTGCAGCTCTTGTACTGCCGGAGATATGTCGATACAAACTGAATACGCAAAACATCAACAAAATTTAGCGCGTTTTAAAGTTGATATCGCTTTTGTGAATAACTTTAACATTTATTCGAATTGTGCCACGAAACTTTGCAGACAATCGCGGATAGGCCTTTTCTACTGAAGTACCAAGTTTCAGAAGTGCAGCTTTTGTACTGCCGGAGATATGTCGATACAAACAGAATACGCAAAACATCAACAAAATTTAGCGCGTTTTAAAGTTGATATCGCTTTTGTTAATAACTTCCACATTTATTCGAATTGTGCCACGAAACTTTGCAGACAGTCGCGTATAGGCCTTTTCTACTGAAGTACCAAGTTTCAGAAGTGCAGCTCTTGTACTGCCGGAGATATGTCGATACAAACTGAATACGCAAAACATCAACAAAATTTAGCGCGTTTCCAAGTTGATATCGCTATTGTTAATAACTTCAACATTTATTCGAATTGTGCAACGAAACTTTGCAGAGAGTCGCGGAGACAGATTTTCTACTGAAGTACCAAGTTTCAGAAGTGCAGCTCTTGTACTGCCGGAGATATGTCGATACAAACTGAATACGCAAAACATCAACAAAATTTAGCGCGTTTAAAAGTTGATATCGCTTTTGTTGATAACTTCAATATTTATTCGAATTGTGCCACGAAACTTTGCAGACAGTCGCGGAGACAGATTTTCTACTGAAGTACCAAGTTTCAGAAGTGCAGCTCTTGTACTGCCGGAGATATGTCGATACCAACTGAATACGCAACACATCAACAAAATTTAGCGCGTTTTAAAGTTGATATCGCTACTGTTAATAACTTCCACATTTATTCGAATTGTGCCACGAAACTTAGCAGACAGTCGCGGATAGGCCTTTTCTGCTGAAGTACCAAGTTTCAGAAGTGCAGCTCTTGTACTGCCGGAGATATGTCGATACAAACTGAAAACGCAAAACATACCCAAAATTTAGCGCGTTTTAAAGTTGATATCGCTTTTGTTAATAACTTCCACATTTATTCGAATTGTGCCACGAAACTTTGCAGACAGTCGCGGATAGGCCTTTTCTACTGAAGTACCAAGTTTCAGAAGTGCAGCTCTTGTACTGCCGGAGATATGTCGATACAAACTGAATACGCAAAACATCAACAAAATTAAGCGCGTTGTAAAGTTGATATCGGTTTTGTTTATAACTTCCACATTTATTCGAATTGTGCCACGAAACTTTGCAAACAGTCGCGGATAGGCCTTTTCTACTGAAGTACCAAGTTTCAGAAGTGCAGCTCTTGTACTGCCGGAGATATGTCGATACAAACTGAATACGCAAAACATACCCAAAATTTAGCGCGTTTTAAAGTTGATATCGCTATTGTTAATAACTTCCAGATTTATTCGAATTGTGCCACGAAACTTTGCAGACAGTCGCGGAGACAGATTTCCTACTGACGTACCAAGTTTCAGCAGTGCAGCTATTGTACTGCCGGAGATATGTCGATACAAACTGAATACGCAAAACATCATCAAAATTTAGCGTGTTTTAAAGTTGATATCGCTTTTGTTTATAACTTCCACATTTATTCGAATTGTGCCACGAAACTTAGCAGACAGTCGCGGAGACATATTTTCTACTGCAGTACCAAGTTTCAGAAGTGCAGCTTTTGTACTGCCGGAGATATGTCGATACAAACTGAATACGCAAAACATACCCAAAATTTAGCGCGTTTTAAAGTTTATATCGCTTTTGTTAATAACTTCCACATTTATTCGAATTGTGCGACGAAACTTTGCAGACAGTCGCGGAGACAGATTTTCTACTGAAGTACCAAGTTTCAGAAGTGCAGCTCTTGTACTGCCGGAGATATGTCGATACAAACTGAATACGCAAAACATCAACAAAATTTAGCGTGTTTTAAAGTTGATATCGCTTTTGTTTATAACTTCCACATTTATTCGAATTGTGCCACGAAACTTTGCAGACAGTCGCGGATAGGCTTTTTCTACTGAAGTACCAAGTTTCAGAAGTGCAGCTCTTGTACTGCTGGAGATATGTTGACACAAACTGAATACGCAAAACACACCCAAAATTTAGCGCGTTTTAAAGTTGATATCGCTATTGTTAATAACTTCCACATTTATTCGAATTGTGCAACGAAACTTTGCAGACAGTCGCGGAGACAGATTTTCTACTGAAGTACCAAGTTTCAGAAGTGCAGCTATTGTACTGCCGGAGATATGTCGATACAAACTGAATACGCAAAACATCAACAAAATTTAGCGCGTTTTAAAGTTGATATCGCTTTTGTTAATAACTTCAACATTTATTCGAATTGTGCCACGAAACCTTGCAGACAGTCGCGGAGACATATTTTCTACTGAAGTACCAAGTTTCAGAAGTGCAGCTCTTGTACTGCCGGAGATATGTCGATACCAACTGAATACGCAACACATCAAAAAAATTTAGCGCGTTTTAAAGTTGATATCGCTTTTGTTAATAACTTCCACATTTATTCGAATTGTGCCACGAAACTTTGCAGACAGTCGCGGATAGGCCTTTTCTACTGAAGTACCAAGTTTCCGAAGTGCAGCTCTTGTACTGCCGGAGATATGTCGATACAAACTGAATACGCAAAACATCAACAAAATTAAGCGCGTTTTAAAGTTGATATCGCTTTTGTTAATAACTTCTACATTTATTCGAATTGTGCCACGAAACTTTGCAGACAGTCGCGGATAGGCCTTTTCGACTGAAGTACTAAGTTTCAGAAGTGCAGCTCTTGTACTGCCGGAGATATGTCGATACAAACTGAATACGCAAAACATCAACAAAATTTTGCGCGTTTCCAAGTTGATATCGCTATTGTTAATAACTTCCACATTTATTCGAATTGTGCCACGAAACTTTGCAGACAGTCGCGGAGACATGTTTTCTACTGAAGTACCAAATTTCAGAAGTGCAGCGGTTGTACTGCCGGAGATATGTCGGTACAAACTGAATACGCAAAACATCAACAAAATTTAGCGCGTTTTAAAGTTGATATCGCTTTTGTCAATACCTTCAACATTTATTCGAATTGTGCAACGAAACTTTGCAGACAGTCGCGGAGACAGATTTTCTACTGAAGTACCAAGTTTCAGAGGTGCAGCTCTTGTACTGCCGGAGATATGTCGATACAAACTGAATACGCAAAACATCAACAAAATTTAGCGCGTTTTAAAGTTAATATCGCTTTTGTTAATAACTTCAACATTTATTCGAATTGTGCCACGAAACTTTGCAGACAGTCGCGGAGACTGATTTTCTACTGAAGTACAAGTTTCAGAAGTGCAGCTCTTGTACTGTCGGTGATATCTCGATACCAACTGAATACGCAACACATCAACAAAATTTAGCGCTTTTTAAAGTTGATACCGCTTTTGTTAATAACTTCCACATTTATCGAATTGTGTCACTAAACTTTGCAGACAGTCGCGGAGACAGATTTTCTACTGAAGTACCAAGTTTCAGAAGTGCAGCTCTTGTACTGCCGGAGATATGTCGATACAAACTGAATACGCAACACATCAACAAAATTTAGCGCGTTTTAAAGTTGATATCGCTTTTGTTAATAACTTCCACATTTATTCGATTTGTACCACGAAACTTTGCAGACAGTCGCGGATAGGCCTTTTCTACTGAAGTACCAAGTTTCAGAAGTGCAGCTCTTGTACTGTCGGAGATATGTCGATACAAACTGAATACGAAAAACATCAACAAAATTTAGCGCGTTTTAAAGTTGATATCGCTTTTGTTAAAAACTTCAACATTTATTCGAAATGTGCCACGAAACTTTGCAGACAGTCGCTGAGACAGATTTTCCACTGAAGTAGGAAGTTTCAGAAGTGCAGCTCTTGTACTACCGGAGATATGTCGATACAAACTGAATACGCAAAACATCAACAAAATTTAGCGCGTTTTAAAGTTGATATCGCTTTTGTTAATAACTTCTACATTTATTCGAATTGTGACAGGAAACTTTGCAGACAGTCGCGGAGACAGATATTCTACTGAAGTACCAAGTTTCAGAAGTGCAGCTCTTGTACTGCCGGAGATATGTCGATACAAACTGAATACGCAAAACATCAACAAAATTTAGCGCGTTTTAAAGTTGATATCGCTTTTGTTAATAACTTCCATATTTATTCGAATTGTACCACGAAACTTTGCAGACAGTCGCGGATAGGCCTTTTCTACTGAAGTACCAAGTTTCAGAAGTGCAGTTCTTGTACTGCCTGAGATATGTCGATACAAACTGAATACGCAAATCATCAACAAAATTAAGCGCGTTTTAAAATTGATATCGCTTTTGTTAATAACTTCCACATTTATTCGAATTGTGCAACGAAACTTTGCAGACAGTCGCGAGACAGATTTTCTGGTGAAGTACCAAGTTTCAGAAGTGCAGCTTTTGTACTGCCGGAGATATGTCGATACAAACTGAATACGCAAAACATCAACAAAATTTAGCGTGTTTTAAAGTTGATATCGCTTTTGTTTATCACTTCCACATTTATTCGAATTGTGCCACGAAACTTTGCAGACAGACGCGGAGACATATTTTCTACTGAAGTACCAAGTTTCAGAAGTGCAGCTCTTGTACTGCCGGAGATATGTCGATACAAACTGAATACGCAAAACATCAACAAAATTTAGCGCGTTTTAAAGTTGATATCGCTTTTGTTTATAACTTCCACATTTATTCGAATTGTGCCACGAAACTTTGCAGACAGTCGTGGATAGGCCTTTCCTACTAAAGTACAAAGTTTCAGAAGTGTAGCTCTTGTACTGCCGGTGATATCTCGATACAAACTGAATACGCAAAACATCAACAAAATTTAGCGCGTTTTAAAGTTGATATCGCTTTTGTTGATAACTTCAACATTTATTCGAATTGTGCCACGAAACTTTGCAGACAGTCGCGGAGACATATTTTCTACTGAAGTACCAAGTTTCAGAAGTGCAGCTCTTGTACTGCCGGAGATATGTCGATACCAACTGAATACGCAAAACATCAACAAAATGCAGCGCTTTTTAAAGTTGATATCGCTTTTGTTAATAACTTCCACATTTATTCGAATTGTGCCACGAAACTTTGCAGACAATCACGGAGACAGATTTTCTACTGAAGTACCAAGTTTCAGAAGTGCAGCTCTTGTACTGCCGGAGATATGTCGATACAAACTGAATACGCAAAACATCAACAAAATTTAGCGCGTTTTAAAGTTGATATGACTTTTGTTAATAACTTCCACATTTATTCGAATTGTGCCACGAAACTTTGCAGACAGTCGCGGATAGGCCTTTTTTACTAACGTACTAAGTTTCAGAAGTGCAGCTCTTGTACTGCCGGAGATATGTCGATACAAACTGAATACGAAAAACATCAACAAAATTTAGCGCGTTTTAAAGTTGATATCGCTTTTGTTAATAACTTCCACATTTATTCGAATTGTGCCACGGAACTTTGCAGACAGTCGCGGAGACAGATTTTCTACTGAAGTACCAAGTTTTAGATGGGCAGCTCTTGTACTGCCGGAGATATGTCGATACAAACTGAATACGCAAAACATCAACACAATTTAGCGCGTTTTAAAGTTGATATCGCTTTTGTTAATAACTTCCACATTTATTCGAATTGTGCCACGAAACTTTGCAGACAGTCGCGTATAGGCCTTTTCTACTGAAGTACCAAGTTTCAGAAGTGCAGCTCTTGTACTGCCGGAGATATGTCGATACAAACTGAATACGCAAAACATCAACAAAATTTAGCGCGTTTTAAAGTTGACATCGCTTTTGTTAATAACTTCCACATTTATTCGAATTGTGCCACGAAACTTTGCAGACAGTCGCGTATAGGCCTTTTCTACTGAAGTACCAAGTTTCAGAAGTGCAGCTCTTGTACTGCCGGAGATATGTCGATACAAACTGAATACGCAAAACATCAACGAAATTTAGCGCGTTTTAAAGTTGATATCGCTTTTGTTTATAACTTCCACATTTATTCGAATTGTGCCACGAAACTTTGCAGACAGTCGTGGATAGGCCTTTCCTACTAAAGTACAAAGTTTCAGAAGTGTAGCTCTTGTACTGCCGGTGATATCACGATACAAACTGAATACGCAAAACATCAACAAAATTTAGCGCGTTTTAAAGTTGATATCGCTTTTGTTGATAACTTCAACATTTATTCGAATTGTGCCACGAAACTTTGCAGACAGTCGCGGAGACATATTTTCTACTGAAGTACCAAGTTTCAGAAGTGCAGCTCTTGTACTGCCGGAGATATGTCGATACCAACTGAATACGCAAAACATCAACAAAATGCAGCGCTTTTTAAAGTTGATATCGCTTTTGTTAATAACTTCCACATTTATTCGAATTGTGCCACGAAACTTTGCAGACAATCACGGAGACAGATTTTCTACTGAAGTACCAAGTTTCAGAAGTGCAGCTCTTGTACTGCCGGAGATATGTCGATACAAACTGAATACGCAAAACATCAACAAAATTTAGCGCGTTTTAAAGTTGATATGACTTTTGTTAATAACTTCCACATTTATTCGAATTGTGCCACGAAACTTTGCAGACAGTCGCGGATAGGCCTTTTTTACTAACGTACTAAGTTTCAGAAGTGCAGCTCTTGTACTGCCGGAGATATGTCGATACAAACTGAATACGAAAAACATCAACAAAATTTAGCGCGTTTTAAAGTTGATATCGCTTTTGTTAATAACTTCCACATTTATTCGAATTGTGCCACGGAACTTTGCAGACAGTCGCGGAGACAGATTTTCTACTGAAGTACCAAGTTTTAGATGGGCAGCTCTTGTACTGCCGGAGATATGTCGATACAAACTGAATACGCAAAACATCAACACAATTTAGCGCGTTTTAAAGTTGATATCGCTTTTGTTAATAACTTCCACATTTATTCGAATTGTGCCACGAAACTTTGCAGACAGTCGCGTATAGGCCTTTTCTACTGAAGTACCAAGTTTCAGAAGTGCAGCTCTTGTACTGCCGGAGATATGTCGATACAAACTGAATACGCAAAACATCAACAAAATTTAGCGCGTTTTAAAGTTGACATCGCTTTTGTTAATAACTTCCACATTTATTCGAATTGTGCCACGAAACTTTGCAGACAGTCGCGTATAGGCCTTTTCTACTGAAGTACCAAGTTTCAGAAGTGCAGCTCTTGTACTGCCGGAGATATGTCGATACAAACTGAATACGCAAAACATCAACAAAATTTAGCGCGTTTCCAAGTTGATATCGCTATTGTTAATAACTTCAACATTTATTCGAATTGTGCAACGAAACTTTGCAGAGAGTCGCGGAGACAGATTTTCTACTGAAGTACAAAGTTTCAGAAGTGCAGCTCTTGTACTGCCGGAGATATGTCGATACAAACTGAATACGCAAAACATCAACAAAATTTAGCGCGTTTAAAAGTTGATATCGCTTTTGTTGATAACTTCAACATTTATTCGAATTGTGCCACGAAACTTTGCAGACAGTCGCGGAGACAGATTTTCTACTGAAGTACCAAGTTTCAGAAGTGCAGCTCTTGTACTGCCGGAGATATGTCGATACCAACTGAATACGCAACACATCAACAAAATTTAGCGCGTTTTAAAGTTGATATCGCTACTGTTAATAACTTCAACATTTATTCGAATTGTGCCACGAAACTTTGCAGACAGTCGCGGATAGGCCTTTTCTGCTGAAGTACCAAGTTTCAGAAGTGCAGCTCTTGTACTGCCGGAGATATGTCGATACAAACTGAATACGCAAAACATACCCAAAATTTAGCGCGTTTTAAAGTTGATATCGCTTTTGTTGATAACTTCCACATTTATTCGAATTGTGCCACGAAATTTTGCAGACAGTCGCGGATAGGCCTTTTCTACTGAAGTACAAAGTCTCAGAAGTGCAGCTCTTGTACTGCCGGAGATATGTCGATACAAACTGAATACGCAAAACATCAACAAAATTAAGCGCGTTTTAAAGTTGATATCGGTTTTGTTTATAACTTCCACATTTATTCGAATTGTGCCACGAAACTTTGCAGACAGTCGCGGATAGGCCTTTTCTACTGAAGTACCAAGTTTCAGAAGTGCAGCTCTTGTACTGCCGGAGATATGTCGATACAAACTGAATACGCAAAACATACCCAAAATTTAGCGCGTTTTAAAGTTGATATCGCTATTGTTAATAACTTCCAGATTTATTCGAATTGTGCAACGAAACTTTGCAGACAGTCGCGGAGACAGATTGTCTACTGAAGTACCAAGTTTCAGAAGTGCAGCTCTTGTACTGCCGGAGATATGTCGATACAAACTGAATACGCAAAACATCAACAAAATTGACGCGTGTTTTAAAGTTGATATCGCTTTTGTTTATAACTTCCACATTTATTCGAATTGTGCCACGAAACTTTGCAGACAGTCGCGGAGACATATTTTCTACTGAAGTACCAAGTTTCAGAAGTGCAGCTATTGTACTGCCGGAGATATGTCGATACAAACTGAATACGCAAAACATACCCAAAATTTAGCGCGTTTTAAAGTTGATATCGCTTTTGTTAATAACTTCCACATTTATTCGAATTGTGCCACGAAACTTTGCAGACAGTCGCGGAGACATATTTTCTACTGAAGTACCAAGTTTCAGAAGTTCAGCTATTGTACTGCCGGAGATATGTCGATACTAACTGAATACGCAAAACACTAACAAAATTTAGCGCGTTTTAAAGTTGATATCGCTTTTGTTAATAACTTCAATATTTATTCGAATTGTGCCACGAAACCTTGCAGACAGTCGCGGAGACATATTTTCTACTGAAGTACCAAGTTTCAGAAGTGCAGCTCTTGTACTGCCGGAGATATGTCGATACCAACTGAATACGCAACACATCAAAAAAATTTAGCGCGTTTTAAAGTTGATATCGCTTTTGTTAATAACTTCCACATTTATTCGAATTGTGCCACGAAACTTTGCAGACAGTCGCCAAGACAGATTTTCTTCTGAAGTACCAAGTTTCAGAAGTGCAGCTCTTGTACTGCCGGAGATATGTCGATACAAACTGAATACGCAAAACATCAACAAAATTTAGCGCGTTTTAAAGTTGATATCGCTTTTGTTTATAACTTCCACATTTATTCGAATTGTGCCACGAAACTTTGCAGACAGTCGCGGAGACATGTATTCTACTGACGTACCAAGTTTCAGAAGTGCAGCTCTTGTACTACCGGAGATATGTCGATACAAACTGAATACGCAAAACATACCCAAAATTTAGCGCGTTTTAAAGTTGATATCGCTTTTGTAAATAACTTCCACATTTATTCGAATTGTGCCACGAAACTTTGCAGACAGTCGCGGAGACATGTATTCTACTGAAGTACCAAGTTTCAGAAGTGCAGCTCTTGTTCTGCCGGAGATATGTCGATACAAACTGACTACGCAAAACATCAAAAAGATTTAGCGCGTTTTAAAGTTGATATCGCTTTTGTTAATAACTTCAACATTTATTCGAATTGTGCAACGAAACTTTGCAGACAGTCGAAGAGACAGATTTTCTACTGAAGTACCAAGTCTCAGTAGTGCAGCTCTTGTACTGCCGGAGATATGTCGATACAAACTGAATACGCAAAACATCAACAAAATTTAGCGCGTTTTAAAGTTGATATCGCTTTTGTTAATAACTTCAACATTTATTCGAATTGTGCCACGAAACTTTGCAGACAGTCGCGGAGACTGATTTTCTACTGAAGTACAAGTTTCAGAAGTGCAGCTCTTGTACTGTCGGTGATATCTCGATACCAACTGAATACGCAACACATCAACAAAATTTAGCGCGTTTTAAAGTTGAGATCGCTTTTGTTAATAACTTCCACATTTATCCTAATTGTACCACGAAACCTTGCAGACAGTCGCGGATAGGCCTTTTCTACTGAAGTACCAAGTTCTAGAAGTGCAGCTCTTGTACTGCCGGAGATATGTCGATACAAACTTAATACGCAAAAGCAAAACAAAATTTAGCGCGTTTTAAAGTTGATATCGCTTTTGTTTATAACTTCCACATTTATTCGAATTGTGCCGCGAAACTTTACAGACAGTCGCGGATAGGCCTTGACTACTGACGTACCAAGTTTCAGAAGTGCAGCTATTGTACTACCGGAGATATGTCGATACAAACTGAATACGCAAAACATACCCAAAATTTAGCGCGTTTTAAAGTTGATATCGCTTTTGTTAATAACTTCCACATTTATTCGAATTGTGCAACGAAACTTTGCAGACAGTCGCGGAGACATGTTTTCTACTGAAGTACCAAGTTTCAGAAGTGCAGCTCTTGTACTGCCGGAGATATGTCGATACAAACTGAATACGCAAAACATCAAAAAAATTTAGCGCGTTTTAAAGTTGATATCGCTTTTGTTAATAACTTCAACATTTATTCGAATTGTGCAACGAAACTTTGCAGACAGTCGCGGAGACAGATTGTCTACTGAAGTACCAAGTTTCAGAAGTGCAGCTCTTGTACTGCCGGAGATATGTCGATACCAACTGAATACGCAACACATCAACAAAATTTAGAGCGTTTTAAAGTTGAGATCGCTTTTGTTAATAACTTCCACATTTATTCGAATTGTACCACGAAACTTTGCAGACAGTCCCGGAGACATATTTTCTACTGAAGTACAAAGTTTCAGAAGTGCAGCTCTTGTACCGCCGGAGATATGTCGATACAAACTGAATACGCAAAACATCAACAAAATTTAGCGCGTTTTAAAGTTGATATCGCTTTTGTTAATAACTTTAACATTTATTCGAATTGTGCCACGAAACTTTGCAGACAGTCGCGGATAGGCCTTTTCTACTGAAGTACCAAGTTTCAGAAGTGCAGCTCTTGTACTGCCGGAGATATGTCGATACAAACTGAATACGCAAAACATCAACAAAATTTAGCGCGTTTTAAAGTTGATATCGCTTTTGTTAATAACTTCCACATTTATTCGAATTGTGCCACGAAACTTTGCAGACAGTCGCGGATAGGCCTTTTCTACTGAAGTACCAAGTTTCCGAAGTGCAGCTCTTGTACTGCCGGAGATATGTCGATACAAACTGAATACGCAAAACATCAACAAAATTAAGCGCGTTTTAAAGTTGATATCGCTTTTGTTAATAACTTCTACATTTATTCGAATTGTGCCACGAAACTTTGCAGACAGTCGCGGATAGGCCTTTTCTACTGAAGTACCAAGTTTCAGAAGTGCAGCTCTTGTACTGCCGGAGATATGTCGATACAAACTGAATACGCAAAACATCAACAAAATTTAGCGCGTTTCCAAGTTGATATCGCTATTGTTAATAACTGTTACATTTATTCGAATTGTGCAACGAAACTTTGCAGACAGTCGCGGAGACAGATTTTCTACTGAAGTACCAAGTTTCAGAAGTGCAGCTCTTGTACTGCCGGAGATATGTCGATACAAACTGAATACGCAAAACATCAACAAAATTTAGCGCGTTTTAAAGTTGATATCGCTTTTGTTTATAACTTCCACATTTATTCGAATTGTGCCACGAAACTTTGCAGACAGTCGCGGAGACATATTTTCTACTGAAGTACCAAGTTTCAGAAGTGCAGCTATTGTACTGCCGGAGATAAGTCGATACAAACTGAATACGCAAAACATCAACAAAATTTAGCGCGTTTTAAAGTTGATATCGCTTTTGTTAATAACTTCAACATTTTTTCGAATTGTGCCACGAAATTTGCAGACAGTCGCGGAGACTGATTTTCTACTGAAGTACCAAGTTTCAGCAGTGCAGCTCTTGTACTGCCGGAGATATGTCGATACCAACTGAATACGCAAAACATCAACAAAATTTAGCGTGTTTTAACGTTGATATCGCTTTTGTTAATAACTTCCACATTTATTCGAATTGTGCCACGAAACTTTGCAGACAGTCGCGGAGACAGATTTTCTACTGAAGTACCAAGTTTCAGAAGTGCAGCTCTTGTACTGCCAGAGATATATCGATACAAACTGAATACGCAAAACATCAACAAAATTTAGCGCGTTTTAAAGTTGATATCGCTTTTGTTAAAAACTTCAACATTTATTCGAATTGTGCCACGAAACTTTGCAGACAGTCGCGGAGACATGTTTTCTACTGAAGTACCAAGTTTCAGAAGTGCAGCGGTTGTACTGCCGGAGATATGTCGATACAAACTGAATACGCAAAACATCAACAAAATTTAGCGCGTTTTAAAGTTGATATCGCTTTTGTCAATACCTTCAACATTTATTCGAATTGTGCAACGAAACTTTGCAGACAGTCGCGGAGACAGATTTTCTACTGAAGTACCAAGTTTCAGAAGTGCAGCTCTTGTACTGCCGGAGATATGTCGATACAAACTGAATACGCAAAACATCAACAAAATTAAGCGCGTTTTAAAGTTGATATCGCTTTTGTTAATAACTTCAACATTTATTCGAATTGTGCCACGAAACTTTGCAGACAGTCGCGGAGACTGATTTTCTACTGACGTACAAGTTTCAGAAGTGCAGCTCTTGTACTGTCGGTGATATCTCGATACCAACTGAATACGCAACACATCAACAAAATTTAGCGCGTTTTAAAGTTGATATCGCTTTTGTTAATAACTTCAACATTTATTCGATTCGTACCACGAAACTTTGCAGACAGTCGCGGATAGGCCTTTTCTACTGAAGTACCAAGTTTCAGAAGTGCAGCTCTTGTACTGCCATAGATATGTCGATACAAACTGAATACGAAAAACATCAACAAAATTTAGCGCGTTTTAAAGTTGATATCGCTTTTGTTAAAAACTTCAACATTTATCTGAAATGTGCCACGAAACTTTGCAGACAGTCGCTGAGACAGATTTTCCACTGAAGTAGGAAGTTTCAGAAGTGCAGCTCTTGTACTACCGGAGATATGTCGATACAAACTGAATACGCAAAACATCAACAAAATTTAGCGCGTTTTAAAGTTTATATCGCTTTTGTTAATAACTACTACATTTATTCGAATTGTGACAGGAAACTTTGCAGACAGTCGTGGAGACAGATATTCTACTGAAGTACCAAGTTTCAGAAGTGCAGCTCTTGTACTGCCGGAGATATGTCGATACAAACTTAATACGCAAAACATCAACAAAATTTAGCGCGTTTTAAAGTTGATATCGCTTTTGTTAATAACTTCCATATTTATTCGAATTGTACCACGAAACTTTGCAGACAGTCGCGGATAGGCCTTTTCTACTGAAGTACCAAGTTTCAGAAGTGCAGCTCTTGTACTGCCGGAGATATGTCGATACAAACTGAATACGCAAACTATCAACAAAATTTAGCGCGTTTTAAAATTGATATCGCTTTTGTTAATAACTTCTCACATTTATTCGAATTGTGCAACGAAACTTTGACGACAGTCGCGAGACAGATTTTCTGGTGAAGTACCAAGTTTCAGAAGTGCAGCTCTTGTACTGCCGGAGATATGTCGATACAAACTGAATACGCAAAACATCAATAAAATTTAGCGTGTTTTAAAGTTGATATCGCTTTTGTTTATAACTTCCACATTTATTCGAATTGTGCCACGAAACTTTGCAGACATTCGTGGATATGCCTTTCCTACTGAAGTACAAAGTTTCAGAAGTGTAGCTCTTGTACTGTCGGTGATATCTCGATACAAACTGAATACGCAAAACATCAACAAAATTTAGCGCGTTTTAAAGTTGATATCGCTTTTGTTAATAACTTCCACATTTATTCGAATTGTGCCACGAAACTTTGCAGACAATCGCGGAGACAGATTTTCTACTGAAGTACCAAGTTTCAGAAGTGCAGCTCTTGTACTGCCGGAGATATGTCGATACAAACTGAATACGCAAAACATCAACAAAATTTAGCGCGTTTTAAAGTTGATATCGCTTTGGTTAATAACTTCCACATTTATTCGAATTGTGCCACGAAACTTTGCAGACAGTCGCGGATAGGCCTTTTTTACTAACGTACTAAGTTTCAGAAGTGCAGCTCTTGTACTGCCGGAGATATGTCGATACAAACTGAATACGAAAAACATCAACAACATTTAGCGCGTTTTAAAGTTGATATCGCTTTTGTTGATAACTTCAACATTTATTCGAATTGTGCCACGAAACTTTGCAGACAGTCGCGGAGACAGATTTCCTACTGAAGTACCAAGTTTTAGATGTGCAGCTCTTGTACTGCCGGAGATATGTCGATACAAACTGAATACGCAAAACATCAACAAAATTTAGCGCGTTTTAAAGTTGATATCGCTTTTGTTAATAACTTCCACATTTATTCGAATTGTGCCACGAAACTTTGCAGACAGTCGCGTATAGGTTTTTTCTACTGAAGTACCAAGTTTCAGAAGTGCAGCTCTTGTACTGCCGCAGATATGTCGATACAAACTGAATACGCAAAACATCAACAAAATTTAGCGCGTATTAAAGTTGACATCGCTTTTGTTTATAACTTCCACATTTATTCGAATTGTGCCACGAAACTTTGCAGACAGCTCTTGAGACATATTTTCTACTGAAGTACCAAGTTTCAGAAGTGCAGCTCTTGTACTGCCGGAGATATGTCGATACAAACTGAATACGCAAAACATCAACAAAATTTAGCGCGTTTTACAGTTGATATCGCTTTTGTTAATAACTTTAACATTTATTCGAATTGTGCCACGAAACTTTGCAGACAATCGCGGATAGGCCTTTTCTACTGAAGTACCAAGTTTCAGAAGTGCAGCTCTTGTACTGCCGGAGATATGTCGATACAAACAGAATACGCAAAACATCAACAAAATTTAGCGCGTTTTAAAGTTGATATCGCTTTTGTTAATAACTTCAACATTTTTTCGAATTGTGCCACGAAACTTTGCAGACAGTCGCGGAGACTGATTTTCAACTGAAGTACCAAGTTTCAGAAGTGCAGCTCTTGTACTGCCGGAGATATGTCGATACCAACTGAATACGCAACACATCAACAAAATTTAGCGTGTTTTAAAGTTGATATCGCTTTTGTTAATAACTTCCACATTTATTCGAATTGTGCCACGAAACTTTGCAGACAGTCGCGGAGACAGATTTTCTACTGAAGTACCAAGTTTCAGAAGTGAAGCTCTTGTACTACCGGAGATATGTCGATACAAACTGAATACGCAAAACATCAACAAAATTTAGCGCGTTTTAAAGTTGATATCGCTTTTGTTAATAACTTCCACATTTATTCGAATTGTGCCACGAAACTTTGCAGACAGTCGCGGAGACATGTTTTCTACTGAAGTACCAAGTTTCAGAAGTGCAACTCTTGTACTGCCGGAGATATGTCGATACAAACTGAATACGCAAAACATCAACAAAATTTAGCGCGTTTTAAAGTTGATATCGCTTTTGTTAATAACTTCAACATTTATTCGAATTGTGCCACGAAACTTTGCAGACAGTCGCGGAGACTGATTTTCTACTGACGTACAAGTTTCAGAAGTGCAGCTCTTGTACTGTCGGTGATATCTCGATACCAACTGAATACGCAACACATCAACAAAATTTAGCGCGTTTTAAAGTTGATACCGCTTTTGTTAATAACTTCCACATTTATCGAATTGTGTCACTAAACTTTGCAGACAGTCGCGGAGACAGATTTTCTACTGAAGTACCAAGTTTCATCAGTGCAGCTCTTGTACTGCCGGAGATATGTCGATACAAACTGAATACGCAAAACATCAACAAAATTTAGCGCGTTTTAAAGTTGATATCGCTTTTGTTAATAACTTCAACATTTATTCGATTTGTACCACGAAACTTTGCAGACAGTCGCGGATAGGCCTTTTCTACTGAAGTACCAAGTTTCAGAAGTGCAGCTCTTGTACTGCCATAGATATGTCGATACAAACTGAATACGAAAAACATCAACAAAATTTAGCGCGTTTTAAAGTTGATATCGCTTTTGTTAATAACTTCTACATTTATTCGAATTGTGACAGGAAACTTTGCAGACAGTCGCGGAGACAGATATTCTACTGAAGAACCAATTTTCAGAAGTGCAGCTCTTGTACTGCCGGAGATATGTCGATACAAACTGAATACGCAAAACATCAACAAAATTTAGCGCGTTTTAAAGTTGATATCGCTTTTGTTAATAACTTCCATATTTATTCGAATTGTACCACGAAACTTTGCAGACAGTCGCGGATAGGCGTTTTCTACTGTAGTACCAAGTTTCAGAAGTGCAGCTCTTGTACTGCCGGAAATATGTCGATACAAACTGAATACGCAAATCATCAACAAAATTTAGCGCGTTTTAAAATTGATATCGCTTTTGTTAATAACTTCCACATTTATTCGAATTCTGCAACGAAACTTTGCAGACAGTCGCGAGACAGATTTTCTACTGAAGTACCAAGTTTCATCAGTGCAGCTCTTGTACTGCCGGAGATATGTCGATACAAACTGAATACGCAAAACATCAACAAAATGAAGCGTGTTTTAAAGTTGATATCGCTTTTGTTAATAACTTCCACATTTATTCGAATTGTGCCACGAAACTTTGCAGACAGTCGCGGAGACATATTTTCTACTGAAGTACCAAGTTTCAGAAGTGCAGCTATTGTACTGCCGGAGATAAGTCGATACAAACTGAATACGCAAAACATCAACAAAATTTAGCGCGTTTTAAAGTTGATATCGCTTTTGTTAATAACTTCAACATTTTTTCGAATTGTGCCACGAAACTTTGCAGACAGTCGCGGAGACTGATTTTCTACTGAAGTACCAAGTTTCCGCAGTGCAGCTCTTGTACTGCCGGAGATATGTCGATACCAACTGAATACGCAACACATCAACAAAATTTAGCGTGTTTTAACGTTGATATCGCTTTTGTTAATAACTTCCACATTTATTCGAATTGTGCCACGAAACTTTGCAGACAGTCGCGGAGACAGATTTTCTACTGAAGTACCAAGTTTCAGAAGTGCAGCTCTTGTACTGCCAGAGATATGTCGATACAAACTGAATACGCAAAACATCAACAAAATCTAGCGCGTTTTAAAGTTGATATCGCTTTTGTTAATAACTTCCACATTTATTCGAATTGTGCCACGAAACTTTGCAGACAGTCGCGGAGACATGTTGTCTACTGAAGTACCAAGTTTCAGAAGTGCAGCGGTTGTACTGCCGGAGATATGTCGATACAAACTGAATACGCAAAACATCAACACAATTTAGCGCGTTTTAAAGTTGATATCGCTTTTGTTAATAACTTCCACATTTATTCGAATGGTGCCACGAAACTTTGCAGACAATCGCGGATAGGCCTTTTCTACTGAAGTACCAAGTTTCAGAAGTGCAGCTCTTGTACTGCCGGAGATATGTCGATACAAACTGAATACGCAAAACATCAACAAAATTTAGCGCGTTTTAAAGTTGATATCGCTTTTGTTAATAACTTCAACATTTTTTCGAATTGTGCCACGAAACTTTGCAGACAGTCGCGGAGACTGATTTTCAACTGAGGTACCAAGTTTCAGCAGTGCAGCTCTTGTACTGCCGGAGATATGTCGATACCAACTGAATACGCAACACATCAACAAAATTTAGCGTGTTTTAAAGTTGATATCGCTTTTGTTAATAACTTCCACATTTATTCGAATTGTGCAACGAAACTTTGCAGACAGTCGCGGAGACAGATTTTCTACTGAAGTACCAAGTTTCAGAAGTGAAGCTCTTGTACTACCGGAGATATGTCGATACAAACTGAATACGCAAAACATCAACAAAATTTAGCGCGTTTTAAAGTTGATATCGCTTTTGTTAATAACTTCCACATTTATTCGAATTGTGCCACGAAACTTTGCAGACAGTCGCGGAGACATGTTTTCTACTGAAGTACCAAGTTTCAGAAGTGCAACTCTTGTACTGCCGGAGATATGTCGATACAAACTGAATACGCAAAACATCAACAAAATTTAGCGCGTTTTAAAGTTGATATCGCTTTTGTTAATAACTTCAACATTTATTCGAATTGTGCCACGAAACTTTGCAGACAGTCGCGGAGACTGATTTTCTACTGACGTACAAGTTTCAGAAGTGCAGCTCTTGTACTGTCGGTGATATCTCGATACCAACTGAATACGCAACACATCAACAAAATTTAGCGCGTTTTAAAGTTGATATCGCTTTTGTTAATAACTTCAACATTTATTCGATTCGTACCACGAAACTTTGCAGACAGTCGCGGATAGGCCTTTTCTACTGAAGTACCAAGTTTCAGAAGTGCAGCTCTTGTACTGCCATAGATATGTCGATACAAACTGAATACGAAAAACATCAACAAAATTTAGCGCGTTTTAAAGTTGATATCGCTTTTGTTAAAAACTTCAACATTTATCTGAAATGTGCCACGAAACTTTGCAGACAGTCGCTGAGACAGATTTTCCACTGAAGTAGGAAGTTTCAGAAGTGCAGCTCTTGTACTACCGGAGATATGTCGATACAAACTGAATACGCAAAACATCAACAAAATTTAGCGCGTTTTAAAGTTTATATCGCTTTTGTTAATAACTACTACATTTATTCGAATTGTGACAGGAAACTTTGCAGACAGTCGCGGAGACAGATATTCTACTGAAGTACCAAGTTTCAGAAGTGCAGCTCTTGTACTGCCGGAGATATGTCGATACAAACTTAATACGCAAAACATCAACAAAATTTAGCGCGTTTTAAAGTTGATATCGCTTTTGTTAATAACTTCCATATTTATTCGAATTGTACCACGAAACTTTGCAGACAGTCGCGGATAGGCCTTTTCTACTGAAGTACCAAGTTTCAGAAGTGCAGCTCTTGTACTGCCGGAGATATGTCGATACAAACTGAATACGCAAACTATCAACAAAATTTAGCGCGTTTTAAAATTGATATCGCTTTTGTTAATAACTTCTCACATTTATTCGAATTGTGCAACGAAACTTTGACGACAGTCGCGAGACAGATTTTCTGGTGAAGTACCAAGTTTCAGAAGTGCAGCTCTTGTACTGCCGGAGATATGTCGATACAAACTGAATACGCAAAACATCAATAAAATTTAGCGTGTTTTAAAGTTGATATCGCTTTTGTTTATAACTTCCACATTTATTCGAATTGTGCCACGAAACTTTGCAGACATTCGTGGATATGCCTTTCCTACTGAAGTACAAAGTTTCAGAAGTGTAGCTCTTGTACTGTCGGTGATATCTCGATACAAACTGAATACGCAAAACATCAACAAAATTTAGCGCGTTTTAAAGTTGATATCGCTTTTGTTAATAACTTCCACATTTATTCGAATTGTGCCACGAAACTTTGCAGACAATCGCGGAGACAGATTTTCTACTGAAGTACCAAGTTTCAGAAGTGCAGCTCTTGTACTGCCGGAGATATGTCGATACAAACTGAA
Organism: Sepiola atlantica; assembly: GCA_963556195.1. Lineage (NCBI taxonomy): Eukaryota > Metazoa > Mollusca > Cephalopoda > Sepiida > Sepiolidae > Sepiola > Sepiola atlantica. The sequence goes on from OY744526.1 coordinate 28,133,243, forward strand.
TACGCAAAACATCAACAAAATTTAGCGCGTTTTAAAGTTGATATCGCTTTTGTTAATAACTTCCACATTTATTCGAATTGTGCCACGAAACTTTGCAGACAGTCGCGGATAGGCCTTTTTTACTAACGTACTAAGTTTCAGAAGTGCAGCTCTTGTACTGCCGGAGATATGTCGATACAAACTGAATACGAAAAACATCAACAACATTTAGCGCGTTTTAAAGTTGATATCGCTTTTGTTGATAACTTCAACATTTATTCGAATTGTGCCACGAAACTTTGCAGACAGTCGCGGAGACAGATTTCCTACTGAAGTACCAAGTTTTAGATGTGCAGCTCTTGTACTGCCGGAGATATGTCGATACAAACTGAATACGCAAAACATCAACAAAATTTAGCGCGTTTTAAAGTTGATATCGCTTTTGTTAATAACTTCCACATTTATTCGAATTGTGCCACGAAACTTTGCAGACAGTCGCGTATAGGTTTTTTCTACTGAAGTACCAAGTTTCAGAAGTGCAGCTCTTGTACTGCCGCAGATATGTCGATACAAACTGAATACGCAAAACATCAACAAAATTTAGCGCGTATTAAAGTTGACATCGCTTTTGTTTATAACTTCCACATTTATTCGAATTGTGCCACGAAACTTTGCAGACAGCTCTTGAGACATATTTTCTACTGAAGTACCAAGTTTCAGAAGTGCAGCTCTTGTACTGCCGGAGATATGTCGATACAAACTGAATACGCAAAACATCAACAAAATTTAGCGCGTTTTACAGTTGATATCGCTTTTGTTAATAACTTTAACATTTATTCGAATTGTGCCACGAAACTTTGCAGACAATCGCGGATAGGCCTTTTCTACTGAAGTACCAAGTTTCAGAAGTGCAGCTCTTGTACTGCCGGAGATATGTCGATACAAACAGAATACGCAAAACATCAACAAAATTTAGCGCGTTTTAAAGTTGATATCGCTTTTGTTAATAACTTCAACATTTTTTCGAATTGTGCCACGAAACTTTGCAGACAGTCGCGGAGACTGATTTTCAACTGAAGTACCAAGTTTCAGAAGTGCAGCTCTTGTACTGCCGGAGATATGTCGATACCAACTGAATACGCAACACATCAACAAAATTTAGCGTGTTTTAAAGTTGATATCGCTTTTGTTAATAACTTCCACATTTATTCGAATTGTGCCACGAAACTTTGCAGACAGTCGCGGAGACAGATTTTCTACTGAAGTACCAAGTTTCAGAAGTGAAGCTCTTGTACTACCGGAGATATGTCGATACAAACTGAATACGCAAAACATCAACAAAATTTAGCGCGTTTTAAAGTTGATATCGCTTTTGTTAATAACTTCCACATTTATTCGAATTGTGCCACGAAACTTTGCAGACAGTCGCGGAGACATGTTTTCTACTGAAGTACCAAGTTTCAGAAGTGCAACTCTTGTACTGCCGGAGATATGTCGATACAAACTGAATACGCAAAACATCAACAAAATTTAGCGCGTTTTAAAGTTGATATCGCTTTTGTTAATAACTTCAACATTTATTCGAATTGTGCCACGAAACTTTGCAGACAGTCGCGGAGACTGATTTTCTACTGACGTACAAGTTTCAGAAGTGCAGCTCTTGTACTGTCGGTGATATCTCGATACCAACTGAATACGCAACACATCAACAAAATTTAGCGCGTTTTAAAGTTGATACCGCTTTTGTTAATAACTTCCACATTTATCGAATTGTGTCACTAAACTTTGCAGACAGTCGCGGAGACAGATTTTCTACTGAAGTACCAAGTTTCATCAGTGCAGCTCTTGTACTGCCGGAGATATGTCGATACAAACTGAATACGCAAAACATCAACAAAATTTAGCGCGTTTTAAAGTTGATATCGCTTTTGTTAATAACTTCAACATTTATTCGATTTGTACCACGAAACTTTGCAGACAGTCGCGGATAGGCCTTTTCTACTGAAGTACCAAGTTTCAGAAGTGCAGCTCTTGTACTGCCATAGATATGTCGATACAAACTGAATACGAAAAACATCAACAAAATTTAGCGCGTTTTAAAGTTGATATCGCTTTTGTTAATAACTTCTACATTTATTCGAATTGTGACAGGAAACTTTGCAGACAGTCGCGGAGACAGATATTCTACTGAAGAACCAATTTTCAGAAGTGCAGCTCTTGTACTGCCGGAGATATGTCGATACAAACTGAATACGCAAAACATCAACAAAATTTAGCGCGTTTTAAAGTTGATATCGCTTTTGTTAATAACTTCCATATTTATTCGAATTGTACCACGAAACTTTGCAGACAGTCGCGGATAGGCGTTTTCTACTGTAGTACCAAGTTTCAGAAGTGCAGCTCTTGTACTGCCGGAAATATGTCGATACAAACTGAATACGCAAATCATCAACAAAATTTAGCGCGTTTTAAAATTGATATCGCTTTTGTTAATAACTTCCACATTTATTCGAATTCTGCAACGAAACTTTGCAGACAGTCGCGAGACAGATTTTCTACTGAAGTACCAAGTTTCATCAGTGCAGCTCTTGTACTGCCGGAGATATGTCGATACAAACTGAATACGCAAAACATCAACAAAATGAAGCGTGTTTTAAAGTTGATATCGCTTTTGTTTATAACTTCCACATTTATTCGAATTGTGCCACGAAACTTTGCAGACAGTCGCGGAGACATATTTTCTACTGAAGTACCAAGTTTCAGAAGTGCAGCTATTGTACTGCCGGAGATAAGTCGATACAAACTGAATACGCAAAACATCAACAAAATTTAGCGCGTTTTAAAGTTGATATCGCTTTTGTTAATAACTTCAACATTTTTTCGAATTGTGCCACGAAACTTTGCAGACAGTCGCGGAGACTGATTTTCTACTGAAGTACCAAGTTTCCGCAGTGCAGCTCTTGTACTGCCGGAGATATGTCGATACCAACTGAATACGCAACACATCAACAAAATTTAGCGTGTTTTAACGTTGATATCGCTTTTGTTAATAACTTCCACATTTATTCGAATTGTGCCACGAAACTTTGCAGACAGTCGCGGAGACAGATTTTCTACTGAAGTACCAAGTTTCAGAAGTGCAGCTCTTGTACTGCCAGAGATATGTCGATACAAACTGAATACGCAAAACATCAACAAAATCTAGCGCGTTTTAAAGTTGATATCGCTTTTGTTAATAACTTCCACATTTATTCGAATTGTGCCACGAAACTTTGCAGACAGTCGCGGAGACATGTTGTCTACTGAAGTACCAAGTTTCAGAAGTGCAGCGGTTGTACTGCCGGAGATATGTCGATACAAACTGAATACGCAAAACATCAACAAAATTTAGCGCGTTTTAAAGTTGATATCGCTTTTGTTAATAACTTCCACATTTATTCGAATGGTGCCACGAAACTTTGCAGACAATCGCGGATAGGCCTTTTCTACTGAAGTACCAAGTTTCAGAAGTGCAGCTCTTGTACTGCCGGAGATATGTCGATACAAACTGAATACGCAAAACATCAACAAAATTTAGCGCGTTTTAAAGTTGATATCGCTTTTGTTAATAACTTCAACATTTTTTCGAATTGTGCCACGAAACTTTGCAGACAGTCGCGGAGACTGATTTTCAACTGAAGTACCAAGTTTCAGCAGTGCAGCTCTTGTACTGCCGGAGATATGTCGATACCAACTGAATACGCAACACATCAACAAAATTTAGCGTGTTTTAAAGTTGATATCGCTTTTGTTAATAACTTCCACATTTATTCGAATTGTGCCACGAAACTTTGCAGACAGTCGCGGAGACAGATTTTCTACTGAAGTACCAAGTTTCAGAAGTGAAGCTCTTGTACTACCGGAGATATGTCGATACAAACTGAATACGCAAAACATCAACAAAATTTAGCGCGTTTTAAAGTTGATATCGCTTTTGTTAATAACTTCCACATTTATTCGAATTGTGCCACGAAACTTTGCAGACAGTCGCGGAGACATGTTTTCTACTGAAGTACCAAGTTTCAGAAGTGCAACTCTTGTACTGCCGGAGATATGTCGATACAAACTGAATACGCAAAACATCAACAAAATTTAGCGCGTTTTAAAGTTGATATCGCTTTTGTTAATAACTTCAACATTTATTCGAATTGTGCCACGAAACTTTGCAGACAGTCGCGGAGACTGATTTTCTACTGACGTACAAGTTTCAGAAGTGCAGCTCCTGTACTGTCGGTGATATCTCGATACCAACTGAATACGCAACACATCAACAAAATTTAGCGCGTTTTAAAGTTGATACCGCTTTTGTTAATAACTTCCACATTTATCGAATTGTGTCACTAAACTTTGCAGACAGTCGCGGAGACAGATTTTCTACTGAAGTACCAAGTTTCATCAGTGCAGCTCTTGTACTGCCGGAGATATGTCGATACAAACTGAATACGCAAAACATCAACAAAATTTAGCGCGTTTTAAAGTTGATATCGCTTTTGTTAATAACTTCAACATTTATTCGATTTGTACCACGAAACTTTGCAGACAGTCGCGGATAGGCCTTTTCTACTGAAGTACCAAGTTTCAGAAGTGCAGCTCTTGTACTGCCATAGATATGTCGATACAAACTGAATACGAAAAACATCAACAAAATTTAGCGCGTTTTAAAGTTGATATCGCTTTTGTTAATAACTTCTACATTTATTCGAATTGTGACAGGAAACTTTGCAGACAGTCGCGGAGACAGATATTCTACTGAAGAACCAATTTTCAGAAGTGCAGCTCTTGTACTGCCGGAGATATGTCGATACAAACTGAATACGCAAAACATCAACAAAATTTAGCGAGTTTTAAAGTTGATATCGCTTTTGTTAATAACTTCCATATTTATTCGAATTGTACCACGAAACTTTGCAGACAGTCGCGGATAGGCGTTTTCTACTGAAGTACCAAGTTTCAGAAGTGCAGCTCTTGTACTGCCGGAGATATGTCGATACAAACTGAATACGCAAATCATCAACAAAATTTAGCGCGTTTTAAAATTGATATCGCTTTTGTTAATAACTTCCACATTTATTCGAATTCTGCAACGAAACTTTGCAGACAGTCGCGAGACAGATTTTCTACTGAAGTACCAAGTTTCATCAGTGCAGCTCTTGTACTGCCGGAGATATGTCGATACAAACTGAATACGCAAAACATCAACAAAATGAAGCGTGTTTTAAAGTTGATATCGCTTTTGTTTATAACTTCCACATTTATTCGAATTGTGCCACGAAACTTTGCAGACAGTCGCGGAGACATATGTTCTACTGAAGTACCAAGTTTCAGAAGTGCAGCTATTGTACTGCCGGAGATAAGTCGATACAAACTGAATACGCAAAACATCAACAAAATTTAGCGCGTTTTAAAGTTGATATCGCTTTTGTTAATAACTTCAACATTTTTTCGAATTGTGCCACGAAACTTTGCAGACAGTCTCGGAGACTGATTTTCTACTGAAGTACCAAGTTTCAGCAGTGCAGCTCTTGTACTGCCGGAGATATGTCGATACCAACTGAATACGCAACACATCAACAAAATCTAGCGCGTTTTAAGGTTGATATCGCTTTTGTTAATAACTTCCACATTTATTCGAATTGTGCCACGAAACTTTGCAGACAGTCGCGGAGACATGTTGTCTACTGAAGTACCAAGTTTCAGAAGTGCAGCGGTTGTACTGCCGGAGATATGTCGATACAAACTGAATACGCAAAACATCAACAAAATTTAGCGCGTTTTAAAGTTGATATCGCTTTTGTCAATACCTTCAACATTTATTCGAATTGTGCAACGAAACTTTGCAGACAGTCGCGGAGACAGATTTTCTACTGAAGTACCAAGTTTCAGAAGTGCAGCTCTTGTACTGCCGGAGATATGTCGATACAAACTGAATACGCAAAACATCAACAAAATTTAGCGCGTTTTAAAGTTGATATCGCTTTTGTTAATAACTTCAACATTTATTCGAATTGTGCCACGAAACTTTGCAGACAGTCGCGGAGACGTATTTTCTACTGACGTACAAGTTTCAGAAGTGCAGCTCTTGTACTGTCGGTGATATCTCGATACCAACTGAATACGCAACACATCAACAAAATTTAGCGCGTTTTAAAGTTGATACCGCTTTTGTTAATAACTTCCACATTTATCGAATTGTGTCACTAAACTTTGCAGACAGTCGCGGAGACAGATTTTCTACTGAAGTACCAAGTTTCAGAAGTGCAGCTCTTGTACTGCCGGAGATATGTCGATACAAACTGAATACGCAAAACATCAACAAAATTTAGCGCGTTTTAAAGTTGATATCGCTTTTGTTAATAACTTCAACATTTATTCGATTTGTACCACGAAACTTTGCAGACAGTCGCGGATAGGCCTTTTCTACTGAAGTACCAAGTTTCAGAAGTGCAGCTCTTGTACTGCAATAGATATGTCGATACAAACTGAATACGAAAAACATCAACAAAATTTAGCGCGTTTTAAAGTTGATATCGCTTTTGTTAAAAACTTCAACATTTATTCGAAATGTGCCACGAAACTTTGCAGACAGTCGCTGAGACAGATTTTCCACTGAAGTAGGAAGTTTCAGAAGTGCAGCTCTTGTACTACCGGAGATATGTCGATACAAACTGAATACGCAAAACATCAACAAAATTTAGCGCGTTTTAAAGTTGATATCGCTTTTGTTAATAACTTCTACATTTATTCGAATTGTGACAGGAAACTTTGCAGACAGTCGCGGAGACAGATATTCTACTGAAGTACCAAGTTTCAGAAGTGCAGCTTTTGTACTGCCGGAGATATGTCGATACAAACTGAATACGCAAAACATCAACAAAATTTAGCGCGTTTTAAAGTTGATATCGCTTTTGTTAATAACTTCCATATTTATTCGAATTGTACCACGAAACTTTGCAGACAGTCGCGGATAGGCCTTTTCTACTGAAGTACCAAGTTTCAGAAGTGCAGCTCTTGTACTGCCGGAGATATGTCGATACAAACTGAATACGCAAATCATCAACAAAATTTAGCGCGTTTTAAAATTGATATCGCTTTTGTTAATAACTTCCACATTTATTCGAATTGTGCAACGAAACTTTGACGACAGTCGCGAGACAGATTTTCTGGTGAAGTACCAAGTTTCAGAAGTGCAGCTCTTGTACTGCCGGAGATATGTCGATACAAACTGAATACGCAAAACATCAATAAAATTTAGCGTGTTTTAAAGTTGATATCGCTTTTGTTTATAACTTCCACATTTATTCGAATTGTGCCACGAAACTTTGCAGACAGCTCTGGAGACATATTTTCTACTGAAGTACCAAGTTTCAGAAGTGCAGCTCTTGTACTGCCGGAGATATGTCGATACAAACTGAATACGCAAAACATACCCAAAATTTAGCGCGTTTTAAAGTTGATATCGCTTTTGTTAATAACTTTAACATTTATTCGAATTGTGCCACGAAACTTTGCAGACAATCGCGGATAGGCCTTTTCTACTGAAGTACCAAGTTTCAGAAGTGCAGCTCTTGTACTGCCGGAGATATGTCGATACAAACAGAATACGCAAAACATCAACAAAATTTAGCGCGTTTTAAAGTTGATATCGCTTTTGTTAATAACTTCAACATTTTTTCGAATTGTGCCACGAAACTTTGCAGACAGTCGCGGAGACTGATTTTCTACTGAAGTACTAAGTTTCAGCAGTGCAGCTCTTGTACTGCCGGAGATATGTCGATACCAACTGAATACGCAACACATCAACAAAATTTAGCGTGTTTTAAAGTTGATATCGCTTTTGTTAATAACTTCCACATTTATTCGAATTGTGCCACGAAACTTTGCAGACAGTCGCGGAGACAGATTTTCTACTGAAGTACCAAGTTTCAGAAGTGCAGCTCTTGTACTGCCAGAGATATGTCGATACAAACTGAATACGCAAAACATCAACAAAATTTAGCGCGTTTTAAAGTTGATATCGCTTTTGTTAATAACTTCCACATTTATTCGAATTGTGCCACGAAACTTTGCAGACAGTCGCGGAGACTGATTTTCTACTTACGTACAAGTTTCAGAAGTGCAGCTCTTGTACTGCCGGAGATATGTCGATACAAACTGAATACGCAACACATCAACAAAATTAAGCGCGTTTTAAAGTTGATACCGCTTTTGTTAATAACTTCCACATTTATCGAATTGTGTCACTAAACTTTGCAGACAGTCGCGGAGACAGATTTTCTACTGAAGTACCAAGTTTCAGAAGTGCAGCTCTTGTACTGCCGGAGATATGTCGATACAAACTGAATACGCAAAACATCAACAAAATTTAGCGCGTTTTAAAGTTGATATCGCTTTTGTTAATAACTTCAACATTTATTCGATTTGTACCACGAAACTTTGCAGACAGTCGCGGATAGGCCTTTTCTACTGAAGTACCAAGTTTCAGAAGTGCAGCTCTTGTACTGCAATAGATATGTCGATACAAACTGAATACGAAAAACATCAACAAAATTTAGCGCGTTTTAAAGTTGATATCGCTTTTGTTAAAAACTTCAACATTTATTCGAAATGTGCCACGAAACTTTGCAGACAGTCGCTGAGACAGATTTTCCACTGAAGTAGGAAGTTTCAGAAGTGCAGCTCTTGTACTACCGGAGATATGTCGATACAAACTGAATACGCAAAACATCAACAAAATTTAGCGCGTTTTAAAGTTGATATCGCTTTTGTTAATAACTTCTACATTTATTCGAATTGTGACAGGAAACTTTGCAGACAGTCGCGGAGACAGATATTCTACTGAAGTACCAAGTTTCAGAAGTGCAGCTTTTGTACTGCCGGAGATATGTCGATACAAACTGAATACGCAAAACATCAACAAAATTTAGCGCGTTTTAAAGTTGATATCGCTTTTGTTAATAACTTCCATATTTATTCGAATTGTACCACGAAACTTTGCAGACAGTCGCGGATAGGCCTTTTCTACTGAAGTACCAAGTTTCAGAAGTGCAGCTCTTGTACTGCCGGAGATATGTCGATACAAACTGAATACGCAAATCATCAACAAAATTTAGCGCGTTTTAAAATTGATATCGCTTTTGTTAATAACTTCCACATTTATTCGAATTGTGCAACGAAACTTTGACGACAGTCGCGAGACAGATTTTCTGGTGAAGTACCAAGTTTCAGAAGTGCAGCTCTTGTACTGCCGGAGATATGTCGATACAAACTGAATACGCAAAACATCAATAAAATTTAGCGTGTTTTAAAGTTGATATCGCTTTTGTTTATAACTTCCACATTTATTCGAATTGTGCCACGAAACTTTGCAGACAGCTCTGGAGACATATTTTCTACTGAAGTACCAAGTTTCAGAAGTGCAGCTCTTGTACTGCCGGAGATATGTCGATACAAACTGAATACGCAAAACATACCCAAAATTTAGCGCGTTTTAAAGTTGATATCGCTTTTGTTAATAACTTTAACATTTATTCGAATTGTGCCACGAAACTTTGCAGACAATCGCGGATAGGCCTTTTCTACTGAAGTACCAAGTTTCAGAAGTGCAGCTCTTGTACTGCCGGAGATATGTCGATACAAACAGAATACGCAAAACATCAACAAAATTTAGCGCGTTTTAAAGTTGATATCGCTTTTGTTAATAACTTCAACATTTTTTCGAATTGTGCCACGAAACTTTGCAGACAGTCGCGGAGACTGATTTTCTACTGAAGTACTAAGTTTCAGCAGTGCAGCTCTTGTACTGCCGGAGATATGTCGATACCAACTGAATACGCAACACATCAACAAAATTTAGCGTGTTTTAAAGTTGATATCGCTTTTGTTAATAACTTCCACATTTATTCGAATTGTGCCACGAAACTTTGCAGACAGTCGCGGAGACAGATTTTCTACTGAAGTACCAAGTTTCAGAAGTGCAGCTCTTGTACTGCCAGAGATATGTCGATACAAACTGAATACGCAAAACATCAACAAAATTTAGCGCGTTTTAAAGTTGATATCGCTTTTGTTAATAACTTCCACATTTATTCGAATTGTGCCACGAAACTTTGCAGACAGTCGCGGAGACTGATTTTCTACTTACGTACAAGTTTCAGAAGTGCAGCTCTTGTACTGCCGGAGATATGTCGATACAAACTGAATACGCAACACATCAACAAAATTAAGCGCGTTTTAAAGTTGATACCGCTTTTGTTAATAACTTCCACATTTATCGAATTGTGTCACTAAACTTTGCAGACAGTCGCGGAGACAGATTTTCTACTGAAGTACCAAGTTTCAGAAGTGCAGCTCTTGTACTGCCGGAGATATGTCGATACAAACTGAATACGCAAAACATCAACAAAATTTAGCGCGTTTTAAAGTTGATATCGCTTTTGTTAATAACTTCAACATTTATTCGATTTGTACCACGAAACTTTGCAGACAGTCGCGGATAGGCTTTTTCTACTGAAGTACCAAGTTTCAGAAGTGCAGCTCTTGTACTGCCATAGATATGTCGATACAAACTGAATACGAAAAACATCAACAAAATTTAGCGCGTTTTAAAGTTGATATCGCTTTTGTTAAAAACTTCAACATTTATTCGAAATGTGCCACGAAACTTTGCAGACAGTCGCTGAGACAGATTTTCCACTGAAGTAGGAAGTTTCAGAAGTGCAGCTCTTGTACTACCGGAGATATGTCGATACAAACTGAATACGCAAAACATCAACAAAATTTAGCGCGTTTTAAAGTTGATATCGCTTTTGTTAATAACTTCTACATTTATTCGAATTGTGACAGGAAACTTTGCAGACAGTCGCGGAGACAGATATTCTACTGAAGTACCAAGTTTCAGAAGTGCAGCTTTTGTACTGCCGGAGATATGTCGATACAAACTGAATACGCAAAACATCAACAAAATTTAGCGCGTTTTAAAGTTGATATCGCTTTTGTTAATAACTTCCATATTTATTCGAATTGTACCACGAAACTTTGCAGACAGTCGCGGATAGGCCTTTTCTACTGAAGTACCAAGTTTCAGAAGTGCAGCTCTTGTACTGCCGGAGATATGTCGATACAAACTGAATACGCAAATCATCAACAAAATTTAGCGCGTTTTAAAATTGATATCGCTTTTGTTAATAACTTCCACATTTATTCGAATTGTGCAACGAAACTTTGACGACAGTCGCGAGACAGATTTTCTGGTGAAGTACCAAGTTTCAGAAGTGCAGCTCTTGTACTGCCGGAGATATGTCGATACAAACTGAATACGCAAAACATCAATAAAATTTAGCGTGTTTTAAAGTTGATATCGCTTTTGTTTATAACTTCCACATTTATTCGAATTGTGCCACGAAACTTTGCAGACAGCTCTGGAGACATATTTTCTACTGAAGTACCAAGTTTCAGAAGTGCAGCTCTTGTACTGCCGGAGATATGTCGATACAAACTGAATACGCAAAACATACCCAAAATTTAGCGCGTTTTAAAGTTGATATCGCTTTTGTTAATAACTTTAACATTTATTCGAATTGTGCCACGAAACTTTGCAGACAATCGCGGATAGGCCTTTTCTACTGAAGTACCAAGTTTCAGAAGTGCAGCTCTTGTACTGCCGGAGATATGTCGATACAAACAGAATACGCAAAACATCAACAAAATTTAGCGCGTTTTAAAGTTGATATCGCTTTTGTTAATAACTTCAACATTTTTTCGAATTGTGCCACGAAACTTTGCAGACAGTCGCGGAGACTGATTTTCTACTGAAGTACTAAGTTTCAGCAGTGCAGCTCTTGTACTGCCGGAGATATGTCGATACCAACTGAATACGCAACACATCAACAAAATTTAGCGTGTTTTAAAGTTGATATCGCTTTTGTTAATAACTTCCACATTTATTCGAATTGTGCCACGAAACTTTGCAGACAGTCGCGGAGACAGATTTTCTACTGAAGTACCAAGTTTCAGAAGTGCAGCTCTTGTACTGCCAGAGATATGTCGATACAAACTGAATACGCAAAACATCAACAAAATTTAGCGCGTTTTAAAGTTGATATCGCTTTTGTTAATAACTTCCACATTTATTCGAATTGTGCCACGAAACTTTGCAGACAGTCGCGGAGACTGATTTTCTACTTACGTACAAGTTTCAGAAGTGCAGCTCTTGTACTGCCGGAGATATGTCGATACAAACTGAATACGCAACACATCAACAAAATTAAGCGCGTTTTAAAGTTGATACCGCTTTTGTTAATAACTTCCACATTTATCGAATTGTGTCACTAAACTTTGCAGACAGTCGCGGAGACAGATTTTCTACTGAAGTACCAAGTTTCAGAAGTGCAGCTCTTGTACTGCCGGAGATATGTCGATACAAACTGAATACGCAAAACATCAACAAAATTTAGCGCGTTTTAAAGTTGATATCGCTTTTGTTAATAACTTCAACATTTATTCGATTTGTACCACGAAACTTTGCAGACACTCGCGGATAGGCTTTTTCTACTGAAGTACCAAGTTTCAGAAGTGCAGCTCTTGTACTGCCATAGATATGTCGATACAAACTGAATACGAAAAACATCAACAAAATTTAGCGCGTTTTAAAGTTGATATCGCTTTTGTTAAAAACTTCAACATTTATTCGAAATGTGCCACGAAACTTTGCAGACAGTCGCGGAGACAGATTGTCTACTGCAGTACCAAGTTTCAGAAGTGCAGCTCTTGTACTGCCGGAGATATGTCGATACAAACTGAATACGCAAAACATCAAAAAATTAAAGGCGTTTTAAAGTTGATATCGCTTTAGTTTATAACTTCCACATTTATTCGAATTGTGCCACGAAACTTTGACGAGAGTCGCGGAGACAGATTGTCTACTGAAGTACCAAGTTTCAGAAGTGCAGCTCTTGTACTGCCGGAGATATGTCGATACAAACTGAATACGCCAAACATCAACAAAATTTAGCGCGTTTTAAAGTTGATAACGCTTTTGTTAATAACTTCCACATTTATTCGAATTGTACCACGAAACTTTGCAGACAGTCGCGGATAGGCCTTTACTACTGAAGTACCAAGTTTCAGAAGTGCAGCTCTTGTACTGCCGGAGATATGTCGATACAAACTGAATACGCAAAACATCAACAAAATTTAGCGCGTTTTAAAGTTGATATCGCTTTTGTTTATAACTTCCACATTTATTCGAATTGTGCGACAGAACTTTGCAGAAAGTCGTGGAGACATATTTTCTACTGAAGTACCAAGTTTCAGAAGTGCAGCTCTTGTACTGCCGGAGATATGTCGATACAAACTGAATACGCAAAACATCAACAAAATTTAGCGCGTTTTAAAGTTGATATCGCTTTAGTTAATAACTTCCACATTTATTCGAATTGTACCACGAAACTTTGCAGACAGTCGCGGATAGGCCTTTTCTACTGAAGTACCAAGTTTCAGAAGTCCAGCTCTTGTACTGCCGGAGATATGTCGATACAAACTGAATACGCAAAACATCAACAAAATTTAGCGCGTTTCAAAGTTGATATCGCTTTTGTTAATAACTTCCACATTTATTCGAATTGTACTACGAAACTTTGCAGACAGTCGCGGATAGGCCTTTTCTACTGATATACCAAGGTTTAGAAGTGCAGCTCTTGTACTGCCGGAGATATCTCGATACAAACTGAATACGCAAAACATCAACAAAATTTAGCGCGTTTTAAAGTTGATATCGCTTTTGTTAATAACATCTACATTTATTCGAATTGTGCCACGAAACTTTGCAGACAGTCGCGGATAGGCCTTTTCTACTGAAGTACCAAGTTTCAGAAGTGCAGCTCTTGTACTGCCGGAGATATGTCGATACAAACTGAATACGCCAAACATCAACAAAATTTAGCGCGTTTTAAAGTTGATACCGCTTTTGTTTATAACTTCCACATTTATTCGAATTGTGCCACGAAACTTTGCAGACAGTCGCGGATAGGCCTTTTCTACTGAAGTATCAAGTTTCATAAGTGCAGCCTTTGTACTGCCGGTGATATCTCTATACAAACTGAATACGAAAAACATCAACAAAATTTAGCGCGTTTTAAAGTTGATATCGCTTTTGTTGATAACTTCAACATTTATTCGAATTGTGCCACGAAACTTTGCAGACAGTCGCGGAGACAGATTTTCTACTGAAGTACCAAGTTTCAGAAGTGCAGCTCTTGTACTGCCGGAGATATGTCGATACAAACTGAATACGCAAAACATCAACAAAATTAAGCGCGTTTTAAAGTTGATATCGCTTTTGTTTATAACTTCCACATTTATTCGAATTGTGCCACGGAACTTTGCAGACAGTCGCGGATAGGCCTTTTCTACTGAAGTACCAAGTTTCAGAAGTGCATCTCTTGTACTGCCGGAGATATGTCGATACAAACTGAATACGCAAAACATCAACAAAATTTAGCGCGTTTTAAAGTTGATATCGCTTTTGTTAATAACTTCCACATTTATTCGAATTGTGCCACGAAACTTTGCAGACAGTCGCGGAGACATATTTTCTACTGAAGTACCAAGTTTCAGAAGTGCAGCTCTTGTACTGCCGGGGAAATGTCGATACAAACTGAATGCGCAAAACATCAACAAAATTTAGCGCGTTTTAAAGTTGATATCGCTTTTGTTAATAACTTCCACATTTATTCGAATTGTGAAACGAAACTTTGCAGACGGTCGCGGAGACAGATTGTCTACTAAAGTACCAAGTTTCAGAAGTGCAGCTCTTGTACTGCCGGAGATATGTCGATACAAACTGAATACGAAAAACATCAACAAAATTTAGCGCGTTTTAAAGTTGATATCGCTTTTGTTTATAACTTCCACATTTATTCGAATTGTGCCACGAAAGATTGCAGACAGTCGCGGATAGTCCTTTTCTACTGATGTACCAAGTTTCAGAAGTGCAGCTCTTTTACTGCCGGAGATATGTCGATACAAACTGAATACGAAAAACATCAACAAAATTTAGCGCGTTTTAAAGTTGATATCTCTTTTGTTGATAACTTCCACATTTATTCGAATTGTGCCACGAAACTTTGCAGACAGTCGCGGAGACAGATTTTCTACTGACGTACCAAGTTTCAGAAGTGCAGCTCTTGTACTGCCAGAGATATGTCGATACAAACTGAATACGCAAAACATCAACACAATTAAGCGCGTTTTAAAGTTGATATCGCTTTTGTTTATAACTTCCACATTTATTCGAATTGTGCCACGAAACTTTGATGGCAGTCGCGGAGACTGATTTTCTACTGAACTACCAAGTTTCAGAAGTGCAGCTCTTGTACTGCCGGAGATATGTCGATACAAACTGAATACGCAAAACATCAACAAAATTTAGCGCGTTTTAAAGTTGATATCGCTTTTGTTAATAACTTAAACATTTATTCGAATTGTGCCACGAAAGTTTGCAGACAGTCGCGGATAGACCTTTTCTACTGAAGTACTAAGTTTCAGAAGTGCAGCTCTTGTACTGCCGGAGATATGTCGATACAAACTGAATACGCAAAACATCAACAAAATTTAGCGCGTTTTAAAGTTGATATCGCTTTTGTTTATAACTTCAACATTTATTCGAATTGTGCCTCGAAACTTTGCAGACAGTCGCGGAGACAGATTGTCTACTGAAGTACCAAGTTTCAGAAGTGCAGCTCTTGTACTGCCGGAGATATGTCGATACCAACTGAATACGCCAAACATCAACAAAATTTGGCGCGTTTTAAAGTTGATATCGCTTTTGTTAATAACTTCCACATTTATTCGAATTGTACCACGAAACCTTGCAGACAGTCGCGGATAGGCCTTTTCTACTGAAGTACCAAGTTTCAGAAGTGCAGCTCTTGTAGTGCCGGACATATGTCGATACAAACTGAATACGCAAAACATCAACAAAATTTAGCGCGTTTTGAAGTTGATATCGCTTTTGTTAATAACTTCCACATTTATTCGAATTGTGCCACGAAACTTTGCAGAGAGTCGCGGAGACAGATTGTCTACTGAAGTACCAAGTTTCAGAAGTGCAGCTCTTGTACTGCCGGAGATATGTCGATACAAACTGAATACGCCAAACATCAACAAAATTTAGCGCGTTTTAAAGTTGATAACGCTTTTGTTAATAACTTCCACATTTATTCGAATTGTACCACGAAACTTTGCAGACAGTCGCGGATAGGCCTTTACTACTGAAGTACCAAGTTTCAGAAGTGCAGCTCTTGTACTGCCGGAGATATGTCGATACAAACTGAATACGCAAAACATCAACAAAATTTAGCGCGTTTTAAAGTTGATATCGCTTTTGTTTATAACTTCCACATTTATTCGAATTGTGCGACAGAACTTTGCAGAAAGTCGTGGAGACATATTTTCTACTGAAGTACCAAGTTTCAGAAGTGCAGCTCTTGTACTGCCGGAGATATGTCGATACCAACTGAATACGCAAAACATCAACAAAATTTAGCGCGTTTTAAAGTTGATATCGCTTTAGTTAATAACTTCCACATTTATTCGAATTGTACCACGAAACTTTGCAGACAGTCGCGGATAGGCCTTTTCTACTGAAGTACCAAGTTTCAGAAGTGCAGCTCTTGTACTGCCGGAGATATGTCGATACAAACTGAATACGCAAAACATCAACAAAATTTAGCGCGTTTCAAAGTTGATATCGCTTTTGTTAATAACTTCCACATTTATTCGAATTGTACTACGAAACTTTGCAGACAGTCGCGGATAGGCCTTTTCTACTGATATACCAAGGTTTAGAAGTGCAGCTCTTGTACTGCCGGAGATATGTCGATACAAACTGAATACGCAAAACATCAACAAAATTTAGCGCGTTTTAAAGTTGATATCGCTTTTGTTAATAACATCGTCATTTATTCGAATTGTGCCACGAAACTTTGCAGACAGTCGCGGATAGGCCTTTTCTACTGAAGTACCAAGTTTCAGAAGTGCAGCTCTTGTACTGCCGGAGATATGTCGATACAAACTGAATACGCAAAACATCAACAAAATTTAGCGCGTTTTAAAGTTGATATCGCTTTTGTTTATAACTTCCACATTTATTCGAATTGTGCGACGAAACTTTGCAGAAAGTCGTGGAGACATATTTTCTACTGAAGTACCAAGTTTCAGAACTGCAGCTCTTGTACTGCCGGAGATATGTCGATACAAACTGAATACGCAAAACATCAACAAAATTTAGCGCGTTTTAAAGTTGATATCGCTTTAGTTAATAACTTCCACATTTATTCGAATTGTACCACGAAACTTTGCAGACAGTCGCGGATAGGCCTTTTCTACTGAAGTACCAAGTTTCAGAAGTGCAGCTCTTGTACTGCCGGAGGTATGTCGATACAAACTGAATACGCAAAACATCAACAAAATTTAGCGCGTTTCAAAGTTGATATCGCTTTTGTTAATAACTTCCACATTTATTCGAATTGTACCACGAAACTTTGCAGACAGTCGCGGATAGGCCTTTTCTACTGAAATACCAAGTTTCAGAAGTGCAGCTATTGTACTGCCGGAGATATGTCGATACAAACTGAATACGCAAAACATCAACAAAGTTTAGCGCGTTTTAAAGTTGATATCGCTTTTGTTTATAACTTCCACATTTATTCGAATTGTGCCACGAAACTTTTAAGACAGTCGCTGAGACATGTTTACTACTGAAGTACCAAGTTTCAGAAGTGCAGCTATTGTACTGCCGGAGATATGTCGATACAAACTGAATACGCAAAACATCAACAAAATTTAGCGCGTTTTAAAGTTGATATCGCTTTTGTTTATAACTTCTACATTTATTCGAATTGTGCCACGAAACTTTGCAGACAATCGCGGTAACATGTTTTCTACTGAAGTACCAAGTTTCAGAAGTGCAGCTCTTGTACTGCCGGAGATATGTCGATACAAACTGAATACGCAAAACATCAACAAAATTTAGCGCGTTTTAAAGTTGATATCGCTTTTGTTAATAACATCTACATTTATTCGAATTGTGCAACGAAACTTTGCAGACAGTCGCGGATAGGCCTTTTCTACTGAAGTACCAAGTTTCAGAAGTGCAGCTCTTGTACTGCCGGAGATATGTCGATACAAACTGAATACGCAAAACATCAACAAAATTTAGCGCGTTTTAAAGTTGATATCGCTTTTGTTTATAACTTCCACATTTATTCGAATTGTGCGACGAAACTTTGCAGAAAGTCGTGGAGACATATTTTCTACTGAAGTACCAAGTTTCAGAAGTGCAGCTATTGTACTGCCGGAGATATGTCGATACAAACTGAATACGCAAAACATCAACAAAATTTAGCGCGTTTTAAAGTTGATATCGCTTTTGTTTATAACTTCTACATTTATTCGAATTGTGCCACGAAACTTTGCAGACAATCGCGGTAACATGTTTTCTACTGAAGTACCAAGTTTCAGAAGTGCAGCTCTTGTACTGCCGGAGATATGTCGATACAAACTGAATACGCAAAACATCAACAAAATTTAGCGCGTTTTAAAGTTGATATCGCTTTTGTTAATAACTTCTACATTTATTCGAATTGTACCACGAAACTTTGCAGACAGTCGCGGATAGGCCTTTTTTACTGAAGTACCAAGTTTCAGAAGTGCAGCTCTTGTACTGCCGGAGATATGTCGATACAAACTGAATACGCAAAACATCAACAAAATTTAGCGCGTTTTAAAGTTGATATCGCTTTCGTTTATAACTTCCACATTTATTCGAATTGTGCAACGAAACTTTGCAGACAGTCGTGGAGACATATTTCCTACTGAAGTACCAAGTTTCAGAAGTGCAGCTCTTGTACTGCCGGAGATATGTCGATACAAACTTAATACGCAAAACATCAACAAAATTTAGCGCGTTTTAAAGTTGATATCGCTTTTGTTTATAACTTCCACATTTATTCGAATTGTACCACGAAACTTTGCAGACAGTCGCGGAGACATGTTTTCTACTGAAGTACCAAGTTTCAGAAGTACAGCTATTGTACTGCCGGAGATATGTCGATACAAACTGAATACGCAAAACATCAACAGAATTTAGCGCGTTTAAAGTTGATATCGCTTTTGTTTATAACTTCCACATTTATTCGAATTGTGCCACGAAACTTTGCAGACAGTCGCGGATAGGCCTTTTCTACTGAAGTACCAAGTTTCAGAAGTGCAGCTCTTGTACTGCCGGAGATATGTCGATACAAACTGAATACGCAAAACATCAACAAAATTTAGCCCGTTTTAAAGTTGATATCGCTTTTGTTAATAACTTCCACATTTATTCGAATTGTGCAACGAAACTTTGCAGACAGTCGCGGAGACAGATTGTCTACTGAAGTACCAAGTTTCAGCAGTGCAGCTCTTGTACTGCCGGAGATATGTCGATACAAACTGAATACGCAAAACATCAACAAAATTTAGCGCGTTTTAAAGTTGATAACGCTTTTGTTAATAACTTCCACATTTATTCGAATTGTACCCCGAAACTTTGCAGACAGTCGCGGATAGGCCTTTTCTACTGAAGTACCAAGTTTCAGAAGTGCAGCTCTTGTACTGCCGGAGATATGTCGATACAAACTGAATACGCAAAACATCAACAAAATTTAGCGCGTTTTAAAGTTGATATCGCTTTTGTTAATAACTTCTACATTTATTCGAATTGTACCACGAAACTTTGCAGACAGTCGCCGATAGGCCTTTTTTACTGAAGTACCAAGTTTCAGAAGTGCAGCTCTTGTACTGCCGGAGATATGTCGATACAAACTGAATACGCAAAACATCAACAAAATTTAGCGCGTTTTAAAGTTGATATCGCTTTCGTTTATAACTTCCACATTTATTCGAATTGTGCAACGAAACTTTGCAGACAGTCGTGGAGACATATTTTCTACTGAAGTACCAAGTTTCAGAAGTGCAGCTCTTGTACTGCCGGAGATATGTCGATACAAACTTAATACGCAAAACATCAACAAAATTTAGCGCGTTTTAAAGTTGATATCGCTTTTGTTTATAACTTCCACATTTATTCGAATTGTGCCACGAAACTTTGCAGACAGTCGCGGAGACATGTTTTCTACTGAAGTTCCAAGTTTCAGAAGTGCAGCTCTTGTACTGCCGGAGATATGTCGATACAAACTGAATACGCAAAACATCAACAAAATTTAGCGCGTTTAAAGTTGATATCGCTTTTGTTAATAACATCTACATTTATTCGAATTGTGCCACGAAACTTTGCAGACAGTCGCGGATAGGCCTTTTCTACTGAAGTACCAAGTTTCAGAAGTGCAGCTCTTGTACTTCCGGAGATATGTCGATACAAACTGAATACGCAAAACATCAACAAAATTTAGCCCGTTTTAAAGTTGATATCGCTTTTGTTAATAACTTCCACATTTATTCGAATTGTACCCCGAAACTTTGCAGACAGTCGCGGATAGGCCTTTTCTACTGAAGTACCAAGTTTCAGAAGTGCAGCTCTTGTACTGCCGGAGATATGTCGATACAAACTGAATACGCAAAACATCAACAAAATTTAGCGCGTTTTAAAGTTGATATCGCTTTAGTTAATAACTTCCACATTTATTCGAATTGTACCACGAAACTTTGCAGACAGTCGCGGATAGGCCTTTTCTACTGAAGTACCAAGTTTCAGAAGTGCAGCTTTTGTACTGCCGGAGATATGTCGATACAAACTGAATACGCAAAACATCAACAAAATTTAGCGCGTTTTAAAGTTGATATCGCTTTTGTTTATAACTTCCACATTTATTCGAATTGTGCCACGAAACTTTGAAGACAGTCGCGGAGACATGTTTACTACTGAAGTACCAAGTTTCAGAAGTGCAGCTATTGTACTGCCGGAGATATGTCGATACAAACTGAATACGCAAAACATCAACAAAATTTAGCGCGTTTTAAAGTTGATATCGCTTTTGTTTATAACTTCCACATTTATTCGAATTGTGCCACGAAACTTTGCAGACAATCGCAGTAACATGTTTTCTACTGAAGTACCAAGTTTCAGAAGTGCAGCTCTTGTACTGCCGGAGATATGTCGATACAAACTGAATACGCAAAACATAAACAAAATTTAGCGCGTTTTAAAGTTGATATCGCTTTTGTTAATAACTTCTACATTTATTCGAATTGTGCCACGAAACTTTGCAGAACGTCGCGGAGACAGATTGTCTACTGAAGTACCAAGTTTCAGAAGTGCAGCTCTTGTACTGCCGGAGAAATGTGGATAGAAACTGAATACGCAAAACATCAACAAAATTTAGCGCGTTTTAAAGTTGATATCGCTTTTGTTAATAACTTCCACATTTATTCGAATTGTGCCACGAAACTAAGCAGACAGTCGCGGAGCAAGATGTCCTATTGAAGTACCAAGTTTCAGAAGTGCAGCTCTTGTACTTCCGGAGATATGTCGATACAAACTGCATACGCAAAACATCAACAACATTTAGCGCGTTTTAAAGTTGATATCACTTTTGTTAATAACTTCCACATTTATTCGAATTGTGCCACGAAACTTTGCAGACAGTCGCGGAGACAGATTGTCTACTGAAGTACCAAGTTTCAGAAGTGCATCTCTTGTACTGCCGGAGATATGTCGATACAAACTGAATACGCCAAACATCAACAAAATTTAGCGCGTTTTAAAGTTGATAACGCTTTTGTTAATAACTTCAACATTTATTTGAATTGTACCACGAAACTTTGCAGACAGTCGCGGATAGGCCTTTTCTACTGAAGTACCAAATTTCAGAAGTGCAGCTCTTGTACTGCCGGAGATATGTCGATACAAACTGAATACGCAAAACATCAACAAAATTTAGCGCGTTTTAAAGTTGATATCGCTTTTGTTTATAACTTCCACATTTATTCGAATTGTGCAACGAAACTTTGCAGACAGTCCAGGAGACATATTTTCTACTGAAGTACCAAGTTTCAGAAGTGCAGCCCTTTTACTGCCGGAGATATGTCGATACAAACTGAATACGCAAAACATCAACAAAATTTAGCGCGTTTTAAAGTTGATATCGCTTTTGTTAATAACATCTACATTTATTCGAATTGTGCCACGAAACTTTGCAGGCAGTCGCGGATAGGCCTTTTCTACTGAAGTACCAAGTTTCAGAAGTGCAGCTCTTGTACTTCCGGAGATATGTCGATACAAACTGAATACGCAAAGCATCAACAAAATTTAGCCCGTTTAAAAGTTGATATCGCTTTTGTTAATAACTTCCACATTTATTCGAATTGTGCCACGAAACTTTGCAGACAGTCGCAGAGACAGATTGTCTACTGAAGTACCAAGTTTCAGCAGTGCATCTCTTGTACTGCCGGAGATATGTCGATACAAACTGAATACGCAAAACATCAACAAAATTTAGCGCGTTTTAAAGTTGATAACGCTTTTGTTAATAACTTCCACATTTATTTTAATTGTACCACGAAACTTTGCAGACAGTCGCGGATAGGCCTTTTCTACTGAAGTATTAAGTTTCAGAAGTGCAGCTCTTGTACTGCCGGAGATATGTCGATACAAACTGAATACGCAAAACATCAACAAAATTTAGCGCGTTTTAAAGTTGATATCGCTTTAGTTAATAACTTCAACATTTATTCGAATTGTACCACGAAACTTTGCAGACAGTCGCGGATAGGCCTTTTCTACTGAAGTACCAAGTTTCAGAAGTGCAGCTCTTGTACTGCCGGAGATATGTCGATACAAACTGAATACGCAAAACATCAACAAAATGTAGCGCGTTTCAAAGTTGATATCGCTTTTGTTAATAACATCCACATTTATTCGAATTGTACCACGAAACTTTGCAGACAGTCGCGGATAAGCCTTTTCTACTGAAATACCAAGTTTCAGAAGTGCAGCTATTGTACTGCCGGAGATATGTCGATACAAACTGAATACGCAAAACATCAACAAAATTTAGCGCGTTTTAAAGTTGATATCGCTTTTGTTTATAACTTCCACATTTATTCGAATTGTGCCACGAAACTTTGAAGACAGTCGCGGAGACATGTTTACTACTGAAGTACCAAGTTTCAGAAGTGCAGCTCTTGTACTGCCGGAGATATGTCGATACAAACTGAATACGCAAAACATCAACAAAATTTAGCGCGTTTTAAAGTTGATATCGCTTTTGTTTATAACTTCCACATTTATTCGAATTGTGCCACGAAACTTTGCAGACAATCGCGGTAAGATGTTTTCTACTGAAGTACCAAGTTTCAGAAGTGCAGCTCTTGTACTGCTGGAGATATGTCGATACAAACTGAATACGCAAAACATCAACAAAATTTAGCGCGTTTTAAAGTTGATATCGCTTTTGTTAATAACTTCTACATTTATTCGAATTGTGCCGCGAAACTTTGCAGACAGTCGCGGAGACATATTTTCTACTGAAGTACCAAGTTTCAGAAGTGCAGCTCTTGTACTGCCGGAGAAATGTCGATAGAAACTGAATGCGCAAAACATCAACAAAATTTAGCGCGTTTTAAAGTTGATATCGCTTTTGTTAATAACTTCCACATTTATTCGAATTGTGCCACGAAACTTAGCAGACAGTCGCGGAGAAAGATTTCCTACTGAAGTACCAAGTTTCAGAAGTGCAGTTCTTGTACTGCCGGAGATATGTCGATACAAACTGAATACGCAAAACATCAACAAAATTTAGCGCGTTTTAAAGTTGATATCGCTTTTGTTTATACCTTCCACATTTATTCGAATTGTGCAACGAAACTTTGCAGACAGTCGTGGAGACATATTTTGTACTGAAGTACCAAGTCTCAGAAGTGCAGCTCTTGTACTGCCGGAGATATGTCGATACAAACTGAATACGCAAAACATCAACAAAATTTAGCGCGTTTTAAAGTTGATATCGCTTTTGTAAATAACTTCCACATTTATTCGAATTGTGCCACGAAACTTTGCAGACAGTCGCGGATAGGCCTTTTCTACTGAAGTACCAAGTTTCAGAAGTGCAGCTCTTGTACTTCCGGAGATATGTCGATACAAACTGAATACGCAAAACATCAACAAAATTTAGCGCGTTTTAAAGTTGATATCGCTTTTGTTAATAACTTCCACATTTATTCGAATTGTGCCGCGAAACTTTGCAGACAGTCGCGGAGACAGATTTTCTACTGGAGTACCAAGTTTCAGAAGTGCAGCTCTTGTACTGCCGGAGATATGTCGATACAAACTGAATACGCAAAACATCAACAAAATTTAGCGCGTTTTAAAGTTGATAACGCTTTTGTTAATAACTTCCACATTTATTCGAATTGTACCACGAAACTTTGCAGACAGTAACGGATTGGCCTTTTCTACTGAAGTACCAAGTTTCAGAAGTGCAGCTCTTGTACTGCCGGAGATATGTCGATACAAACTGAATACGCAAAACATCAACAAAATTTAGCGCGTTTTAAAGTTGATATTGCTTTCGTTTATAACTTCCACATTTGTTCGAATTGTGCCACGAAACTTTGCAGACAGTCGTGGAGACATATTTTCTACTGAAGTACCAAGTTTCAGAAGTGCAGCTCTTGTACTGCCGGAGATATGTCGATACAAACTGAATACGCAAAACATCAACAAAATTTAGCGCGTTTCAAAGTTGATATCGCTTTTGTTAATAACTTCCACATTTATTCGAATTGTACCACGAAACTTTGCAGGTTGTCGCGGATAGGCCTTTTCTACTGAAGTACTAAGTTTCATAAGTGCAGCTCTTGTACTGCCGGAGATATGTCGATACAAACTGAATACGCAAAACATCAACAAAATTTAGCGCGTTTTAAAGTTGATATCGCTTTTGTTAATAACTTCCACATTTATTCGAATTGTGCCACGAAACTTTTCAGACAGTCGCGGAGACTGATTTTCTACTGAAGTACCAAGTTTCAGAAGTGCAGCTCTTGTACTGCCGGAGAAATGTCGATACAAACTGAATACGCAAAACATCAACAAAATTTAGCTCGTTTTAAAGTTGATATCGCTTTTGTAAATAACTTCCACATTTATTCGAATTGTGCCAGGAAACTTTGCAGACAGTCGCGGAGACAGATTGTCTACTGAAGTACAAAGTTTCAGAAGTGCAGCTCTTGTACTGCCGCAGATATGTCGATACAAACTGAATACGCAAAACATCAACAAAATTTAGCGTGTTTTAAAGTTTACATCGCTTTTGTTTATAACTTCCACATTTATTCGAATTGTGCCACGAAACTTTGCAGACAGTCGAGGAGACATGTTTTCTACTGAAGTACCAAGTTTCAGAAGTGCAGCTCTTGTACTGCCGGAGATATGTCGATACAAACTGAATACGCAAAACATCAACAAAATTTAGCGCGTTTTAAAGTTGATATCGCTTTTGTTAATAACTTCTACATTTATTCGAATTGTGCCACGAAACTTTGCAGACAGTCGCGGATAGGCCTTTTCTACTGAAGTACCAAGTTTCAGAAATGCAGCTCTTGTACTTCTGGAGATATGTCGATACAAACTGAATACGCAAAACATCAACAAAATTTAGCGCGTTTTAAAGTTGATATCGCTTTCGTGAATAACTTCCACATTTATTCGAATTGTGCCACGAAACTTTGCAGACAGTCGCGGAGATTGATTGTCTACTGAAGTACCAAGTTTCAGAAGTGCAGCTCTTGTACTGCCGGAGATATGTCGATACAAACTGAATACGCAAAACATCAACAAAATTTAGCGCGTTTTAAAATTGATAACGCTTTTGTTAATAACTTCCACATTTATTCGAATTGTACCACGAAACTTTGCAGACAGTCGCGGATAGGCCTTTTCTACTGAAGTCCCAAGTTTCAGAAGTGCAGCTCTTGTACTGCCGGAGATATGTCGATACAAACTGAATACGCAAAACATCAACAAAATGTAGCGCGTTTCAAAGTTGATATCGCTTTTGTTAATAACTTCCACATTTATTCGAATTGTGCCACGAAACTTTGCAGACAGTCGCGGAGACAGATTGTGTACTGAAGTACAAAGTTTCAGAAGTGCAGCTCTCGTACTGCCGGAGATATGTCGATACAAACTGAATACGCAAAACATCAACAAAATTAAGCGTGTTTTAAAGTTTACATCGCTTTTGTTTATAACTTCCACATTTATTCGAATTGTGCCACGAAACTTTGCAGACAGTCGAGGACACATGTTTTCTACTGAAGTACCAAGTTTCAGAAGTGCAGCTCTTGTACTGCCGGAGATATGTCGATACAAACTGAATACGCAAAACATCAACAAAATTTAGCGCGTTTTAAAGTTGATATCGCTTTTGTTAATAACTTCTACATTTATTCGAATTGTGCCACGAAACTTTGCAGACAGTCGCGGATAGGCCTTTTCTACTGAGGTCCCAAGTTTCAGAAGTGCAGCTCTTGTACTTCCGGAGATATGTCGATACAAACTGAATACGCAAAACATCAACAAAATTTAGCGCGTTTTAAAGTTGATACCACTTTTGTTAATAACTTCCACATTTTTTCGAATTTTGCCACGAAACTTTGCAGACAATCGCGGAGACAGATTGTCTACTGAAGTACCAAGTTTCAGAAGTGCAGCTCTTGTACTGCCGGAGATATGTCGATACAAACTGAATACGCAAAACATCAACAAAATTTAGCGCGTTTTAAAGTTGATAACGCTTTTGTTAATAACTTCCACATTTATTCGAATTGTACAACGAAACTTTGCAGACAGTCGCGGATAGGCCTTTTCTACTGAAGTACCAAGTTTCAGAAGTGCAGCTTTGTACTGCCGGTGATATCTCGATACAAACTGAATACGCAAAACATCAACAAAATTTAGCGCGTTTTAAAGTTGATATCGCTTTTGTTGATAACTTCAACATTTATTCGAATTGTGCCACGAAACTTTGCAGACAGTCGCGGAGACAGATTGTCTACTGAAGTCCAAAGTTTCAGAAGTGCAGCTCTTGTACTCCCGGAGATATGTCGATACCAACTGAATACGCAACACGTCAACAAAATTAAGCGCGTTTTAAAGTTGATATCGCTTTTGTTGATTACTTCAACATTTATTCGAATTGTGCCACGAAACTTTGCAGACAGTCGCGGAGACATGTTTTCTACGACAGTACTAAGTTTACGCAGTGCACCTCTTGTACTGCCGGAGATATGTCGATACAAGCTGAATACGCAAAACATCAACAAAATTTAGCGCGTTTTAATGTTGATATCGCTTTTGTTCATAACTTCCACATTTATTCGAATTGTACCACGAAACTTTGCAGACAGTCGCGGATAGGCCTTTTCTACTGAAGTACCAAGTTTCAGAACTGCAGCTCTTGCACTGCCGGAGATATGTCGATACAAACTGAATACGCAAAACATCAGCAAAATTTAGCGCGTTTTAAAGTTGATATCGCTTTTGTTTATAACTTCCAGCTTTATTCGAATTGTGCAACGAAACTGTGCAGACACTCGTGGAGACATATTTTCTACTGAAGTACCAAGTTTAAGAAGTGCAGCTCTTGTACTGCCGGTGATTTCTCGATACAAACTGAATACGAAAAACATCAACAAAATTTAGCGCGTTTTAAAGTTGATAACGCTTTTGTTAATAACTTCCACATTTATTCGAATTGTGCCACGAAACTTTGCAGACAGTCGCGGAGACAGATTGTCTACTAAAGTACCAAGTGTCAGAAAGCCAGCTCTTGTACTGCCGCAGATATGTTGATACAAACTGAATACGAAAAACATCAACAAAATTTAGCGCGTTTTAAAGTTGATATCGCTTTTGTTGATAACTTCAACATTTATTCGAATTGTGCCACGAAACTTTGCAGACAGTCGCGGAGACAGATTGTCTACTGAAGTACCAAGTTTCAGAAGTGCAGCTCTTGTACTGCCGGTGATATGTTGATACAAACTGAATACGCAAAACATCAACAAAATTAAGCGCGTTTTAAAGTTGATATCGCTTTTGTTTATAACTTCCACATTTATTCGAATTGTGCCACGAAATTTTGCAGACAGTCGCGGATAGGCCTTTTCTACTGAAGTACCAAGTGTCAGAAGTGCAGCTCTTGTACTGCCGCAGATATGTCGATACAAACTCAATACGAAAAACATCAACAAAATTTAGCGAGTTTTAAAGTTTATATCGCTTTTGTTGATAACTTCAACATTTATTCGAATTGTGCCACGAAACTTTGCAGACAGTCGCGGATAGGCCTTTTCCACTGAAGTACTAAGTTTCAGAAGTGCAGCTCATGTACTGCCGGTGATATCTCGATACAAACTGAATACGCAAAACATCAACAAAATTAAGCGCGTTTTAAAGTTGATATCGCTTTTGTTGATTACTTCAACATTTATTCGAATTGTGCCACGAAACTTTGCCGACAGTCGCGGAGACAGATTTTCTACTGAAGTACCAAGTTTCAGAAGTGCAGCTCTTGTACTGCCGGAGATATGTCGATACAAACTGAATACGCAAAACATCAACAAAATTTAGCGTGTTTTAAAGTTGATATCGCTTTTGTTTATGACTTCCAGATTTATTAGAATTGTGCCACGAAACTTTGCAGACAGTCGCGGAGACTGATTTTCTACTGAAGTACCAAGTCTCAGAAGTGCAGCTCTTGTACTGCCGGAGATATGTCGATACCAACTTAATACGCTACACATTAACAAAATTTAGCGCGTTTTAAAGTTGATATCGCTTTTGTTAATAACTTTCACATTTATTCGAATTGTACATCGAAACTTTGCAGACAGTCGCGGATAGGCCTTTTCTACTGAAGTACCAAGTTTCAGAAGTGAAGCTCTTGTACTGCCGGAGATATGTCGATACAAACTGAATACGCAAAACATCAACAAAATTTAGCGCGTTTCAAAGTTGATATCGCTTTTGTTAATAACTTCCACATTTATTCGAATTGTACAACGAAACTTTGCAGACAGTCGCGGATAGGCCTTTTCTACTGAAGTACCAAGTTTCAGAAGTGCAGCTATTGTACTGCCGGAGATATGTCGATACAAACTGAATACGCAAAACATCAACAAAATTTAGCGCGTTTTAAAGTTGATATCGCTTTTGTTTATAACTTCCACATTTATTCGAATTGTGCCACGAAACTTTGAAGACTATCGCGGAGACATGTTTACTACTGAAGTACCAAGTTTCAGAAGTGCAGCTCTTGTACTTCCGGAGATATGTCGATACAAACTGAATACGCAAAACATCAACAAAATTTAGCGCGTTTTAAAGTTGATATCGCTTTTGTTAATAACTTCCACATTTATTCGAATTGTGCCACGAAACTTTGCAGACAGTCGCGGAGACAGATTGTCTACTGAAGTACC
Organism: Sepiola atlantica; assembly: GCA_963556195.1. Taxonomy (NCBI): domain Eukaryota; kingdom Metazoa; phylum Mollusca; class Cephalopoda; order Sepiida; family Sepiolidae; genus Sepiola; species Sepiola atlantica. The sequence continues at coordinate 28,162,742 of OY744526.1, forward strand.
AAGTTTCAGAAGTGCAGCTCTTGTACTGCCGGAGATATGTCGATACAAACTGAATACGCCAAACATCAACAAAATTTAGCGCGTTTTTAAGTTGATAACGCTTTTGTTAATAACTTCCACATTTATTCGAATTGTACCACGAAACTTTGCAGACAGTCGCGGATAGGCCTTTTCTACTGAACTACCAATTTCATAAGTGCAGCTCTTGTACTGCCGCAGATATGTCGATACAAACTGAATACGAAAAACATCAACAAAATTTAGCGAGTTTTAAAGTTGATATCGCTTTTGTTGATAACTTCAACATTTATTCGAATTGTGCCACGAAACTTTGCAGACAGTCGCGGATAGGCCTTTTCTACTGAAGTACTAAGTTTCAGAAGTGCAGCTCATGTACTGCCGGTGATATCTCGATACAAACTGAATACGCAAAACATCAACAAAATTTAGCGCGTTTTAAAGTTGATATCGCTTTTGTTGATTACTTCAACATTTATTCGAATTGTGCCACGAAACTTTGCCGACAGTCGCGGAGACAGATTTTCTACTGAAGTACCAAGTTTCAGAAGTGCAGCTCTTGTACTGCCGGAGATATGTCGATACAAACTGAATACGCAAAACATCAACAAAATTTAGCGTGTTTTAAAGTTGATATCGCTTTTGTTTATGACTTCCACATTTATTAGAATTGTGCCACGAAACTTTGCAGACAGTCGCGGAGACTGATTTTCTACTGAAGTACCAAGTCTCAGAAGTGCAGCTCTTGTACTGCCGGAGATATGTCGATACCAACTTAATACGCAACACATTAACAAAATTTAGCGCGTTTTAAAGTTGATATCGCTTTTGTTAATAACTTTCACATTTATTCGAATTGTACATCGAAACTTTGCAGACAGTCGCAAATAGGCCTTTTCTACTGAAGTACCAAGTTTCAGAAGTGCAGCTCTTGTACTGCCGGAGATATGTCGATACAAACTGAATACGCAAAACATCAACAAAATTTAGCGCGTTTCAAAGTTGATATCGCTTTTGTTAATAACTTCCACATTTATTCGAATTGTACCACGAAACTTTGCAGACAGTCGCGGAGACAGATTGTCTACTGAAGTACCAAGTGTCAGAAGTGCAGCTATTGTACTGCCGCAGATATGTCGATACAAACTGAATACGAAAAACATCAACAAAATTTAGCGCGTTTTAAAGTTGATATCGCTTTTGTTGATAACTTCAACATTTATTCGAATTGTGCCACGATACTTTGCAGACAGTCGCGGAGACAGATTTTCTACTGAAGTACCAAGTTTCAGAAGTGCAGCTCTTGTACTGCCGGTGATATATTGATACAAACTGAATACGCAAAACATCAACAAAATAAAGCGCGTTTTAAAGTTGATATCGCTTTTGTTTATAACTTCCACATTTATTCGAATTGTGCCACGAAACTTTGCAGACAGTCGCGGATAGGCCTTTTCTACTGTAGTACCAAGTTTCAGAAGTGCAGCTCTTGTATTGCCGGAGATATGTCGATACAAACTGAATACGCAAAACATCAACAAAATTTAGCGCGTTTTAAAGTTGATATCGCTTTTGTTTATAACTTCCACATTTATTCGAATTGTGACACGAAAATTTGCCGACAGTCGCGGAGACAGATTGTCTACTGAAGTACCAAGTTTCAGAAGTGCAGCTCTTGTACTGCCGGAGATATGTCGATACAAACTGAATACGCAAAACATCAACAAAATTTAGCGCGTTTTAAAGTTGATATCGCTTTTGTTTATAACTTACACATTTATTCGAATTGTGCCACGAAACTTTGCAGACAGTCTCGGAGACAGATTTTCAACTGAAATACCAAGTTTCAGAAGTGCAGCTCTTGTACTGCCGGAGATATGTCGATACAAACTGAATACGCAAAACATCAACAAAATTTAGCGCGTTTTAAAGTTGATATCGCTTTTGTTTATAACTTCCACATTTATTCGAATTGTACCACGAAACTTTGCAGACAGTCGCGGATAGGCCTTTTCTACTGAAGTACCCAGTTTCAGAAGTGCAGCTCTTGTACTGCCGGAGATATGTCGATACAAACTGAATACGCAAAACATCAACAAAATTTAGCGAGTTTTAAAGTTGATATCGCTTTTGGTAATAACTTCTACATTTATTCGAATTGTGCCACGGAACTTTGCAGACAGTCGCGGATAGGCCTTTTCTACTGAAGTCCCAAGTTTCAGAAGTGCAGCTCTTGTACTTCCGGAGATATGTCGATACAAACTGAATACGCAAAACATCAACAAAATTTTGCGCGTTTTAAAGTTGATACCACTTTTGTTAATAACTTCCACATTTATTCGAATTTTGCCACGAAACTTTGCAGACAGTCGCGGAGACAGATTGTCTACTGAAGTACCAAGTTTCAGAAGTGCAGCTCTTGTACTGCCGGAGATATGTCGATACAAACTGAATACGCAAAACATCAACAAAATTTAGCGCGTTTTAAAGTTGATAACGCTTTTGTTAATAACTTCCACATTTATTCGAATTGTACCACGAAACTTTGCAGACAGTCGCGGATAGGCCTTTTCTTCTGAACTACCAAGTTTCAGAAGTGCAGCTCTTGTACTGCCGGAGATATGTCGATACAAACTGAATACGCAAAACATCAACAAAATTTAGCGTGTTTTAAAGTTTACATCGCTTTTGTTTATAACTTCCACATTTATTCGAATTGTGCCACGAAACTTTGCAGACAGTCGAGGTGACATGTTTTCTACTGAAGTACCAAGTTTCAGAAGTGCAGCTCTTGTACTGCCGGAGATATGTCGATACAAACTGAATACGCAAAACATCAACAAAATTTAGCATGTTTTAAAGTTTATATCGCTTTTGTTGATAACTTCCACATTTATTCGAATTGTGCCACGAAACTTTGCAGACAGTCGCGGAGACTGATTTTCTACTGACATACCAAGTTTCAGAAGTGCAGCTCTTGTACTGCCGGAGATATGTCGATACAAACTGAATACGCAAAACATCAACAAAATTTAGCGCGTTTTAAAGTTGATATCGCTTTTGTTAATAACTTCCACATTTATTCGAATTGTACCACGAAACTTTGCAGACAGTCGCGGATAGGCCTTTTCTACTGAAGTACCAAGTTTCAGAAGTGCAGCTCTTGTACTGCCGGAGATATGTCGATACAAACTGAATACGCAAAACATCAACAAAATTTAGCGCGTTTTAAAGTTGATATCGCTTTTGTTAATAACTTCCACATTTATTCGAATTGTGCCACGAAACTTTGCAGACAGTCGCGGAGACAGATTGTCTACTGAAGTACCAAGTGTCAGAAGTGCAGCTCTTGTACTGCCGCAGATATGTCGATACAAACTGAATACGAAAAACATCAACAAAATTTAGCGCGTTTTAAAGTTGATATCGCTTTTGTTGATAACTTCAACATTTATTCGAATTGTGCCACGAAACTTTGCAGACAGTCGCGGAGACAGATTTTCTACTGAAGTACCAAGTTTCAGAAGTGCAGCTCTTGTACTGCCGGTGATATGTTGATAAAACTGAATACGCAAAACATCAACAAAATTAAGCGCGTTTTAAAGTTGATATCGCTTTTGTTTATAACTTCCACATTTATTCGAATTGTGACACGAAACTTTGCAGACAGTCGCGGATAAGCCTTTTCCACTGAAGTACTAAGTTTCAGAAGTGCAGCTCATGTACTGCCGGTGATATCTCGATACAAACTGAATACGCAAAACATCAACAAACTTTAGCGCGTTTTAAAGTTGATATCGCTTTTGTTGATTACTTCAACATTTATTCGAATTCTGCCACGAAACTTTGCCGACAGTCGCGAAGACAGATTTTCTACTGAAGTACCAAGTTTCAGAAGTGCAGCTCTTGTACTGCCGGAGATATGTCGATACAAACTGAATACGCAAAACATCAACAAAATTTAGCGTGTTTTAAAGTTGATATCGCTTTTTTTTATAACTTCCACATTTATTAGAATTGTGCCACGAAACTTTGCAGACAGTCGCGGAGACTGATTTTCTACTGAAGTACGAAGTTTCAGAAGTGCAGCTCTTGTACTGCCGGAGATATGTCGATACCAACTGAATACGCAACACATCAACAAAATTTAGCGCGTTTTAAAGTTGATATCGCTTTTGTTAATAACTTCCACATTTATTCGAATTGTGCCACGAAACTTTCCAGACAGTCGCGGAGACAGATTGTCTACTGAAGTACCAAGTTTAAGAAGTTCAGCTATTGTACTGCCGGAGATATGTCGATACAAACTGAATACGCCAAACATCAACAAAATTTAGCGCGTTTTAAAGTTGATATCGCTTTTGTGTATAACTTCCACATTTATTCGAATTGTGCCACGAAACTTTGCAGACAGTCGCCGAGACATGTTTTCTACTGAAGTACCAAGTTTCAGAAGTGCAGCTCCTGTACTGCCGGAGATATGTCGATACAAACTGAATACGCAAAACATACCCAAAATTTAGCGCGTTTTAAAGTTGATATCGCTTTTGTTTATAACTTCCACATTTATTCGAATTGTGCCACGAAACTTTGCAGACAGTCGCGGAGACAGATTGTCTACTGAAGTACTAAGTTTCAGAAGTGCAGCTCTTGTACTGCCGGAGATATGTCGATACAAACTGAATACGCAAAACATCAACAAAATTTAGCGCGTTTTAAAGTTGATATCGCTTTTGTTAATAACTTCCACATTTATTCGAATTGTACCACGAAACTTTGCAGACAGTCGCGGATAGGCCTTTTCTACTGAAGTACCAAGTTTCAGAAGTGCAGCTCTTGCACTGCCAGAGAGATATCGATACAAACTGAATACGCAAAACATGAACAAAATTTAGCGCGTTTTAAAGTTGATATCGCTTTTGTTTATAACTTCCACATTTATTCGAATTGTGCAACGAAACTGTGCAGACACTCGTGGAGACATATTTTCTACTGAAGTACTAAGTTTCAGAAGTGCAGCTCTTGTACTGCCGGAGATATGTCGATACAAACTGAATACGCAAAACATCAACAAAATTTAGCGCGTTTTAAAGTTGATATCGCTTTTGTTAATAACTTCCACATTTATTCGAATTGTGCCACGAAACTTTGCAGACAGTCGCGGAGACAGATTGTCTACTGAAGTACCAAGTGTCAGAAGTGCAGCTCTTGTACTGCCGCAGATATGTCGATACAAACTGAATACGAAAAACATCAACAAAATTTAGCGCGTTTTAAAGTTGATATCGCTTTTGTTGATAACTTCAACATTTATTCGAATTGTGCCACGAAACTTTGCAGACAGTCGCGGAGACAGATTTTCTACTGAAGTACCAAGTTTCAGAAGTGCAGCTCTTGTACTGCCGGTGATATGTTGATAAAACTGAATACGCAAAACATCAACAAAATTAAGCGCGTTTAAAGTTGATATCGCTTTTGTTTATAACTTCCACATTTATTCGAATTGTGACACGAAACTTTGCAGACAGTCGCGGATAAGCCTTTTCCACTGAAGTACTAAGTTTCAGAAGTGCAGCTCATGTACTGCCGGTGATATCTCGATACAAACTGAATACGCAAACCATCAACAAACTTTAGCGCGTTTTAAAGTTGATATCGCTTTTGTTGATTACTTCAACATTTATTCGAATTCTGCCACGAAACTTTGCCGACAGTCTCGGAGACAGATTTTCTACTGAAGTACCAAGTTTCAGAAGTGCAGCTCTTGTACTGCCGGAGATATGTCGATACAAACTGAATACGCAAAACATCAACAAAATTTAGCGTGTTTTAAAGTTGATATCGCTTTTGTTTATAACTTCCACATTTATTAGAATTGTGCCACGAAACTTTGCAGACAGTCGCGGAGACTGATTTTCTACTGAAGTACGAAGTTTCAGAAGTGCAGCTCTTTTACTGCCGGAGATATGTCGATACCAACTGAATACGCAACACATCAACAAAATTTAGCGCGTTTTAAAGTTGATATCGCTTTTGTTAATAACTTCCACATTTATTCGAATTGTGCCACGAAACTTTCCAGACAGTCGCGGAGACAGATTGTCTACTGAAGTACCAAGTTTCAGAAGTTCAGCTATTGTACTGCCGGAGATATGTCGATACAAACTGAATACGCAAAACATCAACAAAATTTAGCGCGTTTTAAAGTTGATATCGCTTTTGTTAATAACTTCCACATTTATTCGAATTGTGCCACGAAACTTTGCAGACAGTCGCGGAGACAGATTGTCTACTGAAGTACCAAGTGTCAGAAGTGCAGCTCTTGTACTGCCGCAGATATGTCGATACAAACTGAATACGAAAAACATCAACAAAATTTAGCGCGTTTTAAAGTTGATATCGCTTTTGTTGATAACTTCAACATTTATTCGAATTGTGCCACGAAACTTTGCAGACAGTCGCGGAGACAGATTTTCTACTGAAGTACCAAGTTTCAGAAGTGCAGCTCTTGTACTGCCGGTGATATGTTGATAAAACTGAATACGCAAAACATCAACAAAATTAAGCGTGTTTTAAAGTTGATATCGCTTTTGTTTATAACTTCCACATTTATTCGAATTGTGACACGAAACTTTGCAGACAGTCGCGGATAAGCCTTTTCCACTGAAGTACTAAGTTTCAGAAGTGCAGCTCATGTACTGCCGGTGATATCTCGATACAAACTGAATACGCAAAACATCAACAAACTTTAGCGCGTTTTAAAGTTGATATCGCTTTTGTTGATTACTTCAACATTTATTCGAATTCTGCCACGAAACTTTGCCGACAGTCGCGAAGACAGATTTTCTACTGAAGTACCAAGTTTCAGAAGTGCAGCTCTTGTACTGCCGGAGATATGTCGATACAAACTGAATACGCAAAACATCAACAAAATTTAGCGTGTTTTAAAGTTGATATCGCTTTTGTTTATAACTTCCACATTTATTAGAATTGTGCCACGAAACTTTGCAGACAGTCGCGGAGACTGATTTTCTACTGAAGTACGAAGTTTCAGAAGTGCAGCTCTTTTACTGCCGGAGATATGTCGATACCAACTGAATACGCAACACATCAACAAAATTTAGCGCGTTTTAAAGTTGATATCGCTTTTGTTAATAACTTCCACATTTATTCGAATTGTGCCACGAAACTTTCCAGACAGTCGCGGAGACAGATTGTCTACTGAAGTACCAAGTTTCAGAAGTTCAGCTATTGTACTGCCGGAGATATGTCGATACAAACTGAATACGCCAAACATCAACAAAATTTAGCGCGTTTTAAAGTTGATATCGCTTTTGTGTATAACTTCCACATTTATTCGAATTGTGCCACGAAACTTTGCAGACAGTCGCCGAGACATGTTTTCTACTGAAGTACCAAGTTTCAGAAGTGCAGCTCTTGTACTTCCGGAGATATGTCGATACAAACTGAATACGCAAAACATCAACAAAATTTAGCGCGTTTTAAAGTTGATACCACTTTTGTTAATAACTTCCAAATTTATTCGAATTGTGCCACGAAACTTTGCAGACAGTCTCGGAGACAGATTTTCTACTGAAGTACCAAGTTTCAGAAGTGCAGCTCTTGTACTGCCGGAGATATGTCGATACAAACTGAATACGCAACACATCAACAAAATTTAGCGCGTTTTAAAGTTGATATCGCTTTTGTTTATAACTTCCACATTTATTCGAATTGTACCACGAAACTTTGCAGACAGTCGCGGATAGGCCTTTTCTACTGAGGTACCAAGTTTCAGAAGTGCAGCTCTTGTACTGCCGGAGATATGTCGATACAAACTGAATACGCAAAACATCAACAAAATTTAGCGAGTTTTAAAGTTGATATCGCTTTTGGAAATAACTTCTACATTTATTCGAATTGTGCCACGGAACTTTGCAGACAGTCGCGGATAGGCCTTTTCTACTGAAGTCCCAAGTTTCAGAAGTGCAGCTCTTGTACTTCCGGAGATATGTCGATACAAACTGAATACGCAAAACATCAACAAAATTTAGCGCGTTTTAAAGTTGATACCACTTTTGTTAATAACTTCCACATTTATTCGAATTTTGCCACGAAACTTTGCAGACAGTCGCGGAGACAGATTGTCTACTGAAGTACCAAGTTTCAGAAGTGCAGCTCTTGTACTGCCGGAGATATGTCGATACAAACTGAATACGCCAAACATCAACAAAATTTAGCGCGTTTTAAAGTTGATAACGCTTTTGTTAATAACTTCAACATTTATTCGAATTGTACCACGAAACTTTGCAGACAGTCGCGGATAGGCCTTTTCTACTGAACTACCAAGTTTCAGAAGTGCAGCTCTTGTACTGCCGGAGATATGTCGATACAAACTTAATACGCAAAACATCAACAAAATTTAGCGCGTTTTAAAGTTGATATCGCTTTTGTTAATAACTTCCACATGTATTCCAATTGTGCCACGAAACTTTGCAGACAGTCGCGGAGACTGATTTTCTACTGACATACCAAGTTTCAGAAGTGCAGCTTATGTACTGCCGGAGATATGTCGATACAAACTGAATACGCAAAACATCAACAAAATTTAGCGCGTTTTAAAGTTGATATCGCTTTTGTTAATAACTTCCACATTTATTCGAATTGTGCCACGAAACTTTGCAGACAGTCGCGGAGACAGATTGTCTACTGAGGTATAAAGTTTCAGAAGTGCAGCTCTTGTACTGCCGCAGATCTGTCGATACAAACTGAATACGCAAAACATCAACAAAATTTAGCGTGTTTTAAAGTTTACATCGCTTTTGTTTATAACTTCCACATTTATTCGAATTGTGCCACGAAACTTTGCAGACAGTCGGGGAGACATGTTTTCTACTGAAGTACCAAGTTTCAGAAGTGCAGCTCTTTTACTGCTGGGGATATGTCGATACAAACTGAATACGCAAAACATCAACAAAATTTAGCGCGTTTTAAAGTTTATATCGCTTTTGTTGATAACTTCAACATTTATTCGAATTGTGCCACGAAACTTTGCAGACAGTCGCGGAGACAGATTGTCTACTGAAGTACTAAGTTTCAGAAGTGCAGCTCTTGTACTGCCGGAGATATGTCGATACAAACTGAATACGCAAAACATCAACAAAATTTAGCGCGTTTTAAAGTTGATATCGCTTTTGTTAATAACTTCCACATTTATTCGAATTGTACCACGAAACTTTGCAGACAGTCGCGGATAGGCCTTTTCTACTGAAGTACCAAGTTTCAGAAGTGCAGCTCTTGCACTGCCAGAGAGATATCGATACAAACTGAATACGCAAAACATGAACAAAATTTAGCGCGTTTTAAAGTTGATATCGCTTTTGTTTATAACTTCCACATTTATTCGAATTGTGCAACGAAACTGTGCAGACACTCGTGGAGACATATTTTCTACTGAAGTACCAAGTTTAAGAAGTGCAGCTCTTGTACTGCCGGTGATATCTCGATACAAACTGAATACGAAAAACATCAAAAAAATTTAGCGCGTTTTAAAGTTGATATCGCTTTTGTTAATAACTTCCACATTTACTCGAATTGTACCACGAAACTTTGCAGACAGTCGCGGATAGGCCTTTTCTACTGAAGTACCAAGTTTCAGAAGTGCAGCTCTTGTACTGCCGGAGATATGTCGATACAAACTGAATACGCAAAACATCAACAAAATTTAGCGCGTTTTAAAGTTGATATCGCTTTTGTTAATAACTTCCACATTTATATGAATTGTGCCACGAAACTTTGCAGACAGTCGCGGAGACAGATTGTCTACTGAAGTATCAAGTGTCAGAAGTGCAGCTCTTGTACTGCCGCAGATATGTCGATACAAACTGAATACGAAAAACATCAACAAAATTTAGCGCGTTTTAAAGTTGATATCGCTTTTGTTGATAACTTCAACATTTATTCGAATTGTGCCACGAAACTTTGCAGACAGTCGCGGAGACAGATTTTCTACTGAAGTACCAAGTTTCAGAAGTGCAGCTCTTGTACTGCCGGTGATATGTTGATACAAACTGAATACGCAAAACATCAACAAAATTAAGCGCGTTTTAAAGTTGATATCTCTTTTGTTTATAACTTCCACATTTATTCGAATTGTGCCACGAAACTTTGCAGACAGTCGCGGATTGGCATTTTCTACTGAAGTACCAAGTTTCAGAAGTGCAGCTCTTGTACTGCCGGAGATATGTCGATACAAACTGAATACGCAAAACATCAACAAAATTTAGCGCGTTTTAAAGTTGATATCGCTTTTGTTTATAACTTCCACATTTATTCGAATTGTGACACGAAACTTTGCAGACAGTCGCGGATAGGCCTTTTCCACTGAAGTACTAAGTTTCAGAAGTGCAGCTCATGTACTGCCGGTGATATCTCGATACAAACTGAATACGCAAAACATCAACAAAATTTAGCGCGTTTTAAAGTTGATATCGCTTTTGTTGATTACTTCAACATTTATTCGAATTGTGCCACGAAACTTTGCCGACAGTCGCGGAGACAGATTTTCTACTGACGTACCAAGTTTCAGAAGTGCAGCTCTTGTACTGCCGGAGATATGTCGATACAAACTGAATACGCAAAACATCAACAAAATTTAGCGTGTTTTAAAGTTGATATCGCTTTTGTTTATAACTTCCACATTTATTAGAATTGTGCCACGAAACTTTGCAGACAGTCGCGGAGAAAGATTGTCTACTGAAGTACGAAGTTTCAGAAGTGCAGCTCTTGTACTGCCGGAGATATGTCGATACCAACTGAATACGCAAAACATCAACAAAATTTAGCGCGTTTTAAAGTTGATATCGCTTTTGTTAATAACTTCCACATTTATTCGAATTGTGCCACGAAACTTTCCAGACAGTCGCGGAGACAGATTGTCTACTGAAGTACCAAGTTTCAGAAGTGCAGCTATTGTACTGCCGGAGATATGTCGATACAAACTGAATACGCCAAACATCAACAAAATTTAGCGCGTTTTAAAGTTGATATCGCTTTTGTGTATAACTTCCACATTTATTCGAATTGTGCCACGAAACTTTGCAGACAGTCGCCGAGACATGTTTTCTACTGAAGTACCAAGTTTCAGAAGTGCAGCTCTTGTACTGCCGGAGATATGTCGATACAAACTGAATACGCAAAACATCAACAAAATTTAGCGAGTTTTAAAGTTGATATCGCTTTTGGTAATAACTTCCACATTTAGTCGAATTGTGCCACGGAACTTTGCAGACAGTCGCGGATAAGCCTTTTCTACTGAAGTCCCAAGTTTCAGAAGTGCAGCTCTTGTACTTCCGGAGATATGTCGATACAAACTGAATACGCAAAACATCAACAAAATTTAGCGCGTTTTAAAGTTGATACCACTTTTGTTAATAACTTCCACATTTATTCGAATTTTGCCACGAAACTTTGCAGACAGTCGCGGAGAAAGATTGTCTACTGAAGTACCAAGTTTCAGAAGTGCAGCTCTTGTACTGCCGGAGATATGTCGATACAAACTGAATACGCCAAACATCAACAAAATTTAGCGCGTTTTAAAGTTGATAACGCTTTTGTTAATAACTTCCACATTTATTCGAATTGTACCACGAAACTTTGCAGACAGTCGCGGATAGGCCTTTTCTACTGAAGTACCAAGTTTCAGAAGTGCAGCTTTGTACTGCCGGTGATATCTCGATACAAACTGAATACGCAAAACATCAACAAAATTTAGCGCGTTTTAAAGTTGATATCGCTTTTGTTGATAACTTCCACATTTATTCGAATTGTGCCACGAAACTTTGCAGACAGTCGCGGGGACATGTTTTCTACTACAGTACCAAGTTTACGCAGTGCAGCTCTTGTACTGCCGGAGATATGTCGATACAAACTGAATACGCAAAACATCAACAAAATTTAGCGCGTTTTAAAGTTGATATCGCTTTTGTAAATAACTTCCACATTTATTCGAATTGTACCACGAAACTTTGCAGACAGTCGCAGATAGGCCTTTTCTACTGAAGTACCAAGTTTCAGAAGTGCAGCTCTTGCACTGCTGTAGATATGTCGATACAAACTGAATACGCAAAACATCAACAAAATTTAGCGCGTTTTAAAGTTGATATCGCTTTTGTTTATAACTTCCACATTTATTCGAATTGTGCAACGAAACTTTGCAGACAGTCGTAGAAACATATTTTCTACTGAAGTACCAAGTTTCAGAAGTGCAGCTCTTGTACTGCCGGTGATATCTCGATACAAACTGAATACGAAAAACATCAAAAAAATTTAGCGCGTTTTAAAGTTGATATCGCTTTTGTTAATAACTTCCACATTTATTCGAATTGTGCCACGAAACTTTGCAGACAGTCGCGGAGACAGATTTACTACTGAAGTACCAAGTTTCAGAAGTGCAGCTCTTGTACTGCCGGAGATATGTCGATACAAACTGAATACGCAAAACATCAACAAAATTTAGCGTGTTTTAAAGTTGATATCGCTTTTGTTTATAACTTCCACATTTATTAGAATTGTGCCACGAAACTTTGCAGACAGTCGCGGAGACTGATTTTCTACTGAAGTACCAAGTTTCAGAAGTTCAGCTCTTGTACTGCCGGAGATATGTCGATAAAAACTGAATACGCAACACATCAACAAAATTTTGCGCGTTTTAAAGTTGATATCGCTTTTGTTAATAACTTCCACATTTATTCGAATTGTGTCACGAAACTTTGCAGACAGTCGCGGATAGGCCTTTTCTACGGAAGTACCAAGTTTCAGAAGTGCAGCTCTTGTACTGCCGGAGATATGTCGATACAAACTGAATACGCAAAACATCAACAAAATTTAGCGCGTTTTAAAGTTGATATCGCTTTTTTTTATAACTTCCACATTTATTCGAATTGTTCCACGAAACTTTGCAGACAGTCGCTGATATGCCTTTTATACGGAAGTACAAAGTTTCAGAAGTGCAGCTCTTGTACTGCCGGTGATATCTCGATACAAACTGAATACGAAAAACATCATCAAAATTTAGCGCGTTTTAAAGTTGATATCGCTTTTGTTGATAACTTCAACATTTATTCGAATTGTGCCACGAAACTTTGCAGACAGTCGCGGAGACCGATATTCTACTGAAGTACCAAGTTTCAGAAGTGCAGCTCTTGTACTGCCGGAGATATGTCGATACAAACTGAATACGCAAAACATCAACAAAATTTAGCGCGTTTTAAAGTTGATATCGCTTTTGTTAATAACTTCCACATTTATTTGAATTGTGCCACGATACTTTGCAGACAGTCGCGGAGATAGATTTTCTACTGAAGTACCAAGTTTCAGAAGTGCAGCTCTTGTACTGCCGGTGATATTTTGATACAAACTGAATACGCAAAACATCAACAAAATTCAGCGCGTTTTAAAGTTGATATCGCTTTTGTTTATAACTTCCACATTTATTCGAATTGTGCCACGAAACTTTGCAGACAGTCGCGGATAGGCCTTTTTTACTGAAGTACCAAGTTTCAGAAGTGCAGCTCTTGTACTGCCGGAGATATGTCGATACAAACTGAATACGCAAAACATCAACAAAATTTAGCGCGTTTTAAAGTTGATATCGCTTTTGTTAATAACTTCCACATTTATTCGAATTGTGACACGAAACTTTGCAGACAGTCGCGGATAGGCCTTTACCACTGAAGTACTAAGTTTCAGAAGTGCAGCTCTTGTACTGCCGGTGATATCTCGATACAAACTGAATACGAAAAACATCATCAAAATTTAGCGCGTTTTAAAGTTGATATCGCTTTTGTTGATAACTTCAACATTTATTCGAATTGTGCCACGAAACTTTGCAGACAGTCGCGGAGACTGAATTTCTACTGAAGTACCAAGTTTCAGCAGTGCAGCTTTTGTACTGCCGGAGATATCTCGATACCAACTGAATACGCAACACATCAACAAAATTTAGCGCGTTTTAAAGTTGATATCGCTTTTGTTTATAACTTCCACATTTATTCGAATTGTGCAACGAAACTTTGCAGACAGTCGCGGAGACATGTTTTCTACTGAAGTACGAAGTTTCAGAAGTGCAGCTCTTGTACTGCCGGAGATATGTCGATACAAACTGAATACGCAAAACATACCCATAATTTAGCGCGTTTTTTAGTTGATATCGCTTTTGTTAATAAGTTCCACATTTATTCGAATTGTGCCACGAAACTTTGCAGACAGTCGCTGAGACTGATTTTCTACTGAAGTCCCAACTTTCAGAACTGCAGCTCTTGTACTGCCGGAGATATGTCGATACAAACTGAATACGCAAAACATCAACAAAATTTAGCGCGTTTTAAAGTTGATATCGCTTTTGTTAATAACTTCCACATATATTCGAATTGTGCCACGAAACTTTGCAGACAGTAACGGATAGGCCTTTTTTACTGAAGTACTAAGTTTCAGAAGTGCAGCTCTTGTACTGCCGGAGATATGTCGATACAAACTGAATACGCAAAACATCAACAAAATTTAGCGCGTTTTAAAGTTGATATCGCTTTTGTTGATAACTTAAAGATATATTCGAATTGTGCCACGAAACTTTGCAGAGAGTCGCGGAGACAGATTTACTACTGAAGTACCAAGTTTCAGAAGTGCAGCTCTTGTACTGCCGGAGATATGCTGATACAAACTGAATACGCAAAACATCAACAAAATTTAGCGCGTTTTAAAGTTGATATCGCTTTTGTTAATAACTTCCACATATATTCGAATTGTGCCACGAAACTTTGCAGACAGTAACGGATAGGCCTTTTTTACTGAAGTACTAAGTTTCAGAAGTGCAGCTCTTGTACTGCCGGAGATATGTCGATACAAACTGAATACGCAAAACATCAACAAAATTTAGCGCGTTTTAAAGTTGATATCGCTTTTCTTAATAACTTCCACATTTATTCGAATTGTGCAACGAAACTTTGCAGACAGTCGCGGAGACAGATTTTCTACTGAAGTACCAAGTTTCAGAAGTGCAGCTCTTGTACTGCGAAAGATATGTCGATACAAACTGAATACGCAAAACATCAACAAAATTTAGCGTGTTTTAAAGTTGATATCGCTTTTGTTTATAACTTCCACATTTATTCGAATTGTGCCACGAAACTTTGCAGACAGTCGCGGAGACAGATTTTCTACTGAAGTACCAAGTTTAAGCAGTGCAGCTCTTGTACTGCCGGGGATATGTCGATACAAACTGAATACGCAAAACATCAACAAAATTTAGCGCGTTTTAAAGTTGATATCGCTTTTGTTAATAACTTCCACATTTATTCGAATTGTGACACGAAACTTTGCAGACAGTCGCGGATAGGCCTTTACCACTGAAGTACTAAGTTTAAGAAGTGCAGCTCTTGTACTGCCGGTGATATCTCGATACAAACTGAATACGAAAAACATCATCAAAATTTAGCGCGTTTTAAAGTTGATATCGCTTTTGTTGATAACTTCAACATTTATTCGAATTGTGCCACGAAACTTTGCAGACAGTCGCGGAGACTGAATTTCTACTGAAGTACCAAGTTTCAGCAGTGCAGCTTTTGTACTGCCGGAGATATCTCGATACCAACTGAATACGCAACACATCAACAAAATTTAGCGCGTTTTAAAGTTGATATCGCTTTTGTTTATAACTTCCACATTTATTCGAATTGTGCAACGAAACTTTGCAGACAGTCGCGGAGACATGTTTTCTACTGAAGTACGAAGTTTCAGAAGTGCAGCTCTTGTACTGCCGGAGATATGTCGATAGAAACTGAATACGCAAAACATAACCATAATTTAGCGCGTTTTTTAGTTGATATCGCTTTTGTTAATAACTTCCACATTTATTCGAATTGTGCCACGAAACTTTGCAGACAGTCGCTGAGACTGATTTTCTACTGAAGTCTCAACTTTCAGAACTGCAGCTCTTGTACTGCCGGAGATATGTCGATACAAACTGAATACGCAAAACATCAACAAAATTTAGCGCGTTTTAAAGTTGATATCGCTTTTGTTAATAACTTCCACATATATTCGAATTGTGCCACGAAACTTTGCAGACAGTAACGGATAGGCCTTTTTTACTGAAGTACTAAGTTTCAGAAGTGCAGCTCTTGTACTGCCGGAGATATGTCGATACAAACTGAATACGCAAAACATCAACAAAATTTAGCGCGTTTTAAAGTTGATATCGCTTTTGTTGATAACTTAAAGATATATTCGAATTGTGCCACGAAACTTTGCAGAGAGTCGCGGAGACAGATTTACTACTGAAGTACCAAGTTTCAGAAGTGCAGCTCTTGTACTGCCGGAGATATGCTGATACAAACTGAATACGCAAAACATCAACAAAATTTAGCGCGTTTTAAAGTTTATATCGCTTATGTTAATAACTTCCACATTTATTCGAATTGTGCCACGAAACTTTGCAGACAGTCGCGGATAGGCCTTTTCTACTGAAGTACCAAGATTCAGAAGTGCAGCTCTTGTACTGCCGGAGATATGTCGATACAAACTGAATACGCAAAACATCAACAAAATTTAGCGCGTTTTAAAGTTGATATCGCTTTTGTTAATAACTTCCACATTTATTCGAATTGTGCAACGAAACTTTGCAGACAGTCGCAGAGACAGATTTTCTACTGAAGTACCAAGTTTCAGAAGTGCAGCTCTTGTACTGCCAAAGATATGTCGATACAAACTGAATACGCAAAACATCAACAAAATTTAGCGTGTTTTAAAGTTGATATCGCTTTTGTTTATAACTTCCACATTTATTCGAATTGTGCCACGAAACTTTGCAGACAGTCGCGGAGACAGATTTTCTACTGAAGTACCAAGTTTAAGCAGTGCAGCTCTTGTACTGCCGGGGATATGTCGATACAAACTGAATACGCAAAACATCAACAAAATTTAGCGCGTTTTACAGTTGATATCGCTTTTGTTGAGAACTTCAACATTTATTCGAATTGTGCAACGAAACTTTGCAGACAATCGCGGAGACATGTTTTCTACTGAAGTACGAAGTTTCAGAAGTGCAGCTCTTGTACTGCCGGAGATATGTCGATACAAACTGAATACGCAAAACATACCCATAATTTAGCGCGTTTTTTAGTTGATATCGCTTTTGTTAATAACTTCCACATTTATTCGAATTGTGCCACGAAACTTTGCAGACAGTCGCGGAGACTGATTTTCCACTTAAGTACCAAGTTTCAGAAGTGCAGCTCTTGTACTGCCGGAGATATGTCGATACAAACTGAATACGCAAAACATCAACAAAATTTAGCGCGTTTTAAAGTTGATATCGCTTTTGTTGATAACTTAAACATATAATCGAATTGTGCCACGAAACTTTGCAGACAGTCGCGGAGACAGATTTTCTACTGAAGTACCAAGTTTCAGAAATGCAGCTCTTGTACTGCCGGAGATATGTCGATACAAACTGAATACGCAAAACATCAACAAAATTTAGCGCGTTTTAAAGTTGATATCGCTTATGTTAATAACTTCCACATTTATTCGAATTGTGCCACGAAACTTTGCAGACAGTCGCGGAGACATGTTTTCTACTGAAGTACCAAGTTTCAGAAGTGCAGCTTCTGTACTGCCGGAGATATGTCGATACAAACTGAATACGCAAAACGTCAACAAAATTAAGCGCGTTTTAAAGTTCATATCGCTTTTGTTTATAACTTCCACATTTATTCGAATTGTGCCACGAAACTTTGCAGACAGTCGCGGATTGGCCTTTTACTACTGAAGTACCAAGTTTCAGATATGCAGCTCTTGTACTGCCGGAGATATGTCGATACAAACTGAATACGCAAAACATCAACAAAATTTAGCGTGTTTTAAAGTTGATATCGCTTTTGTTTATAACTTCCACATTTATTCGAATTTTGCCACGAAACTTTGCAGACAGTCGCGGAGACTGATTTTCTACTGAAGTACGAAGTTTCAGAAGTGCAGCTCTTGTACTGCCGGAGATATGTCGATACAAACTGAATACGGAAACATCAACAAAATTTAGCGCGTTTCATAGTTGTATATCGCTTTTGTTTATAACTTCCACATTTATTCGAATTGTGCCACGAAACTTTGCAGACAGTCGCGGAGACTGATTTTCTACTGAAGTACCAAGTTTCAGAAGTGCAGCTCTTGTACTGCCGGAGATATGTCGATACCAACTGAATACGCAACACATCAACAAAATTTACCGCGTTTTAAAGTTGATATCGCTTTTGTTTATAACTTCCACATTTATTCGAATTGTGCCACGAAACTTTGCAGACAGTCGCGGAGACTGATTTTCTACTGAAGTACCAAGTTTCAGAAGTGCAGCTCTTGTACTGCCGGAGATATGTCGATACAAACTGAATACGCAAAACATCAACAAAATTTAGCGCGTTTTAAAGTTGATATCGCTTTTGTTAATAACTTCCACATATATTCGAATTGTGCCACGAAACTTTGCAGACAGTAACGGATAGGCCTTATTTACTGAAGTACTAAGTTTCAGAAGTGCAGCTCTTGTACTGCCGGAGATATGTCGATACAAACTGAATACGCAAAACATCAACAAAATTTAGCGCGTTTTAAAGTTGATATCGCTTTTGTTAATAACTTAAAGATATATTAGAATTGTGCCACGAAACTTTGCAGACAGTCGCGGAGACAGATTTTCTACTGAAGTACCAAGTTTCAGAAGTGCAGCTCTTGTACTGCCGGAGATATGTCGATACAAACTGAATACGCAAAACATCAACAAAATTTAGCGCGTTTTAAAGTTGATATCGCTTTTGTTGATAACTTCCACATTTATTCGAATTGTGCCACGAAACTTTGCAGACAGTCGCGGATAGGCCTTTTCTACTGAAGTACCAAGATTCAGAAGTGCAGCTCTTGTACTGCCGGAGATATGTCGATACAAACTGAATACGCAAAACATCAACAAAATTTAGCGCGTTTTAAAGTTGATATCGCTTTTGTTAATAACTTCCACATTTATTCGAATTGTGCCACGAAACTTTGCAGACAATCGCGGAGACAGATTTTCTACTGAAGTACCAAGTTTCAGAAGTGCAGCTCTTGTACTGCCGGAGATATGTCGATACAAACTGAATACGCAAAACATCAACAAAATTAAGCGTGTTTAAAAGTTGATATCGCTTTTGTTTATAACTTCCACATTTATTCGAATTGTGCCACAAAATATTGCAGACAGCCGCGGAGACATATTTGCTACTGAAGTACCAAGTTTCAGCAGTGCAGCTCTTGTACTGCCGGAGATATGTCGATACAAACTGAATAAACAAAACATCAACAAAATTGAGCGCGTTTTAAAGTTGATATCGCTTTTGTTTATAACTTCAACATTTATTCGAATTGTGCAACGAAACTTTGCAGACAGTCGCGGAGACATGTTTTCTACTGAAGTACGAAGTTTCAGAAGTGCAGCTCTTGTACTGCCGGTGATATGTCGATACAAACTGAATACGCAAAACATACACATAATTTAGCGCGTTTTTTAGTTGATATCGCTTTTGTTAATAACTTCCACATTTATTCGAATTGTGCCACGAAACTTTGCAGACAGTCGCGGCGACTGAATTTCTACTGAAGTACCAAGTTTCAGAAGTGCAGCTCTTGTACAGCCGGAGATATGTCGATACAAACTGAATACGCAAAACATCAACAAAATTTAGCGCGTTTTAAAGTTGATACCGCTTTTGTTAATAACTTCCACATTTATTCGAATTGTGCCACGAAACTTTGCAGACAGTCGCGGAGACAGATTTTCTACTGAAGTACCAAGTTTCAGAAGTGCAGCTCCTGTACTGCTGGAGATATGTCGATACAAACTGAATACGCAAAACATCAACAAAATTTAGCGCGTTTTAAAGTTGATATCGCTTTTGTTAATAACTTCCACATTTATTCGAATTGTACCACGAAACTTTGCAGACAGTCGCGGATCGGCCTTTTCTACTGAAGTACCAAGTTTCAGAAGTGCAGCTCTTGTACTGCCGGAGATATGTCGATACAAACTGAATACGCAAAACATCAACAAAATTTAGCGCGTTTTAAAGTTGATATCGCTTTTGTTTATAACTTCCACATTTATTCGAATTGTGCCACGAAACTTTGCAGACAGTCGCGGATAGGCTTTTTCTACTGAAGTACCAAGTTTCAGAAGTGCAGCTCTTGTACTGCCGGTGATATCTCGATACAAACTGAATACGAAAAACATCATCAAAATTAAGCGCGTTTTAAAGTTGATATCGCTTTTGTTGATAACTTCAACATTTATTCGAATTGTGCCACGAAACTTTGCAGACAGTCGCGGAGACAGATTTCCTAGTGACGTACCAAGTTTCAGAAGTGCAGCTCTTGTACTGCCGGAGATATGTCGATACAAACTGAATACGCAACACGTCAACAAAATTAAGCGCGTTTTAAAGTTGATATCGCTTTTGTTTATAACTTCCACATTTATTCGAATTGTGCCACGAAACTTTGCAGACAGTCGCGGATCGGCCTTTTCTACTGAAGTACCAAGTTTCAGAAGTGCAGCTCTTGTACTGCCGGTAGATATGTCGATACAAACTGAATACGCAAAACATCAACAAAATTTTGCGTGTTTTAAAGTTGATATCGCTTTTGTTTATAACTTCCACATTTATTCGAATTGTGCCACGAAACTTTGCAGACAGTCGCGGAGACTGATTTTCTACTGAAGTACGAAGGTTCAGAAGTGCAGCTCTTGTACTGCCGGAGATATGTCGATACAAACTGAATACGCAAAACATCAACAAAATTTAGCGCGTTTTATAGTTGATATCGCTTTTGTTTATAACTTCAACATTTATTCGAATTGTGCCACGAAACTTTGCAGACAGTCGCGGATAGGCCTTTTTTACTGAAGTACTACGTTTCAGAAGTGCAGCTTTTGTACTGCCGGAGATATGTCGATACAAACTGAATACGCAAAACATCAACAAAATTTAGCGCGTTTTAAAGTTGATATCGCTTTTGTTAATAACTTCCACATTTATTCGAATTGTGCCACGAAACTTTGCAGACAGTCGCGGATAGGCCTTTTCTACTGAAGTACCAAGTTTCAGAAGTGCAGCTCTTGTACTGCCGGAGATATGTCGATACAAACTGAATACGCAAAACATCAACAAAATTTAGCGCGTTTTAAAGTTTATATCGTTTTTGTTGATAACTTCGACATTTATTCGAATTGTGCCACAAAACTTTGCAGACAGTCGCGGATAGGCCTTTTCTACTTAAGTACTAAGTTTCAGAAGTGCCGCTCTTGTACTGCCGGATATATGTCGATACCAACTGAATACGCAAAACATTAACAAAATTTAGCGCGTTTTAAAGTTGATATCGCTTTTGTTAATAACTTCAACATTTATTCGAATTGTGCCACGAAACTTTGCAGACAGTCGCGGAGACTGATTTTCTACTGAAGTACCAAGTTTCAGAAGTGCAGCTCTTGTACTGCCGGAGAAATGTCGATACAAACTGAATGCGCAAAACATCAACAAAATTTAGCGCGTTTTAAAGTTGATATCGCTTTTGTTGATAACTTCCACATTTATTCGAATTGTGCCACGAAACTTTGCAGACAGTCGCGGATAGGCCTTTTCTACTGAGGTACCAAGTTTCAGAAGTGCAGCTCTTGCACTGCCGGAGATATGTCGATACAAACTGAATACGCAAAACATCAACAAAATTTAGCGCGTTTTAAAGTTGATATCGCTTTTGTTAATAACTTCCACATTTATTCGAATTGTACCACGAAACTTTGCAGACAGTCGCGGATAGGCCTTTTCTACTGAGGTACCAAGTTTCAGAAGTGCAGCTCTTGCACTGCCGGAGATATGTCGATACAAACTGAATACGCAAAACATCAACAAAATTTAGCGCGTTTTAAAGTTGATATCGCTTTTGTTTATAACTTCCACATTTATTCGAATTGTGCCACGAAACCTTGCAGACAGTCGCGGAGACAGATTGTCTACTGAAGTACCAAGTGTCAGAAGTGCAGCTCTTGTACTGCCGCAGATATGTCGATACAATCTGAATACGCAAAACATCAACAAAATTTAGCGCGTTTTAAAGTTGATATCGCTTTTGTTGATAACTTCCACATTTATTCGAAATGTGCCACGAAACTTTGCAGACAGTCGCGGAGACAGATTTTCTACTGAAGCACCAAGTTTCAGAAGTGCAGCTCTTGTACTGCCGGTGATATGTTGATACAAACTGAATACGCAAAACATCAACAAAATTAAGCGCGTTTTAAAGTTGATATCGCTTTTGTTTATAACTTCCACATTTATTCGAATTGTGACACGAAAGTTTGCAGACAGTCGCGGATAGGCCTTTTCCACTGAAGTACTAAGTTTCAGAAGTGCAGCTCATGTACTGCCGGTGATATCTCGATACAAACTGAATACGCAAAACATCAACAAAATTTAGCGCGTTTTAAAGGGGATATCGCTTTTGTTGATAACTTCAACATTTATTCGAATTGTGCCACGAAACTTTGCGGACAGTCGCGGAGACAGATTTTCTACTGAAGTACCAGGTTTCAGAAGTGCAGCTCTTGTACTGCCGGAGATATGTCGATACAAACTGAATACGCAAAACATCAACAAAATTTAGCGTGTTTTAAAGTTGATATCGCTTTTGTTTATAACTTCCACATTTATTAGAATTGTGCCACGAAACTTTGCAGACAGTCGCGGAGACTGATTTTCTACTGAAGTACCAAGTTTCAGATATGCAGCTCTTGTACTGTCGGAGATATGTCGATACCAACTGAAGTCGCAACACATCAACAAAATTTAGCGCGTTTTAAAGTTGATATCGCTGTTGTTAATAACTTCCACATTTATTCGAATTGTGCCACGAAACTTTGCAGACAGTCGCGGAGACAGGTTTTCTACTGAAGTACCAAGTTTCAGAAGTGCAGCTCTTGTACTGCCGGAGATATGTCGATACAAACTGAATACGCAAAACATCAACAAAATTTAGCGCGTTTTAAAGTTGATATCGCTTTTGTTTATAACTTCCACATTTATTCGAATTGTGCAACGAAACTTTGCAGAGATTAGCGGAGTCACATTTTCTACTGAAGTACCAAATTTGAGAAGTGCAGCTCTTGTACTGCCGGAGATATGTCGATACAAACTGAATACGCAAAACATCAACAAAATTTAGCGCGTTTTAAAGTTGATATCGCTTTTGTTTATAACTTCCACATTTATTTGAATTGTGCAACGAAACTTTGCAGACAGTCGCGGAGTTACATCGTCTACTGAAGTACCAAGTTTCAGAAGTGCAGCTCTTGTACTGCAGGAGATATGTCGATACAAACTGAATACGCAAAACATCATACAAAATTAAGCGCGTTTTAAAGTTGATATCGCTTTTGTTTATAACTTCCACATTTATATGAATTGTGCAACGAAACTTTGCAGAGATTAGCGGAGTAACATTTTCTACTGAAGTACCAAGTTTCAGAAGTGCAGCTGTTGTACTGCCGGAGATATGTCGATACAAACTGAATACGCAAAACATCAACAACATTTAGCGCGTTTTAAAGTTGATATCGCTTTTGTTTATAACTTCCACATTTATTCGAATTGTGTAACGAAACTTTGCAGAGTTTTGCGGAGTCACATTTTCTACTGAAGTATTAAGTTTCAGAAGTGCAGCTATTGTACTGCCGGAGATATGTCGATACAAACTGAATACGAAAAACATAATACAAAATTAAGCGCGTTTTAAAGTTGATATCGCTTTTGTTTATAACTTCCACATTTATATGAATTGTGCAACGAACCTTTGCAGAGATTAGCGGAGTCACATTTTCTACTGAAGTACCAAGTTTCATCAGTGCAGCTCTTGTACTGCCGGAGATATGTCGATACAAACTGAATACGCAGAACATCAACAAAGTTTAGCGCGTTTTAAAGTTGATATCGCTTTTGTTTATAACTTCTACATCAATTTGAATTGTGCAACGAAACTTTGCAGAGATTAGCGGAGTCACATTTTCTACTGAAGTAATAAGTTTCAGAAGTGCAGCTCTTGTACTGCCGGAGATATGTCGATACAAACTGAATACGCAAAACATCATACAAAATTAAGCGCGTTTTAAAGTTGATATCGCTTTTGTTTATAGCTTCCACATTTATATGAATTGTGCAACGAAACTTTGCAGAGATTAGCGGAGTCACATTTTCTACTGAAGTACCAAGTTTCAGAAGTGCAGCTATTGTACTGCCGGAGATATGTCGATACAAACTGAATACGCAAAACATCAACAAAATTTAGCGCGTTTTAAAGTTGATATCGCTTTTGTTTATAACTTCCACATTTATTCGAATTGTGCAACGAAACTTTGCAGACAGTCGCAGAAAGGCATTTCCTAGTGAAGTACCAAGTTTCAGAAGTGCAGCTCTTGTACTGCCGAAGATATGTCGATACAAACTGAATACGCAAAACATCAACAAAATTTTGCGCGTTTTCAAGTTGATATCGCTTTTGTTTATAACTTCCACATTAATTCGAATTGTGCTACGAAACTTTGCAGACAGTCGCGGAGATACATCGTCTACTGAAGTACCAAGTTTCAGAAGTGCAGCTCTTGTACTGCCGGAGATATGTCGATACAAACTGAATACGCAAAACATCAACAAAATTTAGCGCGTTTGAAAGTTGATATCGCTTTTGTTTATAGCTTCCACATTTATTCGAATTGTGCAACGAAACTTTGCAGAAATTAGCGGAGTCACATTTTCTACTGAAGTACCAAGTTTCAGAAGTGCAGCTCTTGTACTGCCGGAGATATGTCGATACAAACTGAATACGCAAAACATCAACAAAAGTTAGCGCGTTTTAAAGTTGATATCGCTTTTGTTTATAACTTCCACATTTATTCGAATTGTGCAACGAAACTTTGCAGACAGTCGCGGAGATACATCGTCTACTGAAGTACCAAGTTTCAGAAGTGCAGCTCTTGTACTGCCGGAGATATGTCGATACAAACTTAATACGCAAAACATCAACAAAATTTAGCGCGTTTTAAAGGGGATATCGCTTTTGTTTATAACTTCCACATTTATTCGAATTGTGCAACGAAACTTTGCAGACAGTCGCGGAGATACATCGTCTACTGAAGTACCAAGTTTCAGAAGTGCAGCTCTTGTACTGCCGGGGATATATCGATACAAACTGAATACGCAAAACATCAACAAAATTAAGCGCGTTTAAAAGTTGATATCGCTTTTGTTTATACCTTCCACATTTATATGAATTGTGCCACGAAACTTTGCAGAGATTAGCGGAGTCACATTTACTACTGAAGTACAAAGTTTCAGAAGTGCAGCTCTTGTACTGCCGGAGATATGTCGATACAAACTGAATACGCAAAACATCAACAAAATTTAGCGCGTTTTAAAGTTGATATCGCTTTTGTTTCTAACTTCCACATTTATTCGAATTGTGCAACGAAACTTTACAGAGATTAGCGGAGTCACATTTTCTACTGGAGTACCAAGTTTCAGAAGTGCAGCTCTTGTACTGCCGGAGATATGTCGATACAAACTGAATACGCAAAACATCAACAAAATTTAGCGCGTTTTAAAGTTGATATCGCTTTTGTTTATAACTTCCACATTTATTCGAATTGTGCAACGAAACTTTGCAGACAGTCGCAGAAAGGCATTTCCTACTGAAGTACCAAGTTTCAGAAGTGCAGCTCTTGTACTGCCGAAGATATGTCGATACAAACTGAATACGCAAAACATCAACAAAATTTTGCGCGTTTTAAAGTTGATATCGCTTTTGTTTATAACTTCCACATTAATTCGAATTGTGCTACGAAACTTTGCAGACAGTCGCGGAGATACATCGTCTACTGAAGTACCAAGTTTCAGAAGTGCAGCTCTTGTACTGCCGGAGATATGTCGATACAAACTGAATACGCAAAACATCAACAAAATTTAGCGCGTTTGAAAGTTGATATCGCTTTTGTTTATAACTTCCACATTTATTCGAATTGTGCAACGAAACTTTGCAGAAATTAGCGGAGTCACATTTTCTACTGAAGTACCAAGTTTCAGAAGTGCAGCTCTTGTACTGCCGGAGATATGTCGATACAAACTGAATACGCAAAACATCAACAAAAGTTAGCGCGTTTTAAAGTTGATATCGCTTTTGTTTATAACTTCCACATTTATTCGAATTGTGCAACGAAACTTTGCAGACAGTCGCGGAGATACATCGTCTACTGAAGTACCAAGTTTCAGAAGTGCAGCTCTTGTACTGCCGGAGATATGTCGATACAAACTTAATACGCAAAACATCAACAAAATTTAGCGCGTTTTACAGTTGATATCGCTTTTGTTTATAACTTCCACATTTATTCGAATTGTGCAACGAAACTTTGCAGACAGTCGCGGAGATACATCGTCTACTGAAGTACCAAGTTTCAGAAGTGCAGCTCTTGTACTGCCGGGGATATGTCGATACAAACTGAATACGCAAAACATCAACAAAATTAAGCGCGTTTAAAAGTTGATATCGCTTTTGTTTATACTTTCCACATTTATATGAATTGTGCCACGAAACTTTGCAGAGATTAGCGGAGTCACATTTACTACTGAAGTACAAAGTTTCAGAAGTGCAGCTCTTGTACTGCCGGAGATATGTCGATACAAACTGAATACGCAAAACATCAACAAAATTTAGCGCGTTTTAAAGTTGATATCGCTTTTGTTTATAACTTCCACATTTATTCGAATTGTGCAACGAAACTTTGCAGAGATTAGCGGAGTCACATTTTCTACTGGAGTAGTAAGTTTCAGAAGTGCAGCTCTTGTACTGCCGGAGATATGTCGATACAAACTGAATACGCAAAACATCAACAAAATTTAGCGCGTTTTAAAGTTGATATCGCTTTTGTTTATAACTTCCACATTTATTGTAATTGTGCAACGAAACTTTGCAGAGATTAGCGGAGTCAAATTTTCTACTGAAGTACCATGTTTCAGAAGTGCAGCTCTTGTACTGCCGGAGATATGTCGATACAAACTTAATACGCAAAACATCAACAAAAGTTAGCGCGTTTTAAAGTTGATATCGCTTTTGTTTATAACTTCCACATTTATTCGAATTGTGCAACGAAACTTTGCAGACAGTCGCGGAGATACATCGTCTACTGAAGTACCAAGTTTCAGAAGTGCAGCTCTTGTACTGCCGGAGATATGTCGATACAAACTGAATACGCAAAACATCAACAAAATTTAGCGCGTTTTAAAGTTGATATCGCTTTTGTTTATAACTTCCACATTTATATGAATTGTGCCACGAAACTTTGCAGAGATTAGCGGAGTCACATTTACTACTGAAGTACAAAGTTTCAGAAGTGCAGCTCTTGTACTGCCGGAGATATGTCGATACAAACTGAATACGCAAAACATCAACAAAATTTAGCGCGTTTTAAAGTTGATATCGCTTTTGTTTCTAACTTCCACATTTATTCGAATTGTGCAACGAAACTTTGCAGAGATTAGCGGAGTCACATTTTCTACTGGAGTACCAAGTTTCAGAAGTGCAGCTCTTGTACTGCCGGAGATATGTCGATACAAACTGAATACGCAAAACATCAACAAAATTTAGCGCGTTTTAAAGTTGATATCGCTTTTGTTTATAACTTCCACATTTATTGTAATTGTGCAACGAAACTTTGCAGAGATTAGCGGAGTCACATTTTCTACTGAAGTACCAAGTTTCAGAAGTGCAGCTCTTGTACTGCCGGAGATATGTCGATACAAACTGAGTACGCAAGACATTAACAAAATTTAGCGCGTTTTAAAGTGGATATCGCTTTTGTTTATAACTTCCACATTTATTCGAATTGTGCAACGAAACTTTGCAGAGATTAGCGGAGTAACATTTTCTACTGGAGTACTATGTTTCAGAAGTGCAGCTCTTGTACTGCCGGAGATATGTCGATACAAACTGAATACGCAAAACATCAACAAAATTTAGCGCGTTTTAAAGTTGATATCGCTTTTGTTTATAACTTCCACATTTATTCGAATTGTGCTACGAAACTTTGCAGAGATTAGCGGAGTCACATTTTCTACTGAAGTACCAAATTTGCGAGGTGCAGCTCTTGTACTGCCGGAGATATGTCGATACAAACTGAATACGCAAAACATCAACAAAATTTAGCGCGTTTTAAAGTTGATATCGCTTTTGTTTATAACTTCCACATTTATTGTAATTGTGCAACGAAACTTTGCAGAGATTAGCGGAGTCAAATTTTCTACTGAAGTACCATGTTTCAGAAGTGCAGCTCTTGTACTGCCGGAGATATGTCGATACAAACTTAATACGCAAAACATCAACAAAAGTTAGCGCGTTTTAAAGTTGATATCGCTTTTGTTTATAACTTCCACATTTATTCGAATTGTGCAACGAAACTTTGCAGACAGTCGCGGAGATACATCGTCTACTGAAGTACCAAGTTTCAGAAGTGCAGCTCTTGTACTGCCGGAGATATGTCGATACAAACTTAATACGCAAAACATCAACAAAATTCCCCGCGTTTTACAGTTGATATCGCTTTTGTTTATAACTTCCACATTTATTCGAATTGTGCAACGAAACTTTGCAGACAGTCGCGGAGATACATCGTCTACTGAAGTACCAAGTTTCAGAAGTGCAGCTCTTGTACTGCCGGAGATATGTCGATACAAACTGAATACGCAAAACATCAACAAAATTAAGCGCGTTTAAAAGTTGATATCGCTTTTGTTTATAACTTCTACATTTATATGAATTGTGCCACGAAACTTTGCAGAGATTAGCGGAGTCACATTTACTACTGAAGTACAAAGTTTCAGAAGTGCAGCTCTTGTACTGCCGGAGATATGTCGATACAAACTGAATACGCAAAACATCAACAAAATTTAGCGCGTTTTAAAGTTGATATCGCTTTTGTTTCTAACTTCCACATTTATTCGAATTGTGCAACGAAACTTTGCAGAGATTAGCGGAGTCGCATTTTCTACTGGAGTACCAAGTTTCAGAAGTGCAGCTCTTGTACTGCCGGAGATATGTCGATACAAACTGAATACGCAAAACATCAACAAAATTTAGCGCGTTTTAAAGTTGATATCGCTTTTGTTTATAACTTCCACATTTATTGTAATTGTGCAACGAAACTTTGCAGAGATTAGCGGAGTAACATTTTCTACTGGAGTACTATGTTTCAGAAGTGCAGCTCTTGTACTGCCGGAGATATGTCGATACAAACTGAATACGCAAAACATCAACAAAATTTAGCGCGTTTTAAAGTTGATATCGCTTTTGTTTATAACTTCCACATTTATTCGAATTGTGCTACGAAACTTTGCAGAGATTAGCGGAGTCACATTTTCTACTGAAGTACCAAATTTGCGAAGTGCAGCTCTTGTACTGCCGGAGATATGTCGATACAAACTGAATACGCAAAACATCAACACAATTTAGCGCGTTTTAAAGTTGATATCGCTTTTGTTTATAACTTCCACATTTATTCGAATTGTGCAACGAAACTTTGCAGAGATTAGCGGAGTCACATTTTCTACTGAAGTACCAAGTTTCAGAAGTGCAGCTATTGTACTGCCGGAGATATGTCGATACAAACTTATACGCAAAACATCAACAAAATTTAGCGCGTTTTAAAGTTGATATCGCTTTTGTTTATAACTTCCACATTTATTCGAATTGTGTAACGAAACTTTGCAGAGATTAGCGGAGTCACATTTTATACTGAAGTATTAAGTTTCAGAAGTGCAGCTCTTGTACTGCCGGAGATATGTCGATACAAACTGAATACGCAAAACATAATACAAAATTAAGCGCGTTTTAAAGTTGATATCGCTTTTGTTTATAACTTCCACATTTATATGAATTGTGCAACGAAACTTTGCAGAGATTAGCGGAGTCACATTTTCTACTGAAGTACCAAGTTTCCTCAGTGCAGCTCTTGTACTGCCGGAGATATGTCGATACAAACTGAATACGCAAAACATCAACAAAGTTTAGCGCGTTTTAAAGTTGATATCGCTTTTGTTTATAACTTCCACATTAATTTGAATTGTGCAACGAAACTTTGCAGAGATGAGCGGAGTCACATTTTCCACTGAAGTACCAAGTTTCAGAAGTGCAGCTCTCGTACTGCCGGAGATATGTCGATACAAACTGAATACGCAAAACATCATACAAAATTAAGCGCGTTTTAAAGTTGATATCGCTTTTGTTTATAGCTTCCACATTTATATGAATTGTGCAACGAAACTTTGCAGAGATTAGCGGAGTCACATTTTCTACTGAAGTACCAAGTTTCATCAGTGCAGCTCTTGTACTGCCGGAGATATGTCGATACAAACTGAATACGCAAAACATCAAAAAAATTTTGCGCGTTTTAAAGTTGATATCGCTTTTGTTTATAACTTCCACATTTATTCGAATTGTGCTACGAAACTTTGCAGAGATTAGCGGAGTCACATTTTCTACTGAAGTACCAAGTTTCAGAAGTGCAGCTCTTGTACTACCTGAGATATGTCGATACAAACTGAATACGTAAAACATCAAAATAATTTAGCGCGTTTTAAAGTTGATATCGCTTTTGTTTATAACTTCCACATTTATTCGAATTGTGCAACGAAACTTTGCAGACAGTCGCGGAGATACATCGTCTACTGAATTATCAAGTTTCAGAAGTGCTGCTGTGGTACTGCCGGAGATATGTCGATACAAACTGAATACGAAAAACATCATACAAAATTTAGCGCGTTTTAAAGTTGATATCGCTTTTGTTTATAACTTCCACATTAATTTGAATTGTGCAACGAAACTTTGCAGAGATTAGCGGAGTCACATTTTCTACTGAAGTACCAAGTTTCAACAGTGCAGCTCTTGTACTGCCGGAGATATGTCGATACAAACTGAATACGCAAAACATCATACAAAATTAAGCGCGTTTTAAAGTTGATATCGCTTTTGTTTATAACTTCCACATTTATATGAATTGTGCAACGAAACTTTGCAGAGATTAGCGGAGTCACATTTTCTACTGAAGTACCAAGTTTCAGAAGTGCAGCTATTG
Source organism: Sepiola atlantica (assembly GCA_963556195.1). Lineage (NCBI taxonomy): Eukaryota > Metazoa > Mollusca > Cephalopoda > Sepiida > Sepiolidae > Sepiola > Sepiola atlantica. The sequence goes on from OY744526.1 coordinate 28,194,015, forward strand.
TACTGCCGGAGATATGTCGATACAAACTGAATACGCAAAACATCAACAAAATTTAGCGCGTTTTAAAGTTGATATCGCTTTTGTTTATAACTTCCACATTTATTCGAATTGTGCAACGAAACTTTGCAGACAGTCGCGGAGACATATTTCCTACTGAAGTACCAAGTTTCAGAAGTGCAGCTCTTGTACTGCCGGAGATATGTCGATACAAACTGAATACGCAAAACATCAACAAAGTTTAGCGCGTTTTTAAGTTGATATCGCTTTTGTTTATAACTTCCACATTAATTTGAATTGTGCAACGAAACTTTGCAGAGATTAGCGGAGTCACATTTTCTACTGAAGTACCAAGTTTCAGAAGTGCAGCTCTTGTACTGCCGGAGATATGTCGATACAAACTGAATACGCAAAACATCATACAAAATCAAGCGCGTTTTAAAGTTGATATCGCTTTTGTTTATAACTTCCACATTTATTCGAATTGTGCAACGAAACTTTGGAGAAATTAGCGGAGTCACATTTTCTACTGAAGTACCAAGTTTCCTCAGTGCAGCTCTTGTACTGCCGGAGATATGTCGATACAAACTGAATACGCAAAACATCAACAAAAGTTAGCGCGTTTTAAAGTTGATATCGCTTTTGTTTATAACTTCCACATTAATTCGAATTGTGCAACGAAACTTTGCAGACAGTCGCGGAGATACATCGTCTACTGAAGTACCAAGTTTCAGAAGTGCAGCTCTTGTACTGCCGGAGATATGTCGATACAAACTGAATACGCAAAACATCAACAAAATTTAGCGCGTTTTAAAGTTGATATCGCTTTTGTTTATAACTTCCACATTTATTCGAATTGTGCAACGAAACTTTGCAGAAATTAGCGGAGTCACATTTTCTACTGAAGTACCAAGTTTCAGAAGTGCAGCTCTTGTACTGCCGGAGATATGTCGATACAAACTGAATACGCAAAACATCAACAAAAGTTAGCGCGTTTTAAAGTTGATATCGCTTTTGTTTATAACTTCCACATTTATTCGAATTGTGCAACGAAACTTTGCAGACAGTCGCGGAGATACATCGTCTACTGAAGTACCAAGTTTCAGAAGTGCAGCTCTTGTACTGCCGGAGATATGTCGATACAAACTGAATACGCAAAACATCAACAAAATTTAGCGCGTTTTGAAGTTGATATCGCTTTTGTTTATAACTTCCACATTTATTCGAATTGTGCAACGATACTTTGCAGACAGTCGCGGAGATACATCGTCTACTGAAGTACCAAGTTTCAGAAGTGCAGCTCTTGTACTGCCGGGGATATGTCGATACAAACTGAATACGCAAAACATCAACAAAATTAAGCGCGTTTAAAAGTTGATATCGCTTTTGTTTATAACTTCTACATTTATATGAATTGTGCAACCAAACTTTGCAGAGATTAGCGGAGTCACATTTACTACTGAAGTACCAAGTTTCAGAAGTGCAGCTCTTGTACTGCCGGAGATATGTCGATACAAACTGAATACGCAAAACATCAACAAAATTTAGCGCGTTTTAAAGTTAATATCGCTTTTGTTTCTAACTTCCACATTTATTCGAATTGTGCCACGAAACTTTGCAGAGATTAGCGGAGTCACATTTTCTACTGAAGTACCAAGTTTCAGAAGTGCAGCTCTTGTACTGCCGGAGATATGTCGATACAAACTGAATACGCAAGACATTAACAAAATTTAGCGCGTTTTAAAGTGGATATCGCTTTTGTTTATAACTTCCACATTTATTGGAATTGTGCAACGAAACTTTGCAGAGATTAGCGGAGTAACATTTTCTACTGGAGTACCATGTTTCAGACGTGCAGCTCTTGTACTGCCGGAGATATGTCGATACAAACTGAATACGCAAAACATCAACAAAATTTAGCGCGTTTAAAAGTTGATATCGCTTTTGTTTATAACTTCCACATTTATTCGAATTGTTTTACGAAACTTTGCAGAGATTAGCGGAGTCACATTTTCTACTGAAGTACCAAATTTGAGAAGTGCAGCTCTTGTACTGCCGGAGATATGTCGATACAAACTGAATACGCAAAACATCAACAAAATTTAGCGCGTTTTAAAGTTGATATCGCTTTTGTTTATAACTTCCACATTTATTCGAATTGTGCAACGAAACTTTGCAGACAGTCGCGGCAAGGCATTTCCTACTGGAGTACCAAGTTTCAGAAGTGCAGCTCTTGTACTGCCGGAGATATGTCGACACAAACTGAATACGCAAAACATCAACAAAATTTTGCGCGTTTTAAAGTTGATATAGCTTTTGTTTATAACTTCCACATTTATTCAAATTGTACCACGAAACCTTGCAGACAGTCGCGGAGATGCATCGTCTACTGAAGTACCAAGTTTCAGAAGTGCAGCTCTTGTACTGCCGGAGATATGTCGATACAAACTGAATACGCAAAACATCAACAAAAGTTAGCGCGTTTTAAAGTTGATATCGCTTTTGTTTATAACTTCCACATTTATTCGAATTGTGCAACGAAACTTTGCAGAAATTAGCGGAGTAAAATTTTCTACTGAAGTACCAAGTTTCAGAAGTGCAGCTCTTGTACTGCCGGAGATATGTCGATACAAACTGAATACGCAAAACATCAACAAAAGTTAGCGCGTTTTAAAGTTGATATCGCTTTTGTTTATAACTTCCACATTTATTCGAATTGTGATACGAAACTTTGCAGACAGTCGCGGAGATACACCGTCTACTGAAGTACCAAGTTTCAGAAGTGCAGCTCTTGTACTGCCGGAGATATGTCGATACAAACTGAATACGCCAAACATCAACAAAATTTAGCGCGTTGTGAAGTTGATATCGCTTTTGTTTATAACTTCCACATTTATTCGAATTGTGCAACGAAACTTTGCAGACAGTCGCGGAGATACATCGTCTACTGAAGTACCAAGGTTCAGAAGTGCAGCTCTTGTACTGCCGGAGATATGTCGATACAAACTTAATACGCAAAACATCAACAAAATTAAGCGCGTTTTAAAGTTGATATCGCTTTAGTTTATAACTTCCACATTTATATGAATTGTGCAACGAGACTTTGCAGAGATTACCGGAGTCACATTTACTACTGAAGTATCAAGTTTCAGAAGTGCAGCTCGTGTACTGCCGGAGATATGTCGATACAAACTGAATACGCAAAAAATCAACAAAATTTAGGACGTTTTAAAGTTAATATCCCTTTTGTTTCTAACTTCCACATTTATTCGAATTGTGCAACGAAACTTTGCAGAGATTAGCGGAGTCACATTTTCTACTGGAGTACTAAGTTTCAGAAGTGCAGCTCTTGTACTGCCGGAGATATGTCGATACAAACTGAATACGCAAAACATCAACAAAGTTTAGCGCGTTTTAAAGTTGATATCGCTTTTGTTTATAACTTCCACATTAATTTGAATTGTGCAACGAAACTTTGCAGAGATGAGCGGAGTCACATTTTCTACTGAAGTACCAAGTTTCAGAAGTGCAGCTCTTGTACTGCCGGAGATATCTCGATACAAACTGAATACGCAAACCATCATACAAAATTAAGCGCGTTTTAAAGTTGATATCGCTTTTGTTTATAGCTTCCACATTTATATGAATTGTGCAACGAAACTTTGCAGAGATTAGCGGAGTCACATTTTCTACTGAAGTACCAAGTTTCAGAAGTGCAGCTCTTGTACTGCCGGAGATATGTCGATACAAACTGAATACGCAAAACATCAACAAAATTTAGCGCGTTTTAAAGTTGATATCGCTTTTGTTTATAACTTTCTACATTTATTCGAATTGTGCAACGAAACTTTGCAGACAGTCGCGGAAAGGCATTTCCTACTGAAGTACCAAGTTTCAGACGTGCAGCTCTTGTACTGCCGGAGATATGTCGATACCAACTGAATACGCAAAACATCAACAAAATTTTGCGCGTTTTAAAGTTGATATCGCTTTTGTTTATAACTTCCACATTTATTCGAATTGTGCAACGAAACTTTGCAGACAGTCGCGGAGATACATCGTCTACTGAAGTACCAAGTTTCAGAAGTGCAGCTCTTGTACTGCCGGAGATATGTCGATACAAACTGAATACGCAAAACATCAACAAAATTTAGCGCGTTTTAAAGTTGATATCGCTTTTGTTTATAACTTCCACATTTATTCGAATTGTGCAACGAAACTTTGCAGAAATTAGCGGAGTCACATTTTCTACTGAAGTACCAAGTTTCAGAAGTGCAGCTCTTGTACTGCCGGAGATATGTCGATACAAACTGAATACGCCAAACATCAACAAAATTTAGCGCGTTTTGAAGTTGATATCGCTTTTGTTTATAACTTCCACATTTATTCGAATTGTGCAACGAAACTTTGCAGACAGTCGCGGAGATACATCGTCTACTGAAGTACACAGGTTCATAAGTGCAGCTATTGTACTGCCGGAGACATGTCGATACAAACTTAATACGCAAAACATCAACAAAATTAAGCGCGTTTTAAAGTTGATATCGCTTTTGTTTATAACTTCCACATTTATATGAATTGTGCAACGAGACTTTGCAGAGATTACCGGAGTCACATTTACTACTGAAGTACCAAGTTTCAGAAGTGCAGCTCTTGTACTGCCGGAGATATGTCGATACAAACTGAATACGCAATACATCAACAAAATTTAGGACGTTTTAAAGTTAATATCGCTTTTGTTTCTAACTTCCACATTTATTGGAATTGTGCAACGAAACTTTGCAGAGATTAGCGGAGTCACATTTTCTACTGGAGTACCAAGTTTCAGAAGTGCAGCTCTTGTACTGCCGGAGATATGTCGATACAAACTGAATACGCAAAACATCAACAAAATTTAGCGCGTTTTCAGGTTGATATCGCTTTTGTTTATAACTTCCACATTTATTCGAATTGTGCTACGAAACTTTGCAGAGATTAGCGGAGTCACATTTTCTACTGAAGTACCAAATTTGCAAAAGGGCAGCTCTTGTACTGCCGGAGATATGTCGATACAAACTGAATACGCAAAACATCAACAAAATTTAGCGCGTTTTAAAGTTGATATCGCTTTTGTTTATAACTTCCACATTTATTTGAATTGTGCAACGAAACTTTGCAGACAGTCGCGGAAAGGCATTTCCTACTGGAGTACCAAGTTTCAGAAGTGCAGCTCTTGTACTGCCGGAGATATGTCGATACAAACTGAATACGCAAAACATCATACAAAATTAAGCGCGTTTTAAAGTTGATATCGCTTTTGTTTATAGCTTCCACATTTATATGAATTGTGCAACGAAACTTTGCAGAGATTAGCGGAGTCACATTTTCTACTGAAGTACCAAGTTTAAGAAGTGCAGCTATTGTACTGCCGGAGATATGTCGATACAAACTGAATACGGAAAACATCAACAAAATTTAGCGCGTTTTAAAGTTGATATCGCTTTTGTTTATAACTTCCACATTTATTCGAATTGTGCAACGAAACTTTGCAGACAGTCGCGGAAAGGCATTTCCTACTGGAGTACCAAGTTTCAGAAGTGCAGCTCTTGTACTGCCGGAGATATGTCGACACAAACTGAATACGCAAAACATCAACAAAATTTTGCGCGTTTTAAAGTTGATATCGCTTTTGTTTATAACTTCCACATTTATTCAAATTGTACCACGAAACCTTGCAGACAGTCGCGGGGATACATCGTCTACTGAAGTACCAAGTTTCAGAAGTGCAGCTCTTGTACTGCCGGAGATATGTCGATACAAACTGAATACGCAAAACATCAACAAAATTTAGCGCGTTTTAAAGTTGATATCGCTTTTGTTTATAACTTCCACATTTATTCGAATTGTGCAACGAAACTTTGCAGAAATTAGCGGAGTAAAATTTTCTACTGAAGTACCAAGTTTCAGAAGTGCAGCTCTTGTACTGCCGGAGATATGTCGATACAAACTGAATACGCAAAACATCAACAAAAGTTAGCGCGTTTTAAAGTTGATATCGCTTTTGTTTATAACTTCCACATTTATTCGAATTGTGCAACGAAACTTTGCAGACAGTCGCGGAGATACACCGTCTACTGAAGTACCAAGTTTCAGAAGTGCAGCTCTTGTACTGCCGGAGATATGTCGATACAAACTGAATACGCCAAACATCAACAAAATTTAGCGCGTTGTGAAGTTGATATCGCTTTTGTTTATAACTTCCACATTTATTCGAATTGTGCAACGAAACTTTGCAGACAGTCGCGGAGATACATCGTCTACTGAAGTACCAAGGTTCAGAAGTGCAGCTCTTGTACTGCCGGAGATATGTCGATACAAACTTAATACGCAAAACATCAACAAAATTAAGCGCGTATTAAAGTTGATATCGCTTTTGTTTATAACTTCCACATTTATATGAATTGTGCAACGAGACTTTGCAGAGATTACCGGAGTGACATTTACTACTGAAGTACCAAGTTTCAGAAGTGCAGCTCTTGTACTGCCGGAGATATGTCGATACAAACTGAATACGCAAAACATCAACAAAATTTAGGACGTTTTAAAGTTAATATCCCTTTTGTTTCTAACTTCCACATTTATTCGAATTGTGCAACGAAACTTTGCAGAGATTAGCGGAGTCACATTTTCTACTGGAGTACCAAGTTTCAGAAGTGCAGCTCTTGTACTGCCGGAGATATGTCGATACAAACTGAATACGCAAAACATCAACAAAGTTTAGCGCGTTTTAAAGTTGATATCGCTTTTGTTTATAACTTCCACATTAATTTGAATTGTGCAACGAAACTTTGCAGAGATGAGCGGAGTCACATTTTCTACTGAAGTACCAAGTTTCAGAAGTGCAGCTCTTGTACTGCCGGAGATATGTCGATACAAACTGAATACGCAAACCATCATACAAAATTAAGCGCGTTTTAAAGTTGATATCGCTTTTGTTTATAGCTTCCACATTTATATGAATTGTGCAACGAAACTTTGCAGAGATTAGCGGAGTCACATTTTCTACTGAAGTACCAAGTTTCAGAAGTGCAGCTATTGTACTGCCGGAGATATGTCGATACAAACTGAATACGCAAAACATCAACAAAATTTAGCGCGTTTTAAAGTTGATATCGCTTTTGTTTATAACTTTCTACATTTATTCGAATTGTGCTACGAAACTTTGCAGACAGTCGCGGAAAGGCATTTCCTACTGAAGTACCAAGTTTCAGAAGTGCAGCTCTTGTACTGCCGGAGATATGTCGATACCAACTAAATACGCAAAACATCAACAAAATTTTGCGCGTTTTAAAGTTGATATCGCTTTTGTTTATAACTTCCACATTTTTTCGAATTGTGCAACGAAACTTTGCAGACAGTCGCGGAAAGGCATTTCCTACTGGAGTACCAAGTTTCAGAAGTGCAGCTCTTGTACTGCCGGAGATATGTCGACACACACTGAATACGCAAAACATCAACAAAATTTTGCGCGTTTTAAAGTTGATATCGCTTTTGTTTATAACTTCCACATTTATTCAAATTGTACCACGAAACCTTGCAGACAGTCGCGGGGATACATCGTCTACTGAAGTACCAAGTTTCAGAAGTGCAGCTCTTGTACTGCCGGAGATATGTCGATACAAACTGAATACGCAAAACATCAACAAAATTTAGCGCGTTTTAAAGTTGATATCGCTTTTGTTTATAACTTCCACATTTATTCGAATTGTGCAACGAAACTTTGCAGAGATTAGCGGAGTAAAATTTTCTACTGAAGTACCAAGTTTCAGAAGTGCAGCTCTTGTACTGCCGGAGATATGTCGATACAAACTGAATACGCAAAACATCAACAAAAGTTAGCGCGTTTTAAAGTTGATATCGCTTTTGTTTATAACTTCCACATTTATTCGAATTGTGCAACGAAACTTTGCAGACAGTCGCGGAGATACACCGTCTACTGAAGTACCAAGTTTCAGAAGTGCAGCTCTTGTACTGCCGGAGATATGTCGATACAAACTGAATACGCCAAACATCAACAAAATTTAGCGCGTTGTGAAGTTGATATCGCTTTTGTTTATAACTTCCACATTTATTCGAATTGTGCAACGAAACTTTGCAGACAGTCGCGGAGATACATCGTCTACTGAAGTACCAAGGTTCAGAAGTGCAGCTCTTGTACTGCCGGAGATATGTCGATACAAACTTAATACGCAAAACATCAACAAAATTAAGCGCGTATTAAAGTTGATATCGCTTTTGTTTATAACTTCCACATTTATATGAATTGTGCAACGAGACTTTGCAGAGATTACCGGAGTCACATTTACTACTGAAGTACCAAGTTTCAGAAGTGCAGCTCTTGTACTGCCGGAGATATGTCGATACAAACTGAATACGCAAAACATCAACAAAATTTAGGACGTTTTAAAGTTAATATCCCTTTTGTTTCTAACTTTCACATTTATTCGAATTGTGCAACGAAACTTTGCAGAGATTAGCGGAGTCACATTTTCTACTGGAGTACCAAGTTTCAGAAGTGCAGCTCTTGTACTGCCGGAGATATGTCGATACAAACTGAATACGCAAAACATCAACAAAGTTTAGCGCGTTTTAAAGTTGATATCGCTTTTGTTTATAACTTCCACATTAATTTGAATTGTGCAACGAAACTTTGCAGAGATGAGCGGAGTCACATTTTCTACTGAAGTACCAAGTTTCAGAAGTGCAGCTCTTGTACTGCCGGAGATATGTCGATACAAACTGAATACGCAAACCATCATACAAAATTAAGCGCGTTTTAAAGTTGATATCGCTTTTGTTTATAGCTTCCACATTTATATGAATTGTGCAACGAAACTTTGCAGAGATTAGCGGAGTCACATTTTCTACTGAAGTACCAAGTTTCAGAAGTGCAGCTATTGTACTGCCGGAGATATGTCGATACAAACTGAATACGCAAAACATCAACAAAATTTAGCGCGTTTTAAAGTTGATATCGCTTTTGTTTATAACTTTCTACATTTATTCGTATTGTGCTACGAAACTTTGCAGACAGTCGCGGAAAGGCATTTCCTACTGAAGTACCATGTTTCAGAAGTGCAGCTCTTGTACTGCCGGAGATATGTCGATACCAACTGAATACGCAAAACATCAACAAAATTTTGCGCGTTTTAAAGTTGATATCGCTTTTGTTTATAACTTCCACATTTATTCGAATTGTGCAACGAAACTTTGCAGACAGTCGCGGAGATACATTTTCTACTGAAGTACCAAGTTTCAGAAGTGCAGCTCTTGTACTGCCGGAGATATGTCGATACAAACTGAATACGCAAAACATCAACAAAATTTAGCGCGTTTTAAAGTTGTTATCGCTTTTGATTATAACTTCCATATTTATTCGAATTGTGCAACGAAACTTTGCAGAAATTAGCGGAGTCACATTTTCTACTGAAGTACCAAGTTTCAGAAGTGCAGCTCTTGTACTGCCGGAGATATGTCGATACAAACTGAATACGCCAAACATCAACAAATTTAGCGCGTTTTGAAGTTGATATCGCTTTTGTTTATAACTTCCACATTTATTCGAATTGTGCAACGAAACTTTGCAGACAGTCGCGGAGATACATCGTCTACTGAAGTACCAAGGTTCATAAGTGCAGCTATTGTACTGCCGGAGATATGTCGATACAAACTTAATACGCAAAACATCAACAAAATTAAGCGCGTTTTAAAGTTGATATCGCTTTTGTTTATAACTTCCACATTTATATGAATTGTGCAACGAGACTTTGCAGAGATTACCGGAGTCACATTTACTACTGAAGTACCAAGTTTCAGAAGTGCAGCTCTTGTACTGCCGGAGATATGTCGATACAAACTGAATACGCAAAACATCAACAAAATTTAGGACGTTTTAAAGTTAATATCGCTTTTGTTTCTAACTTCCACATTTATTGGAATTGTGCAACGAAACTTTGCAGAGATTAGCGGAGTCACATTTTCTACTGGAGTACCAAGTTTCAGAAGTGCAGCTCTTGTACTGCCGGAGATATGTCGATACAAACTGAATACGCAAAACATCAACAAAATTTAGCGCGTTTTAAAGTTGATATCGCTTTTGTTTATAACTTCCACATTTATTCGAATTGTGCTACGAAACTTTGCAGAGATTAGCGGAGTCACATTTTCTACTGAAGTACCAAATTTGAGAAGTGCAGCTCTTGTACTGCCGGAGATATGTCGATACAAACTGAATACGCAAAACATCAACAAAATTTAGCGCGTTTTAAAGTTGATATCGCTTTTGTTTATAACTTCCACATTTATTCGAATTGTGCAACGAAACTTTGCAGACAGTCGCGGAGATACATCGTCTTCTGAAGTACCAAGTTTCAGAAGTGCAGCTTTTGTACTGCCGGAGATATGTCGATACAAACTGAATACGCAAAACATCATACAAAATTAAGCGCGTTTTAAAGTTGATATCGCTTTTGTTTATAACTTCCACATTTATATGAATTGTGCAACGAAACTTTGCAGAGATTAGCGGAGTAACATTTTCCACTGAAGTACCAAGTTTCAGAAGTGCAGCTATTGTACTGCCGGAGATATGTCGATACAAACTTAATACGCAAAACATCAACAAAATTTAGCGCGTTTTAAAGTTGATATCGCTTTTGTTTATAACTTCCACATTTATTCGAATTGTACCACGAAACTTTGCAGAGATTAGCGGAGTCACATTTTATACTGAAGTATTAAGTTTCAGAAGTGCAGCTCTTGTACTGCCGGAGATATGTCGATACAAACTGAATACGCAAAACATAATACAAAATTAAGCGCGTTTTAAAGTTGATATCGCTTTTGTTTATAACTTCCACATTTATATGAATTGTGCAACGAAACTTTGCAGAGATTAGCGGAGTCACATTTTCTACTTAAGTACCAAGTTTCATCAGTGCAGCTCTTGTACTGCCGGAGATATGTCGATACAAACTGAATACGCAAAACATCAACAAAGTTTAGCGCGTTTTAAAGTTGATATCGCTTTTGTTTATAACTTCCACATTAATTTGAATTGTGCAACGAAACTTTGCAGAGATTAGCGGAGTCACATTTTCTACTGAAGTACCAAGTTTCAGAAGTGCAGCTCTTGTACTGCCGGAGATATGTCGATACAAACTGAATACGCAAAACATCATACAAAATTAAGCGCGTTTTAAAGTTGATATCGCTTTTGTTTATAGCTTCCACATTTATATGAATTGTGCAACGAAACTTTGCAGAGATTAGCGGAGTCACATTTTCTACTGAAGTACCAAGTTTCAGAAGTGAAGCTTTTGTACTGCCGGAGATATGTCGATACAAACTGAATACGCAAAACATCAACAAAATTTAGCGCGTTTTAAAGTTGATATCGCTTTTGTTTATAACTTCCACATTTATTCGAATTGTGCAACGAAACTTTGCAGACAGTCGCGGAAAGGCATTTCCTACTGAAGTACCAAGTTTCAGAAGTGCAGCTCTTGTACTGCCATAGATATGTCGATACAAACTGAATACGCAAAACATCAACAAAATTTTGCGCGTTTTAAAGTTGATATCGCTTTTGTTTATAACTTCCACATTTATTCGAATTGTGCAACGAAACTTTGCAGACAGTCGCGGAGATACATCGTCTACTGAAGTACCAAGTTTCAGAAGTGCAGCTCTTGTACTGCCGGAGATATGTCGATACAAACTGAATACGCAAAACATCAACAAAATTTAGCGCGTTTTAAAGTTGATATCGCTTTTGTTTATAACTTCCACATTTATTCGAATTGTGCAACGAAACTTTGACGAAATTAGCGGAGTCACATTTTCTACTGAAGTACCAAGTTTCAGAAGTGCAGCTCTTGTACTGCCGGAGATATGTCGATACAAACTGAATACGCAAAACATCAACAAAAGTTAGCGCGTTTTAAAGTTGATATCGCTTTTGTTTATAACTTCCACATTTATTCGAATTGTGCAACGAAACTTTGCAGACAGTCGCGGAGATACATCGTCTACTGAAGTACCAAGTTTCAGAAGTGCAGCTCTTGTACTGCCGGAGATATGTCGATACAAACTTAATACGCAAAACATCAACAAAATTTAGCGCGTTTTGAAGTTGATATCGCTTTTGTTTATAACTTCCACATTTATTCGAATTGTGCAACGAAACTTTGCAGACAGTCGCGGAGATACATCGTCTACTGAAGTACCAAGGTTCAGAAGTGCAGCTCTTGTACTGCCGGAGATATGTCGATACAAACTTAATACGCAAAACATCAACAAAATTAAGCGCGTTTTAAAGTTGATATCGCTTTTGTTTATAACTTCCACATTTATATGAATTGTGCAACGAGACTTTGCAGAGATTACCGGGGTCACATTTACTACTGAAGTACCAAGTTTCAGAAGTGCAGCTCTTGTACTGCCGGAGATATGTCGATACAAACTGAATACGCAAAACATCATCAAAATTTAGGACGTTTTAAAGTTAATATCGCTTTTGTTTCTAACTTCCACATTTATTGGAATTGTGCAACGAAACTTTGCAGAGATTAGCGGAGTCACATTTTCTACTGGAGTACCAAGTTTCAGAAGTGCAGCTCTTGTACTGCCGGAGATATGTCGATACAAACTGAATACGCAAAACATCAACAAAATGTAGCGCGTTTTAAAGTTGATATCGCTTTTGTTTATAACTTCCACATTTATTGTAATTGTGCAACGAAACTTTGCAGAGATTAGCGGAGTAACATTTTCTACTGGAGTATTATGTTTCAGAAGTGCAGCTCTTGTACTGCCGGAGATATGTCGATACAAACTGAATACGCAAAACATAACAAAATTTAGCGCGTTTTAAAGTTGATATCGCTTTTGTTTATAACTTCCAAATTTATTCTAATTGTGCTTCGAAACTTTGCAGACAGTCGCGGATACGCATTTTATACTGAAGTACCAAGTTTCAGAAGTGCAGCTCTTGTACTGCCAGAGATATGTCGATACAAACTGAATACGCAAAACATCAACAACATTTAGCGCGTTTTAAAGTTGATATCGCTTTTGTTTATAACTTCTACATTTATTCGAATTGTGCAACGAAACTTTGCAGAGAGTCGCGGAGATACATCGTCTACTGAAGTACCAAGTTTCAGAAGTGCAGCTCTTGTACTGCGGGAGATATGTCGATACAAACTTAATACGCAAAACATCAACAAAATTTAGCGCGTTTTGAAGTTGATATCGCTTTTGTTCATAACTTCCACATTTATTCGAATTGTGCAACGAAACTTTGCAGACAGTCGCGGAGATACATCGTCTACTGAATACCAAGTTTCAGAAGTGCAGCTCTTGTACTGCCGGGGATATGTCGATACAAACTGAATACGCAAAACATCAACAAAATTAAGCGCGTTTAAAAGTTGGTATCGCTTTTGTTTATAGCTTCCACATTTATATGAATAGTGCAACGAAACTTTGCAGAGATTAGCGGAGTAACATTTACTACTGAAGTACCAAGTTTCAGAAGTGCAGCTCTTGTACTGCCGGAGATGTGTCGATACAAACTGAATACGCAAAACATCAACAAAATTTAGCGCGTTTTAAAGTTGATATCGCTTTTGTTTCTAACTTCCACATTTATTCGAATTGTGCAACGAAACTTTGCAGAGATTAGCGGAGTCACATTTACTACTAGAGTACCAAGTTTCAGAAGTGCAGCTCTTGTACTGCCGGAGATATGTCGATACAAACTAAATACGCTAAACATCAACAAAATGTAGCGCGTTTTAAAGTTGATATCGCTTTTGTTTATAACTTCCACATTTATTGTAATTGTGCAACGTAACTTTGCAGAGATTAGCGGAGTCACATTTTCTACTGAAGTACCAAGTTTCAGAAGTGCAGCTCTTGTACTGCCGGAGATATGTCGATACAAACTAAATACGCAAGACATTAACAAAATTTAGCGCGTTTTAAAGTGGATATCGCTTTTGTTTATAACTTCCACATTTATTAGAATTGTGCAACGAAACTTTGCAGGGATTAGCGGAGTAACATTTTCTACTGGAGTACCATGTTTCAGAAGTGCAGCTCTTGTACTGCCGGAGATATGTCGATACAAACTGAATACGCAAAACATCAACAAAATTTAGCGCGTTTTAAAGTTGATATCGCTTTTGTTTATAACTTCCACATTTATTCGAATTGTGCTACGAAACTTTGCAGACAGTCGCGGATAGGCATTTTCTACTGAAGTACCAAGTTTCAGAAGTGCAGCTCTTGTACTGCCAGAGATATGTCGATACAAACTGAATACGCAAAACATCAACAAAATTTAGCGCGTTTTAAAGTTGATATCGCTTTTGTTTATAACTTCCACATTTATTCGAATTGTGCAACGAAACTTTGCAGAGATTAGCGGAGTCACATTTTCTACTAAAGTACCAAATTTGAGAAGTGCAGCTCTTGTACTGCCGGAGATATGTCGACACAAACTGAATACGCAAAACATCAACAAAATTTAGCGCGTTTTAAAGTTGATATCGCTTTTGTTTATAACTTCCACATTTATTCGAATTGTGCAACTAAACTTTGCAGACAGTCGCGGATAGGCATTTTCTACTGAAGTACCAAGTTTAAGAAGTGCAGCCCTTGTACTGCCGGAGATATGTCGATACAAACTGAATACGCAAAACATCAACAAAATTTAGCGCGTTTTAAAGTTGATATCGCTTTTGTTTCTAACTTCCACATTAATTCGAATTGTGCAACGAAACTTTGCAGACAGTCGCGGAGATACATCGTCTACTGAAGTACCAAGTTTCAGAAGTGCAGCTTTTGTACTGCCGGAGATATGTCGATACAAACTGAATACGCAAAACATCAACAAAATTTAGCGCGTTTTAAAGTTGATATCGCTTTTGTTTATAACTTCCAGATTTATTCGAATTGTGCAACGAAACTTTGCAGAGATTAGCGGAGTCACATTTTCTACTGAAGTACCAAGTTTCAGTAGTGCAGCGGTTGTACTGCCGGAGATATGTCGATACAAACTGAATACGTAAAACATCAAAAAAATTTAGCGCGTTTTAAAGTTTATATCGCTTTTGTTTATAACTTCCACATTTATTCGAATTGTGCAACGAAACTTTGCAGACAGTCGCGGATAGGCATTTTCTACTGAAGTACCAAGTTTCAGAAGTGCAGCTGTTGTACTGCCGGAGATATGTCGATACAAACTGAATACGAAAAAAATCAACAAAATTTAGCGCGTTTTAAAGTTGATATCGCTTTTGTTTATAACTTCCAAATTTATTATAATTGTGCAACGAAACTTTGCAGAGATTAGCTGGAGTCACATTTTCTACTGTAGTACCAAGTTTCAGAAGTGCAGCTCTTGTACTGCCGGAGATATGTCGATACAAACTGAATACGCAAAACATCATACAAAATTAAGCGCGTTTTAAAGTTGATATCGCTTTTGTTTATAACTTCCACATTTATATGAATTGTGCAACGAAACTTTGCAGAGATAAGCGGAGTAACATTTTCTACTGAAGTAATAAGTTTCAGAAGTGCAGCTATTGTACTGCACGAGATCCGTCGATACAACCTGAATACGCAAAACATCAACAAAATTTAGCGCGTTTTAAAGTTGATATCGCTTTTGTTTATAACTTCCACATTAATTCGAATTGTGCAACGAAACTTTGCAGAGATTAGCGAAGACACATCGTCTACTGAAGTACCAAGTTTCAGAAGTGCAGCTCTTGTACTGCCGGAGATATGTCGATACAAACTGAATACGCAAAACATCAAAAAAATTTAGCGCGTTTTAAAGTTGATATCGCTTTTGTTTATAACTTCCACATTTATTCGAATTGTGCTACGAAACTTTGCAGAGATTAGCGGAGTCACATTTTCTACTGAAGTACCAAGTTTCAGAAGTGCAGCTCTTGTACTACATGAGATATGTCGATACAAACTGAATACGTAAAACATCAAAATAATTTAGCGCGTTTTAAAGTTGATATCGCTTTTGTTTATAACTTCCACATTTATTCGAATTATGCAACGAAACTTTGCAGACAGTCGCGGAGATACATCGTCTACTGAATTATCAAGTTTCAGAAGTGCTGCTGTGGTACTGCCGGAGATATGTCGATACAAACTGAATACGAAAAACATCCTACAAAATTTAGCGCGTTTTAAAGTTGATATCGCTTTTGTGTATAACTTCCACATTTATTCGAATTGTGCAACGAAACTTTGCAGAGATTAGCGGAGATACATTTTCTACTGAAGTATCAAGTTTCAGAAGTGCAGCCCTGGTACTGCCGGATATATGTCGATACAAACTGAATACGCAAAACATCAACAAAATTTAGCGCGTTTTAAAGTTGATATCGCTTTTGTTTATAACTTCCACATTTAGTCGAATTCTGCAACGAAACTTGCCAGACAGTCGCGGATAGGCATTTTCTACTGAAGTACCAAGTTTCAGAAGTGCAGCTCTTGTACTGCCAGAGATATGTCGATACAAACTGAATACGCAAAACATCAACAAAATTTAGCGCGTTTTAAAGTTGATATCGCTTTTGTTTATAACTTCCACATTTATTCGAATTGTGCAACGAAACTTTGCAGAGATTAGCGGAGTCACATTTTCTACTAAAGTACCAAATTTGAGAAGTGCAGCTCTTGTACTGCCGGAGATATGTCGACACAAACTGAATACGCAAAACATCAACAAAATTTAGCTCGTTTTAAAGTTGATATCGCTTTTGTTTATAACTTCCACATTTATTCGAATTGTGCAACGAAACTTTGCAGACAGTCGCGGATAAGCATTTTCCACTGAAGCACCAAGTTTAAGAAGTGCAGCTCTTGTACTGCCGGAGATATGTCGATACAAACTGAACACGCAAAACATCAACAAAATTTAGCGCGTTTTAAAGTTGATATCGCTTTTGTTTATAACTTCCACATTAATTCGAATTGTGCAACGAAACTTTGCAGACAGTCGCGGAGATACATCGTCTACTGAAGTACCAAGTTTCAGAAGTGCAGCTTTTGTACTGCCGGAGATATGTCGATACAAACTGAATACGCAAAACATCAACAAAATTTAGCGCGTTTTAAAGTTGATATCGCTTTTGTTTATAACTTCCACATTTATTCGAATTGTGCTACGAAACTTTGCAGAGATTAGCGGAGTCACATTTTCTACTGAAGTACCAAGTTTCAGAAGTGCAGCGGTTGTACTGCAGGAGATATGTCGATACAAACTGAATACGTAAAACATCAAAAAAATTTAGCGCGTTTTAAAGTTGATATCGCTTTTGTTTATAACTTCCACATTTATTGTAATTGTGCAACGAAACTTTGCAGAGATTAGCGGAGTAACATTTTCTACTGGAGTATTATGTTTCAGAAGTGCAGCTCTTGTACTGCCGGAGATATGTCGATACAAACTGAATACGCAAAACATAACAAAATTTAGCGCGTTTTAAAGTTGATATCGCTTTTGTTTATAACTTCCAAATTTATTCTAATTGTGCTTCGAAACTTTGCAGACAGTCGCGGATACGCATTTTATACTGAAGTACCAAGTTTCAGAAGTGCAGCTCTTGTACTGCCAGAGATATGTCGATACAAACTGAATACGCAAAACATCAACAACATTTAGCGCGTTTTAAAGTTGATATCGCTTTTGTTTATAACTTCTACATTTATTCGAATTGTGCAACGAAACTTTGCAGAGAGTCGCGGAGATACATCGTCTACTGAAGTACCAAGTTTCAGAAGTGCAGCTCTTGTACTGCGGGAGATATGTCGATACAAACTTAATACGCAAAACATCAACAAAATTTAGCGCGTTTTGAAGTTGATATCGCTTTTGTTCATAACTTCCACATTTATTCGAATTGTGCAACGAAACTTTGCAGACAGTCGCGGAGATACATCGTCTACTGAATACCAAGTTTCAGAAGTGCAGCTCTTGTACTGCCGGGGATATGTCGATACAAACTGAATACGCAAAACATCAACAAAATTAAGCGCGTTTAAAAGTTGATATCGCTTTTGTTTATAGCTTCCACATTTATATGAATAGTGCAACGAAACTTTGCAGAGATTAGCGGAGTAACATTTACTACTGAAGTACCAAGTTTCAGAAGTGCAGCTCTTGTACTGCCGGAGATGTGTCGATACAAACTGAATACGCAAAACATCAACAAAATTTAGCGCGTTTTAAAGTTGATATCGCTTTTGTTTCTAACTTCCACATTTATTCGAATTGTGCAACGAAACTTTGCAGAGATTAGCGGAGTCACATTTACTACTAGAGTACCAAGTTTCAGAAGTGCAGCTCTTGTACTGCCGGAGATATGTCGATACAAACTAAATACGCTAAACATCAACAAAATGTAGCGCGTTTTAAAGTTGATATCGCTTTTGTTTATAACTTCCACATTTATTGTAATTGTGCAACGTAACTTTGCAGAGATTAGCGGAGTCACATTTTCTACTGAAGTACCAAGTTTCAGAAGTGCAGCTCTTGTACTGCCGGAGATATGTCGATACAAACTAAATACGCAAGACATTAACAAAATTTAGCGCGTTTTAAAGTGGATATCGCTTTTGTTTATAACTTCCACATTTATTAGAATTGTGCAACGAAACTTTGCAGGGATTAGCGGAGTAACATTTTCTACTGGAGTACCATGTTTCAGAAGTGCAGCTCTTGTACTGCCGGAGATATGTCGATACAAACTGAATACGCAAAACATCAACAAAATTTAGCGCGTTTTAAAGTTGATATCGCTTTTGTTTATAACTTCCACATTTATTCGAATTGTGCTACGAAACTTTGCAGACAGTCGCGGATAGGCATTTTCTACTGAAGTACCAAGTTTCAGAAGTGCAGCTCTTGTACTGCCAGAGATATGTCGATACAAACTGAATACGCAAAACATCAACAAAATTTAGCGCGTTTTAAAGTTGATATCGCTTTTGTTTATAACTTCCACATTTATTCGAATTGTGCAACGAAACTTTGCAGAGATTAGCGGAGTCACATTTTCTACTAAAGTACCAAATTTGAGAAGTGCAGCTCTTGTACTGCCGGAGATATGTCGACACAAACTGAATACGCAAAACATCAACAAAATTTAGCGCGTTTTAAAGTTGATATCGCTTTTGTTTATAACTTCCACATTTATTCGAATTGTGCAACTAAACTTTGCAGACAGTCGCGGATAGGCATTTTCTACTGAAGTACCAAGTTTAAGAAGTGCAGCCCTTGTACTGCCGGAGATATGTCGATACAAACTGAATACGCAAAACATCAACAAAATTTAGCGCGTTTTAAAGTTGATATCGCTTTTGTTTCTAACTTCCACATTAATTCGAATTGTGCAACGAAACTTTGCAGACAGTCGCGGAGATACATCGTCTACTGAAGTACCAAGTTTCAGAAGTGCAGCTTTTGTACTGCCGGAGATATGTCGATACAAACTGAATACGCAAAACATCAACAAAATTTAGCGCGTTTTAAAGTTGATATCGCTTTTGTTTATAACTTCCAGATTTATTCGAATTGTGCAACGAAACTTTGCAGAGATTAGCGGAGTCACATTTTCTACTGAAGTACCAAGTTTCAGTAGTGCAGCGGTTGTACTGCCGGAGATATGTCGATACAAACTGAATACGTAAAACATCAAAAAAATTTAGCGCGTTTTAAAGTTTATATCGCTTTTGTTTATAACTTCCACATTTATTCGAATTGTGCAACGAAACTTTGCAGACAGTCGCGGATAGGCATTTTCTACTGAAGTACCAAGTTTCAGAAGTGCAGCTGTTGTACTGCCGGAGATATGTCGATACAAACTGAATACGAAAAAAATCAACAAAATTTAGCGCGTTTTAAAGTTGATATCGCTTTTGTTTATAACTTCCACATTTATTGTAATTGTGCAACGAAACTTTGCAGAGATTAGCGGAGTAACATTTTCTACTGGAGTATTATGTTTCAGAAGTGCAGCTCTTGTACTGCCGGAGATATGTCGATACAAACTGAATACGCAAAACATAACAAAATTTAGCGCGTTTTAAAGTTGATATCGCTTTTGTTTATAACTTCCAAATTTATTCTAATTGTGCTTCGAAACTTTGCAGACAGTCGCGGATACGCATTTTATACTGAAGTACCAAGTTTCAGAAGTGCAGCTCTTGTACTGCCAGAGATATGTCGATACAAACTGAATACGCAAAACATCAACAACATTTAGCGCGTTTTAAAGTTGATATCGCTTTTGTTTATAACTTCTACATTTATTCGAATTGTGCAACGAAACTTTGCAGAGAGTCGCGGAGATACATCGTCTACTGAAGTACCAAGTTTCAGAAGTGCAGCTCTTGTACTGCGGGAGATATGTCGATACAAACTTAATACGCAAAACATCAACAAAATTTAGCGCGTTTTGAAGTTGATATCGCTTTTGTTCATAACTTCCACATTTATTCGAATTGTGCAACGAAACTTTGCAGACAGTCGCGGAGATACATCGTCTACTGAATACCAAGTTTCAGAAGTGCAGCTCTTGTACTGCCGGGGATATGTCGATACAAACTGAATACGCAAAACATCAACAAAATTAAGCGCGTTTAAAAGTTGATATCGCTTTTGTTTATAGCTTCCACATTTATATGAATAGTGCAACGAAACTTTGCAGAGATTAGCGGAGTAACATTTACTACTGAAGTACCAAGTTTCAGAAGTGCAGCTCTTGTACTGCCGGAGATGTGTCGATACAAACTGAATACGCAAAACATCAACAAAATTTAGCGCGTTTTAAAGTTGATATCGCTTTTGTTTCTAACTTCCACATTTATTCGAATTGTGCAACGAAACTTTGCAGAGATTAGCGGAGTCACATTTACTACTAGAGTACCAAGTTTCAGAAGTGCAGCTCTTGTACTGCCGGAGATATGTCGATACAAACTAAATACGCTAAACATCAACAAAATGTAGCGCGTTTTAAAGTTGATATCGCTTTTGTTTATAACTTCCACATTTATTGTAATTGTGCAACGTAACTTTGCAGAGATTAGCGGAGTCACATTTTCTACTGAAGTACCAAGTTTCAGAAGTGCAGCTCTTGTACTGCCGGAGATATGTCGATACAAACTAAATACGCAAGACATTAACAAAATTTAGCGCGTTTTAAAGTGGATATCGCTTTTGTTTATAACTTCCACATTTATTAGAATTGTGCAACGAAACTTTGCAGGGATTAGCGGAGTAACATTTTCTACTGGAGTACCATGTTTCAGAAGTGCAGCTCTTGTACTGCCGGAGATATGTCGATACAAACTGAATACGCAAAACATCAACAAAATTTAGCGCGTTTTAAAGTTGATATCGCTTTTGTTTATAACTTCCACATTTATTCGAATTGTGCTACGAAACTTTGCAGACAGTCGCGGATAGGCATTTTCTACTGAAGTACCAAGTTTCAGAAGTGCAGCTCTTGTACTGCCAGAGATATGTCGATACAAACTGAATACGCAAAACATCAACAAAATTTAGCGCGTTTTAAAGTTGATATCGCTTTTGTTTATAACTTCCACATTTATTCGAATTGTGCAACGAAACTTTGCAGAGATTAGCGGAGTCACATTTTCTACTAAAGTACCAAATTTGAGAAGTGCAGCTCTTGTACTGCCGGAGATATGTCGACACAAACTGAATACGCAAAACATCAACAAAATTTAGCGCGTTTTAAAGTTGATATCGCTTTTGTTTATAACTTCCACATTTATTCGAATTGTGCAACTAAACTTTGCAGACAGTCGCGGATAGGCATTTTCTACTGAAGTACCAAGTTTAAGAAGTGCAGCCCTTGTACTGCCGGAGATATGTCGATACAAACTGAATACGCAAAACATCAACAAAATTTAGCGCGTTTTAAAGTTGATATCGCTTTTGTTTCTAACTTCCACATTAATTCGAATTGTGCAACGAAACTTTGCAGACAGTCGCGGAGATACATCGTCTACTGAAGTACCAAGTTTCAGAAGTGCAGCTTTTGTACTGCCGGAGATATGTCGATACAAACTGAATACGCAAAACATCAACAAAATTTAGCGCGTTTTAAAGTTGATATCGCTTTTGTTTATAACTTCCAGATTTATTCGAATTGTGCAACGAAACTTTGCAGAGATTAGCGGAGTCACATTTTCTACTGAAGTACCAAGTTTCAGTAGTGCAGCGGTTGTACTGCCGGAGATATGTCGATACAAACTGAATACGTAAAACATCAAAAAAATTTAGCGCGTTTTAAAGTTTATATCGCTTTTGTTTATAACTTCCACATTTATTCGAATTGTGCAACGAAACTTTGCAGACAGTCGCGGATAGGCATTTTCTACTGAAGTACCAAGTTTCAGAAGTGCAGCTGTTGTACTGCCGGAGATATGTCGATACAAACTGAATACGAAAAAAATCAACAAAATTTAGCGCGTTTTAAAGTTGATATCGCTTTTGTTTATAACTTCCAAATTTATTCGAATTGTGCAACGAAACTTTGCAGAGATTAGCTGGAGTCACATTTTCTACTGTAGTACTCAGTTTCAGAAGTGCAGCTCTTGTACTGCCGGAGATATGTCGATACAAACTGAATACGCAAAACATCATACAAAATTAAGCGCGTTTTAAAGTTGATATCGCTTTTGTTTATAACTTCCACATTTATATGAATTGTGCAACGAAACTTTGCAGAGATAAGCGGAGTAACATTTTCTACTGAAGTAATAAGTTTCAGAAGTGCAGCTATTGTACTGCACGAGATCCGTCGATACAACCTGAATACGCAAAACATCAACAAAATTTAGCGCGTTTTAAAGTTGATATCGCTTTTGTTTATAACTTCCACATTAATTCGAATTGTGCAACGAAACTTTGCAGAGATTAGCGAAGACACATCGTCTACTGAAGTACCAAGTTTCAGAAGTGCAGCTCTTGTACTGCCGGAGATATGTCGATACAAACTGAATACGCAAAACATCAAAAAAATTTAGCGCGTTTTAAAGTTGATATCGCTTTTGTTTATAACTTCCACATTTATTCGAATTGTGCTACGAAACTTTGCAGAGATTAGCGGAGTCACATTTTCTACTGAAGTACCAAGTTTCAGAAGTGCAGCTCTTGTACTACATGAGATATGTCGATACAAACTGAATACGTAAAACATCAAAATAATTTAGCGCGTTTTAAAGTTGATATCGCTTTTGTTTATAACTTCCACATTTATTCGAATTATGCAACGAAACTTTGCAGACAGTCGCGGAGATACATCGTCTACTGAATTATCAAGTTTCAGAAGTGCTGCTGTGGTACTGCCGGAGATATGTCGATACAAACTGAATACGAAAAACATCCTACAAAATTTAGCGCGTTTTAAAGTTGATATCGCTTTTGTGTATAACTTCCACATTTATTCGAATTGTGCAACGAAACTTTGCAGAGATTAGCGGAGATACATTTTCTACTGAAGTATCAAGTTTCAGAAGTGCAGCCCTGGTACTGCTGGATATATGTCGATACAAACTGAATACGCAAAACATCAACAAAATTTAGCGCGTTTTAAAGTTGATATCGCTTTTGTTTATAACTTCCACATTTAGTCGAATTCTGCAACGAAACTTGCCAGACAGTCGCGGATAGGCATTTTCTACTGAAGTACCAAGTTTAAGAAGTGCAGCTCTTGTACTGCCGGAGATATGTCGATACAAACTGAACACGCAAAACATCAACAAAATTTAGCGCGTTTTAAAGTTGATATCGCTTTTGTTTATAACTTCCACATTAATTCGAATTGTGCAACGAAACTTTGCAGACAGTCGCGGAGATACATCGTCTACTGAAGTACCAAGTTTCAGAAGTGCAGCTTTTGTACTGCCGGAGATATGTCGATACAAACTGAATACGCAAAACATCAACAAAATTTAGCGCGTTTTAAAGTTGATATCGCTTTTGTTTATAACTTCCACATTTATTCGAATTGTGCTACGAAACTTTGCAGAGATTAGCGGAGTCACATTTTCTACTGAAGTACCAAGTTTCAGAAGTGCAGCGGTTGTACTGCAGGAGATATGTCGATACAAACTGAATACGTAAAACATCAAAAAAATTTAGCGCGTTTTAAAGTTGATATCGCTTTTGTTTATAACTTCCACATTTATTCGAATTGTGCAACGAAACTTTGCAGACAGTCGCGGATAGGCATTTTCTACTGAAGTACCAAGTTTCAGAAGTGCAGCTCTTGTACTGCCGGAGATATGTCGATACAAACTGAATACGCAAAACATCAACAAAATTTAGCGCGTTTTAAAGTTGATATCGCTTTTGTTTATAACTTCCACATTTATTCGAATTGTGCAACGAAACTTTGCAGAGATTAGCGGAGTCACATTTTCTACTGTAGTACCAAGTTTCAGAAGTGCAGCTCTTGTACTGCCGGGGATATGTCGATACAAACTGAATACGCAAAACATCATACAAAATTAAGCGCGTTTTAAAGTTGATATCGCTTTTGTTTATAACTTCCACATTTATTCGAATTGTGCAACGAAACTTTGCAGAGATTAGCGGAGTCACATTTTCTACTAAAGTACCAAATTTGAGAAGTGCAGCTCTTGTACTGCCGGAGATATGTCGACACAAACTGAATACGCAAAACATCAACAAAATTTAGCGCGTTTTAAAGTTGATATCGCTTTTGTTTATAACTTCCACATTTATTCGAATTGTGCAACGAAACTTTGCAGACAGTCGCGGATAAGCATTTTCCACTGAAGCACCAAGTTTAAGAAGTGCAGCTCTTGTACTGCCGGAGATATGTCGATACAAACTGAACACGCAAAACATCAACAAAATTTAGCGCGTTTTAAAGTTGATATCGCTTTTGTTTATAACTTCCACATTAATTCGAATTGTGCAACGAAACTCTGCAGACAGTCGCGGAGATACATCGTCTACTGAAGTACCAAGTTTCAGAAGTGCAGCTTTTGTACTGCCGGAGATATGTCGATACAAACTGAATACGCAAAACATCAACAAAATTTAGCGCGTTTTAAAGTTGATATCGCTTTTGTTTATAACTTCCACATTTATTCGAATTGTGCTACGAAACTTTGCAGAGATTAGCGGAGTCACATTTTCTACTGAAGTACCAAGTTTCAGAAGTGCAGCGGTTGTACTGCAGGAGATATGTCGATACAAACTGAATACGTCAAACATCAAAAAAATTTAGCGCGTTTTAAAGTTGATATCGCTTTTGTTTATAACTTCCACATTTATTCGAATTGTGCAACGAAACTTTGCAGACAGTCGCGGATAGGCATTTTCTACTGAAGTACCAAGTTTCAGAAGTGCAGCTCTTGTACTGCCGGAGATATGTCGATACAAACTGAATACGCAAAACATCAACAAAATTTAGCGCGTTTTAAAGTTGATATCGCTTTTGTTTATAACTTCCACATTTATTCGAATTGTGCAACGAAACTTTGCAGAGATTAGCGGAGTCACATTTTCTACTGTAGTACCAAGTTTCAGAAGTGCAGCTCTTGTACTGCCGGGGATATGTCGATACAAACTGAATACGCAAAACATCATACAAAATTAAGCGCGTTTTAAAGTTGATATCGCTTTTGTTTATAACTTCCACATTTATATGAATTGTGCAACGAAACTTTGCAGAGATTAGCGGAGTCACATTTTCTACTGAAGTAGCAAGTTTCAGAAGTGCAGCTCTTGTACTGCCGGAGATATGTCGATACAAACTGAATACGCAAAACATCAACAAAATTTAGCGCGTTTTAAAGTTGATATCGCTTTTGTTTATAACTTCCACATTTATTAGAATTGTGCAACGAAACTTTGCAGACAGTCGCGGATAGGCATTTCCTACTGAAGTACCAAGTTTCAGAAGTGCAGCTCTTGTACTGCCGGAGATATGTCGATACAAACTGAATACGCAAAACATCAACAAAATTTAGCGCGTTTTAAAGTTGATATCGCTTTTGTTTATAACTTCCACATTTATTCGAATTGTGCTACCAAACTTTGCAGACATTAGCGGAGTCACATTTCCTACTGAAGTACCAAGTTTCAGAAGTGCTGCTGTGGTACTGCCGGAGATATGTCGATACAAACTGAATACGAAAAACATCATACAAAATTTAGCATGTTTTAAAGTTGATATCGCTTTTGTGTATAACTTCCACATTTATTCGAATTGTGCAACGAAACTTTGCAGAGATTAGCGGAGATACATTTTCTACTGAAGTATCAAGTTTCAGAAGTGCAGCTCTGGTACTGCCGGATATATGTCGATACAAACTGAATACGCAAAACATCAACAAAATTTAGCGCGTTTTAAAGTTGATATCGCTTTTGTTTATAACTTCCACATTTAGTCGAATTCTGCAACGAAACTTGGCAGACAGTCGCGGATAGGCATTTTCTACTGAAGTACTAAGTTTCAGTAGTGCAGCTCTTGTACTGCCGGAGATATGCCGATACAAACTGAATACGCAAAACATCAACAAAATTTAGCGCGTTTTAAAGTTGATATCGCTTTTGTTTCTAACTTCCACATTTATTTTAATTGTGCAACGAAACTTTGCAAAGATAAGCGGAGTCACATTTCTCACTGAAGTACCAAGTTTCAGAAGTGCAGCTCTTGTACTGCCGGGTATATGTCGATACAAACTGAATACGCAAAACATCAACAAAATTTAGCGCGTTTTAAAGTTGATATCGCTTTTGTTTATAACTTCCACATTTATTCGAATTGTGCAACGAAACTTTGCAGAGATTAGCGGAGTCACATTTTCTACTGAAGTACCAAGATTTAGAAGTGCAGCTCGTGTACTGCCGGAGATATGTCGATACAAACTGAATACGCAAAACATCAACAAAATTTAGCGCGTTTTATAGTTGATATCGCTTTTGTTTATAACTTCCTCATTTATTCGAATTGTGCAACGAAACTTTGAACACAGTCGCGGAGAGGCATTTTCTACTGAAGTACAAAGTTTCTGAAGTGCAGCTCTTGTACTGCCGGAGATATGTCGATACACACTGAATACGCAAAACATCAACAAAATTTAGCGCGTTTAAATGTTGATATCGCTTTTGTTTATAACTTCCACATTTATTCGAATTGTGAAACGAAACTTTGCAGAGATGAGCGGAGTCACATTTCCCACTGAAGTACCAAGTTTCAGAAGTGCAGCTCTTGTACTGCCAGAGATATGTCGATACCAACTGAAACGCAAAACATCAACAAAATTTAGCGCGTTTTAAAGTTGATATCGCTTTTGTTTATAACTTCCACATTTATTCGAATTGTGAAACGAAACTTTGCAAGGATGAGCGGAGTCACATTTTCTACTGAAGTAGCAAGTTTCAGAAGTGCAGCTCTTGTACTGCTGGAGATATGTCGATACAAACTGAATACGCAAAACATCAACAAAATTTAGCGCGTTTTAAAGTTGATATCGCTTTTGTTTATAACTTCCACATTTATTCGAATTGTGCAACGAAACTTTGCAGACAGTCGCGGAGATACATCGTCTACTGTAGTACCAAGTTTCAGAAGTGCAGCTCTTGTACTGCCGGAGATATGTCGATACAAACTGAAACGCAAAACATCAACAAAATTTAGAGCGTTTTAAAGTTGATATCGCTTTTGTTTATAACTTCCACATTTATTCGAATTGTGCAACGAAACTTTGCAGACAGTCGCGGAGATACATCGTCTACTGAATTACGAAGTTTCAGAAGTGCAGCTCTTGTACTGCCGGAGATATGTCGATACAAACTTAATACGCAAAACATCATACAAAATTAAGCGCGTTTTAAAGTTGATATCGCTTTTGTTTATAACTTCCACATTTATATGAATTGTGCAACGAAACTTTGCAGAGATAAGCGGAGTCACATTTCTCACTGAAGTACCAAGTTTCAGAAGTGCAGCTCTTGTACTGCCGGAGATATGTCGATACAAACTGAAACGCAAAACATCAACAAAATTTAGAGCGTTTTAAAGTTGATATCGCTTTTGTTTATAACTTCCACATTTATTCGAATTGTGCAACGAAACTTTGCAGACAGTCGCGTAGATACATCGTCTACTGAATTACGAAGTTTCAGAAGTGCAGCTCGTGTACTGCCGGAGATATGTCGATAAAAACTGAATACGCAAAACATCATACAAAATTAAGCGCGTTTTAAAGTTGATATCGCTTTTGTTTATAACTTCCACATTTATATGAATTGTGCAACGAAACTTTGCAGAGATTAGCGGAGTCACATTTTCTACTGAAGTAGCAAGTTTCAGAAGTGCAGCTCTTGTACTGCCGGAGATATGTCGATACAAACTGAATACGCAAAACATCAACAAAATTTAGCGCGTTTTAAAGTTGATATCGCTTTTGTTTATAACTTCCACATTTATTAGAATTGTGCAACGAAACTTTGCAGACAGTCGCGAAGATACATCGTCTACTGAAGTACCAAGTTTCAGAAGTGCAGCTATTGTACTGCCGGAGATATGTCGATACAAACTGAATACGCAAAACATCAACAAAATTTAGCGCGTTTTAAAGTTGATATCGCTTTTGTTTATAACTTCAACATTTATTCGAATTGTGCAACGAAACTTTGCAGAGATTAGCGGAGTCACATTTTCTACTGAAGTATTAAGTTTCAGAAGTGCAGCTATTGTACTGCCTGGGATATGTCGATACAAACTGAATACGTAAAACATCAACAAAATTAAGCGCGTTTTAAAGTTGATATCGCTTTTGTTTATAACTTCCACATTTATTCGAATTGTGCAACGAAACTTTGCAGAGATTAGCGGAGTCACATTTACTACTGTAGTACCAAGTTTTAGAAGTGCAGCTCTTGTACTGCCGGAGATATGTCGATACAAACTGAATACGCAAAACATCATACAAAATTAAGCGCGTTTTAAAGTTGATATCGCTTTTGTTTATAACTTCCACATTTAAAGGAATTGTGCAACGAAACTTTGCAGAGATTAGCGGAGTCACATTTTCTACTGAAGTACCAAGTTTCAGAAGTGCAGCTATTGTACTGCCGGAGATATGTCGATACAAACTGAATACGCAAAACATCAAAAAAATTTAGCGCGTTTTAAAGTTGATATCGCTTTTGTTTATAACTTCCACATTTATTCGAATTGTGCTACGAAACTTTGCAGAGATTAGCGGAGTCACATTTTCTACTGAAGTACCAAGTTTCAGAAGTGCAGCTCTTGTACTACCTGAGATATGTCGATACAAACTGAATACGTAAAACATCAAAATAATTTAGCGCGTTTTAAAGTTGATATCGCTTTTGTTTATAACTTCCACATTTATTCGAATTGTGCTACGAAACTTTGCAGAGATTAGCGGAGTCACATTTTCTACTGAAGTACCAAGTTTCAGAAGTGCAGCTCTTGTACTACCTGAGATATGTCGATACAAACTGAATACGTAAAACATCAAAATAATTTAGCGCGTTTTAAAGTTGATATCGCTTTTGTTTATAACTTCCACATTTATTCGAATTGTGCAACGAAACTTTGCAGACAGTCGCGGAGATACATCGTCTACTGGATTATCAAGTTTCAGAAGTGCTGCTGTGGTACTGCCGGAGATATGTCGATACAAACTGAATACGAAAAACATCATACAAAATTTAGCGCGTTTTAAAGTTGATATCGCTTTTGTGTATAACTTCCACATTTATTCGAATTGTGCAACGAAACTTTGCAGAGATTAGCGGAGATACATTTTCTACTGAAGTATCAAGTTTCAGAAGTGCAGCTCTGGTACTGCCGGATATACGTCGATACAAACTGAATACGCAAAACATCAACAAAATTTAGCGCGTTTTAAAGTTGATATCGCTTTTGTTTATAACTTCCACATTTAGTCGAATTCTGCAACGAAACTTGGCAGACAGTCGCGGATAGGCATTTTCTACTGAAGTACCAAGTTTCAGTAGTGCAGCTCTTGTACTGCCGGAGATATGCCGATACAAACTAAATACGCAAAACATCAACAAAATTTAGCGAGTTTTAAAGTTGATATCGCTTTTGTTTATAACTTCCACATTTATTTTAATTGTGCAACGAAACTTTGCAAAGATAAGCGGAGTCACATTTCTCACTGAAGTACCAAG
Source organism: Sepiola atlantica (assembly GCA_963556195.1). Taxonomy (NCBI): domain Eukaryota; kingdom Metazoa; phylum Mollusca; class Cephalopoda; order Sepiida; family Sepiolidae; genus Sepiola; species Sepiola atlantica. Next base: position 28,224,328 of record OY744526.1, read on the forward strand.
TTTCAGAAGTGCAGCACTTGTACTGCCGGGTATATGTCGATACAAACTGAATACGCAAAACATCAACAAAATTTAGCGCGTTTTAAAGTTGATATCGCTTTTGTTTATTACTTCCACATTTATTCGAATTGTGCAACGAAACTTTGCAGACAGTCGCGGAAAGGCATTTCCTACTGAAGTACCAAGTTTTAGAAGTGCAGTGCTTGTACTGCCGGAGATATGTCGATACAAACTGAATACGCAAAACATCAACAAAATTTAGCGCGTTTTATAGTTGATATCGCTTTTGTTTATAACTTCCTCATTTATTCGAATTGTGCAACGAAACTTTGCAGACAGTCGCGGAGAGGCATTTTCTACTGAAGTACCAAGTTTCAGAAGTGCAGCTCTTGTACTGCCGGAGATATGTCGATACACACTGAATACGCAAAACATCAACAAAATTAAGCGCGTTTAAATGTTGATATCGCTTTTGTTTATAACTTCCACATTTATTCGAATTGTGAAACGAAACTTTGCAGAGATGAGCGGAGTCACATTTCCTACTGAAGTACCAAGTTTCAGAAGTGCAGCTCTTGTACTGCCGGAAATATGTCGATACAAACTGAATACGCAAAACATCAACAAAATTTAGCACGTTTTAAAGTTGATATCGCTTTTGTTTATAACTTCCACATTTATTCGAATTGTGCAACAAAACTTTGCAGACAGTGGCGGAGATACATTGTCTACTGCAGTACCAAGTTTCAGACGTGCAGCTCTTGTACTGCCGGAGATATGTCGATACAAACTTAATACGCAAAACATCAACAAAATTTAGCGCGTTTTAAAGTTGATATCGCTTTTGTTTATAACTTCAACATTTATTCGAATTGTGCAACGAAACTTTGCAGAGATTAGCGGAGTCACATTTCCCACTGAAGTACCAAGTTTCAGAAGTGCAGCTCTTGTACTGCCGGAGATATGTCGATACAAACTGAAACGCAAAACATCAACAAAATTTAGCGCGTTTTAAAGTTGATATCGCTTTTGTTTATAACTTCCACATTTATTCGAATTGTGAAACGAAACTTTGCAAGGATGAGCGGAGTCACATTTTCTACTGAAGTACCAAGTTTCAGAAGTGCAGCTCTTGTACTGCTGGAGATATGTCGATACAAACTGAATACGCAAAACATCAACAAAATTTAGCGCGTTTTAAAGTTGATATCGCTTTTGTTTATAACTTCCACATTTATTCGAATTGTGCAACGAAACTTTGCAGACAGTCGCGGAGATACATTGTCTACTGCAGTACCAAGTTTCAGAAGTGCAGCTCTTGTACTGCCGGAGATATGTCGATACAAACTGAAACGCAAAACATCAACAAAATTTAGAGCGTTTTAAAGTTGATATCGCTTTTGTTTATAACTTCCACATTTATTCGAATTGTGCAACGAAACTTTGCAGACAGTCGCGGAGATACATCGTCTACTGAATTACGAAGTTTCAGAAGTGCAGCTCTTGTACTGCCGGAGATATGTCGATACAAACTTAATACGCAAAACATCATACAAAATTAAGCGCGTTTTAAAGTTGATATCGCTTTTGTTTATAACTTCCACATTTATATGAATTGTGCAACGAAACTTTGCAGAGATAAGCGGAGTCACATTTCTCACTGAAGTACCAAGTTTCAGAAGTGCAGCTCTTGTACTGCCGGAGATATGTCGATACAAACTGAAACGCAAAACATCAACAAAATTTAGAGCGTTTTAAAGTTGATATCGCTTTTGTTTATAACTTCCACATTTATTCGAATTGTGCAACGAAACTTTGCAGACAGTCGCGTAGATACATCGTCTACTGAATTACGAAGTTTCAGAAGTGCAGCTCGTGTACTGCCGGAGATATGTCGATAAAAACTGAATACGCAAAACATCATACAAAATTAAGCGCGTTTTAAAGTTGATATCGCTTTTGTTTATAACTTCCACATTTATATGAATTGTGCAACGAAACTTTGCAGAGATTAGCGGAGTCACATTTTCTACTGAAGTAGCAAGTTTCAGAAGTGCAGCTCTTGTACTGCCGGAGATATGTCGATACAAACTGAATACGCAAAACATCAACAAAATTTAGCGCGTTTTAAAGTTGATATCGCTTTTGTTGATAACTTCCACATTTATTAGAATTGTGCAACGAAACTTTGCAGACAGTCGCGGATAGGCATTTCATACTGAAGTACCAAGTTTCAGAAGTGCAGCTCTTGTACTGCCGGAGATATGTCGATACAAACTGAATACGCAAAACATCAACAAAATTGAGCGCGTTTTAAAGTTGATATCGCTTTTCTTTATAACTTCCAACTTTATTCGAATTGTGCAACGAAACTTTGCAGACAGTCGCGAAGATACATCGTCTACTGAAGTACCAAGTTTCAGAAGTGCAGCTATTGTACTGCCGGAGATATGTCGATACAAACTGAATACGCAAAACATCAACAAAATTTAGCGCGTTTTAAAGTTGATATCGCTTTTGTTTATAACTTCAACATTTATTCGAATTGTGCAACGAAACTTTGCAGAGATTAGCGGAGTCACATTTTCTACTGCAGTATTAAGTTTCAGAAGTGCAGCTATTGTACTGCCTGGGATATGTCGATACAAACTGAATACGTAAAACATCAACAAAATTTAGCGCGTTTTAAAGTTGATATCGCTTTTGTTTATAACTTCCACATTTATTCGAATTGTGCAACGAAACTTTGCAGAGATTAGCGGAGTCACATTTTCTACTGAAGTACCAAGTTTCAGAAGTGCAGCTCTTGTACTGCCGGAGATATATCGATACAAACTGAATACGCAAAACATCAACAAAATTTAGCGCGTTTTAAAGTTGATATCGCTTTTGTTTATAACTTCCACATTTATTAGAATTGTGCAACGAAACTTTGCAGACAGTTGCGGAGAGGCATTTTCTAATGAAGTACCAAGTTTCAGAAGTGCAGCCCGTGTACTGCCGAAGATATGTCGATACAAACTGAATACGCAAAACATCATTCAAAATTAAGCGCGTTTTAAAGTTGATATCGCTTTTGTTTATAACTTCCACATTTATATGAATTGTGCAACGAAACTTTGCAGAGATTAGCGGAGTCACATTTTCTACTGAAGTAGCAAGTTTCAGAAGTGCAGCTCTTGTACTGCCGGAGATATGTCGATACAAACTGAATACGCAAAACATCAACAAAATTTAGCGCGTTTTAAAGTTGATATCGCTTTTGTTTATAACTTCCACATTGATTCTAATTGTGCAACGAAACTTTGCAGACAGTCGCGGATAGGCATTTTCTACTGAAGTACCAAGTTTCAGAAGTGCAGCTCTTGTACTGCCGGAGATATGTCGATACAAACTGAATACGCAAAACATCAACAAAATTTAGCGCGTTTTAAAGTTGATATCGCTTTTGTTTATAACTTCAACATTTATTCGAATTGTGCAACGAAAACTTTGCAGAGATTAGCGGAGTCACATTTTCTACTAAAGTATTAAGTTTCAGAAGTGCAGCTATTGTACTGCCTAGGATATGTCGATACAAACTGAATACGTAAAACATCAACAAAATTTAGCGCGTTTTAAAGTTGATATCGCTTTTGTTTATAACTTCCACATTTATTCGAATTGTGCAACGAAACTTTGCAGAGATTAGCGGAGTCACATTTACTACTGAAGTACCAAGTTTCAGAAGTGCAGCTCTTGTACTGCCGGAGATATGTCGATACAAACTGAATACGCAAAACATCAACAAACTTTAGCGCGTTTTAAAGTTGATATCGCTTTTGTTTATAACTTCCACATTTATTAGAATTGTGCAACGAAACTTTGCAGACAGTTGCGGAGAAGCATTTTCTAATAAAGTACCAAGTTTCAGAAGTGCAGCTCTTGTACTGCCGGAGATATGTCGATACAAACTGAAACGCAAAACATCAACAAAATTTAGCGCGTTTTAAAGTTGATATCGCTTTTGTTTATAACTTCCACATTTATTCGAATTGTGAAACGAAACTTTGCAAGGATGAGCGGAGTCACATTTTCTACTGAAGTACCAAGTTTCAGAAGTGCATCTCTTGTACTGCTGAAGATATGTCGATACAAACTGAATACGCAAAACATCAACAAAATTTAGCGCGTTTTAAAGTTGATATCGCTTTTGTTTATAACTTCCACATTTATTCGAATTGTGCTACGAAGCTTTGCAGACAGTCGCGGAGATACATTGTCTACTGCAGTACCAAGTTTCAGAAGTGCAGCTCTTGTACTGCCGGAGATATGTCGATACAAACTGAATACGCAAAACATCATACAAAATTAAGCGCGTTTTAAAGTTGATATCGCTTTTGTTTATAACTTCCACATTTATATGAATTGCGCAACGAAACTTTGCAGAGATAAGCGGAGTCACATTTCTCACTGAAGTACCAAGTTTCAGAAGTGCAGCTCTTGTACTGCCGGAGATATGTCGATACAAACTGAAACGCAAAACATCAACAAAATTTAGAGCGTTTTAAAGTTGATATCGCTTTTGTTTATAACTTCCACATTTATTCGAATTGTGCAACGAAACTTTGCAGACAGTCGCGTAGATACATCGTCTACTGAATTACGAAGTTTCAGAAGTGCAGCTCGTGTACTGCCGGAGATATGTCGATACAAACTGAATACGCAAAACATTATACAAAATTAAGCGCGTTTTAAAGTTGATATCGCTTTTGTTTATAACTTCCACATTTATATGAATTGTGCAACGAAGCTTTGCAGAGATTAGCGGAGTCACATTTTCTTCTGAAGTAGCAAGTTTCAGAAGTGCAGCTCTTGTACTGCCGGAGATATGTCGATACAAACTGAATACGCAAAACATCAACAAAATTTAGCGCGTTTTAAAGTTGATATCGCTTTTGTTTATAACTTCCACATTTATTCGAATTGTGCAACGAAACTTTGCAGACAGTCGCGGATAGGCATTTCCTACTGAAGTACCAAGTTTCAGAAGTGCAGCTCTTGTACTGCCGGAGATATGTCGATACAAACTGAATACGCAAAACATCAACAAAATTGAGCGCGTTTTAAAGTTGATATCGCTTTTCTTTATAACTTCCATATTTATTCGAATTGTGCAACGAAACTTTGCAGACAGTCGCGAAGATACATCGTCTACTGAAGTACTAAGTCTCAGAAGTGCAGCTCTTGTACTGCCGGAGATATGTCGATACAAACTGAATACGCAAAACATCAACAAAATTTAGCGCGTTTTAAAGTTGATATCGCTTTTGTTTATAACTTCCACATTTATTCGAATTGTGCAACGAAACTTTGCAGAGATTAGCGGAGTCACATTTTCTACTGAAGTACCAAGTTTCAGAAGTGCAGCTCTTGTACTGCCGGAGATATGTCGATACAAACTGAATACGCAAAACATCAACAAAATTTAGCGCGTTTTAAAGTTGATATCGCTTTTGTTTATAACTTCCACATTTATTAGAATTGTGCAACGAAACTTTGCAGACAGTTGCGGAGAGGCATTTTCTAATGAAGTACCAAGTTTCAGAAGTGCAGCTCTTGTACTGCCGGAGATATGTCGATACAAACTGAAACGCAAAACATCAACAAAATTTAGCGCGTTTTAAAGTTGATATCGCTTTTGTTTATAACTTCCACATTTATTCGAATTGTGCAACGAAACTTTGCAAGGATGAGCGGAGTCACATTTTCTACTGAAGTACCAAGTTTCAGAAGTGCAGCTCTTGTACTGCTGGAGATATGTCGATACAAACTGAATACGCAAAACATCAACAAAATTTAGCGCGTTTTAAAGTTGATATCGCTTTTGTTTATAACTTCCACATTAATTCGAATTGTGCAACGAAACTTTGCAGACAGTCGCGGAGATACATTGTCTACATCAGTACCAAGTTTCAGAAGTGCAGCTCTTGTACTGCCGGAGATATGTCGATACAAACTGAAACGCAAAACATCAACAAAATTTAGCGCGTTTTAAAGTTGATATCGCTTTTGTTTATAACTTCCACATTTATTCGAATTGTGCAACGAAACTTTGCAGACAGTCGCGGAGATACATCGTCTACTGAATTACGAAGTTTCAGAAGTGCAGCTCGTGTACTGCCGGAGATATGTCGATACAAACTGAATACGCAAAACATCATATAAAATTAAGCGCGTTTTAAAGTTGATATCGCTTTTGTTTATAACTTCCACATTTATATGAATTGTGCAACGAAACTTTGCAGAGATTAGCGGAGTCACATTTTCTACTGAAGTAGCAAGTTTCAGAAGTGCAGCTCTTGTACTGCCGGAGATATGTCGATACAAACTGAATACGCAAAACATCAACAAAATTTAGCGCGTTTTAAAGTTGATATCGCTTTTGTTTATAACTTCCACATTTATTCGAATTGTGCAACGAAACTTTGCAGACAGTCGCGGATAGGCATTTCCTACTGAAGTACCAAGTTTCAGAAGCGCAGCTCTTGTACTGCCGGAGATATGTCGATACAAACTGAATACGCAAAACATCAACAAAATTTAGCGCGTTTTAAAGTTGATATCGCTTTTCTTTATAACTTCCATATTTATTCGAATGGTGCAACGAAACTTTGCAGACAGTCGCGAAGATACATCGTCTACTGAAGTACCAAGTTTCAGAAGTGCAGCTCTTGTACTGCCGGAGATATGTCGATACAAACTGAATACGCAAAACATCATACAAAATTAAGCGCGTTTTAAAGTTGATATCGCTTTTGTTTATAACTTCCACATTTATTCGAATTGTGCAACGAAACTTTGCAGAGATTAGCGGAGTCACATTTTCTACTGAAGTACCAAGTTTCAGAAGTGCAGCTCTTGTACTGCCGGAGATATGTCGATACAAACTGAATACGCAAAACATCAACAAAATTTAGCACGTTTTAAAGTTAATATCGCTTTTGTTTATAACTTCCACATTGATTCTAATTGTGCAACGAAACTTTGCAGACAGTCGCGGATAGGCATTTTCTACTGGAGTACCAAGTTTCAGAAGTGCAGCTCTTGTACTGCCGAAGATATGCCGATACAAACTGAATACGCAAAACATCAACAAAATTTAGCGCGTTTTTAAGTTGTATCGCTTTTGTTTATAACTTCCACATTTAGTCGAATTGTGCAACGAAACTTTGCAGAAATTATCGGAGTCACCTTTTCTACTGTAGTACCAAGTTTCAGAAGTGCAGCTCTTGTACTGCCGGAGATATATCGATACAAACTGAATACGCAAAACATCAACAAAATTTAGCGCGTTTTAAAGTTGATATCGCTTTTGTTTATAACTTCCACATTTATTCGAATTGTGCAACGAAACTTTGCAGACAGTCGCGGATAGGCATTTCCTACTGAAGTACTAAGTTTCAGAAGTGCAGCTCTTGTACTGCCGGAGATATGTCGATACAAACTGAATACGCAAAACATCAACAAAATTTAGCGCGTTTTAAAGTTGATACCGCTTTTGTTTATTACTTCCATATTTATTCGAATTGTGCAACGAAACTTTGCAGACAGTCGCGAAGACACATCGTCTACTGAAGTACCAAGTTTCAGAAGTGCAGCTCTTGTACTGCCGGAGATATGCCGATACAAACTGAATACGCAAAACATCAACAAAATTAAGCGCGTTTTAAAGTTGATATCGCTTTTGTTTAAACCTTCAACATTTATTGACTTGTGCAACGAAACTTTGCAGAGATTAGCGGAGTCACATTTTCTACTGAAGTACCAAGTTTCAGAAGTGGAGCTCTTGTACTGCCGGAGATATGTCGATACAAACTGAATACGCAAAACATCAACAAAATTTAGCGCGTTTTAAAGTTGATATCGCTTTTGTTTATAACTTCAACATTTATTGACTTGTGCAACGAAACTTTGCAGAGATTAGCGGAGTAACATTTTCTACTTAAGTACCAAGTTTCAGAAGTGCAGCTCTTGTACTGCCGGAGATATGTCGATACAAACTGAATACGCAAAACATCAACAAAATTTAGCGCGTTTTAAAGTTGATATCGCTTTTGTTTATAACTTCCATATTTATTCTAATTGTGCAACGAAACTTTCCAAAGATTAGCGGAGTCACATTTTCTACTGGAGTACCAAGTTTCAGAAGTGCAGCTCTTGTACTGCCGGGGATATGCCGATACAAACTGAATACGCAAAACATCAACAAAATTTAGCGCGTTTTAAAGTTGTATCGCTTTTGTTTATAACTTCCACATTTAGTCGAATTGTGCAACGAAACTTTGCAGAGATAAGCGGAGTCACCTTTTCTACTGGAGTACCAAGTTTCAGAAGTGCAGCTCTTGTACTGCCGGAGATATGTCGATACAAACTGAATACGCAAAACATCAACAAAATTTAGCGCGTTTTAAAGTTGATATCGCTTTTGTTTATAACTTCCACATTTATTCGAATTGTGCAACGAAACTTTGCAGACAGTCGAGGATAGGCATTTCCTACTGAAGTACCAAGTTTCAGAAGTGCAGCTCTTGTACTGCCGGAGATATGTCGATACTAACTGAATACGCAAAACATCAACAAAATTTAGCGCGTTTTAAAGTTGATACCGCTTTTGTTTATAACTTCCATATTTATTCGAATTGTGCAACGAAACTTTGCAGACAGTCGCGAAGACACATCGTCTACTGAAGTACCAAGTTTCAGAAGTGCAGCTCTTGTACTGCCGGAGATATGCCGATACAAACTGAATACGCAAAACATCAACAAAATTAAGCGCGTTTTAAAGTTGATATCGCTTTTGTTTATAACTTCCACATTTATATGAATTGTGCAACGAAACTTTGCAGAGATTAGCGGAGTCACATTTTCTACTGAAGTACCAAGTTTCAGAAGTGCAGCTCTTTTACTGCGGGAGATATGTCGATACAAACTTAATACGCAAAACATCAACAAAATTTAGCACGTTTTAAAGTTAATATCGCTTTTGTTTATAACTTCCATATTTATTCTAATTGTGCAACGAAACTTTGCAAAGATTAGCGGAGTCACATTTTCTACTGGAGTACCAAGTTTCAGAAGTGCAGCTCTTGTACTGCCGGGGATATGCCGATACAAACTGAATACGCAAAACATCAACAAAATTTAGCGCGTTTTAAAGTTGTATCGCTTTTGTTTATAACTTCCACATTTAGTCGAATTGTGAAACGAAACTCTGCAGAGATAAGCGGAGTCACCTTTTCTACTGGAGTACCAAGTTTCAGAAGTGCAGCTCTTGTACTGCCGGAGATATGTCGATACAAACTGAATACGCAAAACATCAACAAAATTTAGCGCGTTTTAATGTTGATATCGCTTTTGTTTATAACTTCCACATTTATTCGAATTGTGCAACGAAACTTTGCAGACAGTCGAGGATAGGCATTTCCTACTGAAGTACCAAGTTTCAGAAGTGCAGCTCTTGTACTGCCGGAGATATGTCGATACAAACTGAATACGCAAAACATCAACAAAATTAAGCGCGTTTTAAAGTTGATACCGCTTTTGTTTATAACTTCCATATTTATTAGAATTGTGCAACGAAACTTTGCAGACAGTCGCGAAGACACATCGTCTACTGAAGTACCAAGTTTCAGAAGTGCAGCTCTTGTACTGCCGGAGATATGCCGATACAAACTGAATACGCAAAACATCAACAAAATTAAGCGCGTTTTAAAGTTGATATCGCTTTTGTTTATAACTTCAACATTTATTGACTTGTGCAACGAAACTTTGCAGAGATTAGCGGAGTCACATTTTCTACTGAAGTATTAAGTTTCAGAAGTGCAGCTCTTGTACTGCCGGAGATATGTCGATACAAACTGAATACGCAAAACATCAACAAAATTTAGCGCGTTTTAAAGTTGATATCGCTTTTGTTTATAACTTTCACATTTATTCGAATTGTGCAACGATACTTTGCAGACAGTCGCGGAGATACATCGTCTACTGAAGTACGAAGTTTCAGAAGTGCAGCTCTTGTACTGCCATAGATATGTCGATACAAACTGAATACGCAAAACATCATACAAAATTAAGCGCGTTTTAAAGTTGATATCGCTTTTGTTTATAACTTCCACATTTATATGAATTGTGCAACGAAACTTTGCAGAGATAAGCGGAGTCACATTTTCTACTGAAGTACCAAGTTTCAGAAGTGCAGCTCTTGTACTGCCATAGATATGTCGATACAAACTGAATACGCAAAACATCATACAAAATTTAGCACGTTTTAAAGCTAATATCGCTTTTGTTTATAACTTCCACATTTAGTCGAATTGTGCAACGAAACTTTGCAGAAATTATCGGAGTCACCTTTTCTACTGTAGTACCAAGTGTCAGAAGTGCAGCTCTTGTACTGCTGGAGATATATCGATACAAACTGAATACGCAAAACATCAACAAAATTTAGCGCGTTTTAAAGTTGATATCGCTTTTGTTTATAACTTCCACATTTATTCGAATTGTGCAACGAAACTTTGCAGACAGTCGCGGATAGGCATTTCCTACTGAAGTACTAAGTTTCAGAAGTGCAGCTCTTGTACTGCAGGAGATATGTCGATACAAACTGAATACACAAAACATCAACAAAATTTAGCGCGTTTTAAAGTTGATACCGCTTTTGTTTATAACTTCCATATTTATTCGAATTGTGCAACGAAACTTTGCAGACAGTCGCGAAGACACATCGTCTACTGAAGTACCAAGTTTCAGAAGTGCAGCTCTTGTACTGCCGGAGATATGTCGATACAAACTGAATACGCAAAACATCAACAAAATTTAGCGCGTTTTAAAGTTGATATCGCTTTTGTTTATAACTTCCACATTTATTCGAATTGTGCAACGAAACTTTGCAGACAGTCGAGGATAGAGATTTCCTACTGAAGTACCAAGTTTCAGAAGTGCAGCTCTTGTACTGCCGGAGATATGCCGATACAAACTGAATACGCAAAACATCAACAAAATTAAGCGCGTTTTAAAGTTGATATCGCTTTTTTTTAAACCTTCAACATTTATTGACTTGTGCAACGAAACTTTGCAGAGATTAGCGGAGTCACATTTGCTACTGAAGTACCAAGTTTCAGAAGTGCAGCTCTTGTACTGCCGGAGATATGTCGATACAAACTGAATACGCAAAACATCAACAAAATTTAGCGCGTTTTAAAGTTGATATCGCTTTTGTTTATAACTTCCACATTTATTCGAATTGTGCAACGATACTTTGCAGACAGTCGCGGAGATACATCGTCTACTGAAGTACGAAGTTTCAGAAGTGCAGCTCTTGTACTGCCGGAGATATGTCGATACAAATAGAATACGCAAAACATCATACAAAATTAAGCGCGTTTTAAAGTTGATATCGCTTTTGTTTATAACTTCTACATTTGTATGAATTGTGCAACGAAACTTTGCAGAGATAAGCGGAGTCACATTTTCTACTGAAGTACCAAGTTTCAGAAGTGCAGCTTTTGTACTGCGGGAGATATGTCGATACAAACTTAATTCGCAAAACATCAACAAAATTTAGCACGTTTTAAAGTTAATATCGCTTTTGTTTATAACTTCCATATTTATTCTAATTGTGCAACGAAACTTTGCAAAGATTAGCGGAGTCACATTTTCTACTGGAGTACCAAGTTTCAGAAGTGCAGCTCTTGTACTGCCGGGGATATGCCGATACAAACTTAATACGCAAAACATCAACAAAATTTAGCGCGTTTTAAAGTTGTATCGCTTTTGTTTATAACTTCCACATTTAGTCGAATTGTGCAACGAAACTTTGCAGAGATAAGCTGAGTCGGCTGTTCTACTGGAGTACCAAGTTTCAGAAGTGCAGCTCTTGTACTGCCGGAGATATGTCGATACAAACTGAATACGCAAAACATCAACAAAATTTAGCGCGTTTTAAAGTTGATATCGCTTTTGTTTATAACTTCCACATTTATTCGAATTGTGCAACGAAACTTTGCAGACAGTCGAGGATAGGCATTTCCTACTGAAGTACCAAGTTTCAGAAGTGCAGCTCTTGTACTGCCGGCGATATGTCGATACAAACTGAATACGCAAAACATCAACAAAATTTAGCGCGTTTTAAAGTTGATACCGCTTTTGTTTATAACTTCCATATTTATTCGAATTGTGCAACGAAACTTTGCAGACAGTCGCGAAGACACATCGTCTACTGAAGTACCAAGTTTCAGAAGTGCAGCTCTTGTACTGCCGGAGATATGCCGATACAAACTGAATACGCAAAACATCAACAAAATTAAGCGCGTTTTAAAGTTGATATCGCTTTTGTTTATAACTTCCACATTTATATGAATTGTGCAACGAAACTTTGCAGAGATTAGCGGAGTCACATTTTCTACTGAAGTACCAAGTCTCAGAAGTGCAGCTCTTGTACTGCGGGAGATATGTCGATACAAACTTAATACGCAAAACATCAACAAAATTTAGCACGTTTTAAAGTTAATATCGCTTTTGTTTATAACTTCCATATTTATTCTAATTGTGCAACGAAACTTTGCAAAGATTAGCGGAGTCACATTTTCTACTGGAGTACCAAGTTTCAGAAGTGCAGCTCTTGTACTGCCGGGGATATGTCGATACAAACTGAATACGCAAAACATCAACAAAATTTAGCGCGTTTTAAAGTTGTATCGCTTTTGTTTATAACTTCCACATTTAGTCGAATTGTGCAACGAAACTTTGCAGAGATAAGCGGAGTCACCTTTTCTACTGGAGTACCAAGTTTCAGAAGTTCAGCTCTTGTACTGCCGGAGATATGTCGATACAAACTGAATACGCAAAACATCAACAAAATTTAGCGCGTTTTAAAGTTGATATCGCTTTTGTTTATAACTTCCACATTTATTCGAATTGTGCAACGATACTTTGCAGACAGTCGCGGAGATACATCGTCTACTGAAGTACGAAGTTTCAGAAGTGCAGCTCTTGTACTGCCGGAGATATGTCGATACAAATAGAATACGCAAAACATCATACAAAATTAAGCACGTTTTAAAGTTGATATCGCTTTTGTTTATAACTTCTACATTTATATGAATTGTGCAACGAAACTTTGCAGAGATAAGCGGAGTCACATTTTCTACTGAAGTACCAAGTTTCAGAAGTGCAGCTCTTGTACTGCGGGAGATATGTCGATACAAACTTAATACGCAAAACATCAACAAAATTTAGCACGTTTTAAAGTTAATATCGCTTTTGTTTATAACTTCCATATTTATTCTAATTGTGCAACGAAACTTTGCAAAGATTAGCGGAGTCACATTTTCTACTGGAGTACCAAGTTTCAGAAGTGCAGCTCTTGTACTGCCGGGGATATGCCGATACAAACTTAATACGCAAAACATCAACAAAATTTAGCGCGTTTTAAAGTTGTATCGCTTTTGTTTATAACTTCCACATTTAGTCGAATTGTGCAACGAAACTTTGCAGAGATAAGCGGAGTCGGCTGTTCTACTGGAGTACCAAGTTTCAGAAGTGCAGCTCTTGTACTGCCGGAGATATGTCGATACCAACTAAATACGCAAAACATCAACAAAATTTTGCGCGTTTTAAAGTTGATATCGCTTTTGTTTATAACTTCCACATTTATTCGAATTGTGCAACGAAACTTTGCAGACAGTCGAGGATAGGCATTTCCTACTGAAGTACCAAGTTTCAGAAGTGCAGCTCGTGTACTGCCGGAGATATGTCGATACAAACTGAATACGCAAAACATCAACAAAATTTAGCGCGTTTTAAAGTTGATACCGCTTTTGTTTATAACTTCCATATTTATTCGAATTGTGCAACGAAACTTTGCAGACAGTCGCGAAGACACATCGTCTACTGAAGTACCAAGTTTCAGAAGTGCAGCTCTTGTACTGCCGGAGATATGCCGATACAAACTGAATACGCAAAACATCAACAAAATTAAGCGCGTTTTAAAGTTGATATCGCTTTTGTTTATAACTTCCACATTTATATGAATTGTGCAACGAAACTTTGCAGAGATTAGCGGAGTCACATTTTCTACTGAAGTACCAAGTCTCAGAAGTGCAGCTCTTGTACTGCGGGAGATATGTCGATACAAACTTAATACGCAAAACATCAACAAAATTTAGCACGTTTTAAAGTTAATATCGCTTTTGTTTATAACTTCCATATTTATTCTAATTGTGCAACGAAACTTTGCAAAGATTAGCGGAGTCACATTTTCTACTGGAGTACCAAGTTTCAGAAGTGCAGCTCTTGTACTGCCGGGGATATGCCGATACAAACTGAATACGCAAAACATCAACAAAATTTAGCGCGTTTTAAAGTTGTATCGCTTTTGTTTATAACTTCCACATTTAGTCGAATTGTGCAACGAAACTTTGCAGAGATAAGCGGAGTCACCTTTTCTACTGGAGTACCAAGTTTCAGAAGTGCAGCTCTTGTACTGCTTGAGATATGTCGATACAAACTGAATACGCAAAACATCAACAAAATTTAGCGCGTTTTAAAGTTGATATCGCTTTTGTTTATAACTTCCACATTTATTCGAATTGTGCAACGAAACTTTGCAGACAGTCGAGGATAGGCATTTCCTACTGAAGTACCAAGTTTCAGAAGTGCAGCTCTTGTACTGCCGGAGATATGCCGATACAAACTGAATACGCAAAACATCAACAAAATTAAGCGCGTTTTAAAGTTGATATCGCTTTTGTTTATAACTTCAACATTTATTGACTTGTGCAACGAAACTTTGCAGAGATTAGCGGAGTCACATTTTCTACTGAAGTACCAAGTTTCAGAAGTGCAGCTCTTGTACTGCCGGAGATATGTCGATACAAACTTAATACGCAAAACATCAACAAAATTTAGCACGTTTTAAAGTTAATATCGCTTTTGTTTATAACTTCCATATTTATTCTAATTGTGCAACGAAACTTTGCAAAGATTAGCGGAGTCACATTTTCTACTGGAGTACCAAGTTTCAGAAGTGCAGCTCTTGTACTGCCGGGGATATGCCGATACAAACTTAATACGCAAAACATCAACAAAATTTAGCGCGTTTTATAGTTGTATCGCTTTTGTTTATAACTTCCACATTTAGTCGAATTGTGCAACGAAACTTTGCAGAGATAAGCGGAGTCGGCTGTTCTACTGGAGTACAAAGTTTCAGAAGTGCAGCTCTTGTACTGCCGGAGATATGTCGATACAAACTGAATACGCAAAACATCAACAAAATTTAGCGCGTTTTAAAGTTGATATCGCTTTTGTTTATAACTTCCACATTTATTCGAATTGTGCAACGAAACTTTGCAGACAGTCGAGGATAGGCATTTCCTACTGAAGTACCAAGTTTCAGAAGTGCAGCTCTTGTACTGCCGGAGATATGTCGATACAAACTGAATACGCAAAACATCAACAAAATTTAGCGCGTTTTAAAGTTGATACCGCTTTTGTTTATAACTTCCATATTTATTCGAATTGTGCAACGAAACTTTGCAGACAGTCGCGAAGACACATCGTCTACTGAAGTACCAAGTTTCAGAAGTGCAGCTCTTGTACTGCCGGAGATATGCCGATACAAACTGAATACGCAAAACATCAACAAAATTAAGCGCGTTTTAAAGTTGATATCGCTTTTGTTTATAACTTCCACATTTATATGAATTGTGCAACGAAACTTTGCAGAGATTAGCGGAGTCACATTTTCTACTGAAGTACCAAGTCTCAGAAGTGCAGCTCTTGTACTGCGGGAGATATGTCGATACAAACTTAATACGCAAAACATCAACAAAATTTAGCACGTTTTAAAGTTAATATCGCTTTTGTTTATAACTTCCATATTTATTCTAATTGTGCAACGAAACTTTGCAAAGATTAGCGGAGTCACATTTTCTACTGGAGTACCAAGTTTCAGAAGTGCAGCTCTTGTACTGCCGGGGATATGCCGATACAAACTGAATACGCAAAACATCAACAAAATTTAGCGCGTTTTAAAGTTGTATCGCTTTTGTTTATAACTTCCACATTTAGTCGAATTGTGCAACGAAACTTTGCAGAGATAAGCGGAGTCACCTTTTCTACTGGAGTACCAAGTTTCAGAAGTGCAGCTCTTGTACTGCTGGAGATATGTCGATACAAACTGAATACGCAAAACATCAACAAAATTTAGCGCGTTTTAAAGTTGATATCGCTTTTGTTTATAACTTCCACATTTATTCGAATTGTGCAACGAAACTTTGCAGACAGTCGAGGATAGGCATTTCCTACTGAAGTACCAAGTTTATGAAGTGCAGCTCTTGTACTGCCGGAGATATGTCGATACAAACTGAATACGCAAAACATCAACAAAATTTAGCGCGTTTTAAAGTTGATACCGCTTTTGTTTATAACTTCCATATTTATTCGAATTGTGCAACGAAACTTTGCAGACAGTCGCGAAGACACATCGTCTACTGAAGTACCAAGTTTCAGAAGTGCAGCTCTTGTACTGCCGGAGATATGCCGATACAAACTGAATACGCAAAACATCAACAAAATTGAGCGCGTTTTAAAGTTGATATCGCTTTTGTTTATAATTTCAACATTTATTGACTTGTGCAACGAAACTTTGCAGAGATTAGCGGAGTCACATTTTCTACTGAAGTACCAAGTTTCAGAAGTGCAGCTCTTGTACTGCCGGAGATATGTCGATACAAACTGAATACGCAAAACATCAACAAAATTTAGCGCGTTTTAAAGTTGATATCGCTTTTGTTTATAACTTCCACATTTATTCGAATTGTGCAACGATACTTTGCAGACAGTCGCGGAGATACATCGTCTACTGAAGTACGAAGTTTCAGAAGTGCAGCTCTTGTACTGCCGGAGATATGTCGATACAAACTGAATACGCAAAACATCAACAAAATTAAGCGCGTTTTAAAGTTGATATCGCTTTTGTTTATAACTTCCACATTTATATGAATTGTGCAACGAAACTTTGCAGAGATAAGCGGAGTCACATTTTCTACTGAAGTACCAAGTTTCAGAAGTGCAGCTCTTGTACTGCCGGAGATATGTCGATACAAACTAAATACGCAAAACATCAACAAAATTTAGCACGTTTTAAAGCTAATATCGCTTTTGTTTATAACTTCCACATTTATTCTAATTGTGCAACGAAACTTTGCAGAGATTAGCGGAGTCAAATTTTCTACTGGAGTACCAAGTTTCAGAAGTGCAGCTCTTGTACTGCCGGAGATATGTCGATACAAACTGAATACGCAAAACATCAACAAAATTTAGCGCGTTTTAAAGTTGATATCGCTTTTGTTCATAACTTCAACATTTATTCGAATTGTGCAACGAAACTTTGCACAGATTAGCGGAGTCACATTTTCTACTGAAGTACCAAGTTTCAGAAGTACAGCTATTGTACTGCCGGAGATATGTCGATACAAACTGAATACGCAAAACATCAACAAAATTTAGCGCGTTTTAAAGTTGATATCGCTTTTGTTTATAACTTCCACATTTATTCGAATTGTGCAACGAAACTTTGCAGACAGTCGCGGATAGGCATTTCCGTCTGAAGTACCAAGTGTCAGAAGTGCAGCTCTTGTACTGCCGGAGATATGTCGATACCAACTGAATACGCAAAACATCAACAAAATTTAGCGCGTTTTAAAGTTGATATCGCTTTTGTTTATAACTTCCATATTTATTCGAATTGTGCAACGAAACTTTGCTAACAGTCGCGAAGATACATCGTCTACTGAAGTACCAAGTCTCAGAAGTGCAGCTCTTGTACTGCCGGAGATATGTCGATACAAACTGAATAGGCAAAACATCAACAAAATTTAGCGCGTTTTAAAGTTGATATCGCTTTTGTTTATAACTTAAACATTTTTTCGAATTGTGCAACGAAACTTTGCAGAGATTAGCGGAGTAAAATTTTCTACTGAAGTATCAAGTTTCAGAAGTGCAGCTCTTGTACTGCCGGAGATATGCCGATACAAACTAAATACGCAAAACATCAACAAAATTAAGCGCGTTTTAAAGTTGATATCGCTTTTGTTTATAACTTCAACATTTATTGACTTGTGCAACGAAACTTTGCAGAGATTAGCGGAGTAACATTTTCTACTGAAGTACCAAGTTTCAGAAGTACAGCTCTTGTACTGCCGGAGATATGTCGATACAAACTGAATACGCAAAACATCAACAAAATTTAGCGCGTTTTAAAGTTGATATCGCTTTTGTTTATAACTTCCACATTTATTCGAATTGTGCAACGATACTTTGCAGACAGTCGCGGAGATACATCGTCTACTGAAGTACGAAGTTTCAGAAGTGCAGCTCTTGTACTGCCGGGGATATGTCGATACAAACTGAATACGCAAAACATCATACAAAATTAAGCGCGTTTTAAAGTTGATATCGCTTTTGTTTATAACTTCCACATTTATATGAATTGTGCAACGAAACTTTGCAGAGATAAGCGGAGTCACATTTTCTACTGAAGTACAAAGTTTCAGAAGTGCAGCTCTTGTACTGCGGGAGATATGTCGATACCAACTTAATACGCAAAACATCAACAAAATTTAGCACGTTTTAAAGTTAATATCGATTTTGTTTATATCTTCCATATTTGTTCTAATTGTGCCACGAAACTTTGCAGAGATTAGCGGAGTCACATTTTCTACTGGAGTACCAAGTTTCAGAAGTGCAGCTCTTGCACGTCCGGGGATATGCCGATACAAACTGAATACGCAAAACATCAACAAAATTTAGCGCGTTTTAAAGTTGTATCGCTTTTGTTTATAACTTCCACATTTAGTCGAATTGTGCAACGAAACTTTGCAGAGATTAGCGGAGTCACCTTTTCTACTGGAGTACCAAGTTTCAGAAGTGCAGCTCTTGTACTGCCGGAGATATGTCGATACAAACTGAATACGCAAAACATCAACAAAATTTAGCGCGTTTTAAAGTTGATATCGCTTTTGTTTATAACTTCCACATTTTTTCGAATTGTGCAACGAAACTTTGCAGACAGTCGAGGATAGGCATTTCCTACTGAAGTACCAAGTTTCAGAAGTGCAGCTCTTGTACTGCCGGAGATATGTCGATACAAACTGAATACGCAAAACATCAACAAAATTTAGCGCGTTTTAAAGTTGATACCGCTTTTGTTTATAACTTCCATATTTATTCGAATTGTTCAACGAAACTTTGCAGACAGTCGCGAAGACACATCGTCTACTGAAGTACCAAGTTTCAGAAGTGCAGCTATTGTACTGTCGGAGATATGTCGATACAAACTGAATACGCAACACATCAACAAAATTTAGCGCGTTTTAAAGTTGATATCGCTTTTGTTTATAACTTCAACATTTATTCGAATTGTGCAACGAAACTTTGCAGAGATTAGCGGAGTCACATTTTCTACTGAAGTACCAAGTTTCAGAAGTACAGCTATTGTACTGCCGGAGATATGTCGATACAAACTGAATACGCAAAACATCAACAAAATTTAGCGCGTTTTAAAGTTGATATCGCTTTTGTTTATAACTTCCACATTTATTCGAATTGTGCAACGAAACTTTGCAGACAGTCGCGGATAGGCATTTCCTACTGAAGTACCAAGTTTCAGAAGTGCAGCTCTTGTACTGCCGGAGATATGTCGATACCAACTGAATACGCAAAACATCAACAAAATTTAGTGCGTTTTAAAGTTGATATCGCTTTTGTTTATAACTTCCATATTTATTCGAATTGTGCAACGAAACTTTGCAGACAGTCGCAAAGATACATCGTCTACTAAAGTACCAAGTTTCAGAAGTGCAGCTCTTGTACTGCCGGAGATATGTCGATACAAACTGAATACGCAAAACATCAACAAAATTTAGAGCGTTTTAAAGTTGATATCGCTTTTGTTTATAACTTAAACATTTTTTCGAATTGTGCAACGAAACTTTGCAGAGATTAGCGGAGTCACATTTTCTACTGAAGTACCAAGTTTCAGAAGTGCAGCTATTGTACTGCCGGAGATATGTCGATACAAACTGAATACGCAAACCTTCAACAAAATTTAGCGCGTTTTAAAGTTGATATCGCTTTTGATTATAACTTCCACATTTATTCGAATTGTGCAACGAAACTTTCAGAGATTAGCGGAGTCACATTTTCTACTGAAGTACCAAGTTTCAGAAGTGCAGCTATTGTACTGCCGGAGATATTTCGATACAAACTGAATACGCAAAACATCAACAAAATTTAGCGCGTTTTAAAGTTGATATCGCTTTTGTTTATAACTTCCACATTTATTCGAATTGTGCAACGAAACTTTGCAGACAGTCGCGGAGAGCCATTGTCTACTGAAGTACCAAGTTTCAGAAGTGCAGCTCTGGTACTGCGTGAGATATGTCGATACAAACTGAATACGCAAACCATCATACAAAGTTTAGCGCGTTTTAAAGTTGATATCGCTTTTGTTTATAACTTCCACATTTATTCGAATTGTGCAACGAAACTTTGCAGAGATTAGCGGAGTCACATTTTCTACTGAAGTACTAATGTTCAGAAGTGCAGCTCTTGTACTGCCGGAGATATGTCGATACAAACTGAATACGCAAAACATCAACAAAATTTAGCGCGTTTTACAGTTGATATCGCTTTTGTTTATCACTTCCACATTTATTCGAATTGTGCAACGAAACTTTGCAGACAGTCGCGGAGATACATCGTCTACTGAAGTACCAAGTTTCAGAAGTGCAGCTCTTGTACTGCCGGGGATATGTCGATACAAACTGAATACGCAAAACATCATACAAAATTAAGCGCGTTTTAAAGTTGATATCGCTTTTGTTTATAAGTTCAACATTTATGCGAATTGTGCAACGAAACTTTGCAGAGATTAGCGGAGTCACATTTTGCTACTGAAGTACCAAGTTTCAGAAGTGCAGCTCGTGTACTGCCGGAGATATGTCGATACAAACTGAATACGCAAAACATCAACAAAATTTAGCGCGTTTTATAGTTGATATCGCTTTTGTTTATAACTTCCACATTTATTCGAATTGTGCAACGAAACTTTGCAGAGATTAGCGGAGTCACATTTTGCTACTGAAGTACCAAGTTTCAGAAGTGCAGCTCGTGTACTGCCGGAGATATGTCGATACAAACTGAATACGCAAAACATCAACAAAATTTAGCGCGTTTTATAGTTGATATCGCTTTTGTTTATAACTTCCACATTTATTCGAATTGTGCAACGAAACTTTGCAGACAGTCGCGGAGTCACATTTTCTACTGAAGTACCAAGTTTCAGAAGTGCAGCTCGTGTACTGCCGGAGATATGTCGATACAAACTGAACACGCAAAACATCAACAAAATTTAGAGCGTTTTAAAGTTGATATCGCTTTTGTTTATAACTTAAACATTTTTTCGAATTGTGCAACGAAACTTTGCAGAGATTAGCGGAGTCACATTTTCTACTGAAGTACCAAGTTTCAGAAGTGCAGCTATTGTACTGCCGGAGATATGTCGATACAAACTGAATACGCAAACCTTCAACAAAATTTAGCGCGTTTTAAAGTTGATATCGCTTTTGATTATAACTTCCACATTTATTCGAATTGTGCAACGAAACTTTCAGAGATTAGCGGAGTCACATTTTCTACTGAAGTACCAAGTTTCAGAAGTGCAGCTATTGTACTGCCGGAGATATTTCGATACAAACTGAATACGCAAAACATCAACAAAATTTAGCGCGTTTTAAAGTTGATATCGCTTTTGTTTATAACTTCCACATTTATTCGAATTGTGCAACGAAACTTTGCAGACAGTCGCGGAGAGCCATTGTCTACTGAAGTACCAAGTTTCAGAAGTGCAGCTCTGGTACTGCGTGAGATATGTCGATACAAACTGAATACGCAAACCATCATACAAAGTTTAGCGCGTTTTAAAGTTGATATCGCTTTTGTTTATAACTTCCACATTTATTCGAATTGTGCAACGAAACTTTGCAGAGATTAGCGGAGTCACATTTTCTACTGAAGTACTAATGTTCAGAAGTGCAGCTCTTGTACTGCCGGAGATATGTCGATACAAACTGAATACGCAAAACATCAACAAAATTTAGCGCGTTTTACAGTTGATATCGCTTTTGTTTATCACTTCCACATTTATTCGAATTGTGCAACGAAACTTTGCAGACAGTCGCGGAGATACATCGTCTACTGAAGTACCAAGTTTCAGAAGTGCAGCTCTTGTACTGCCGGGGATATGTCGATACAAACTGAATACGCAAAACATCATACAAAATTAAGCGCGTTTTAAAGTTGATATCGCTTTTGTTTATAAGTTCAACATTTATGCGAATTGTGCAACGAAACTTTGCAGAGATTAGCGGAGTCACATTTTGCTACTGAAGTACCAAGTTTCAGAAGTGCAGCTCGTGTACTGCCGGAGATATGTCGATACAAACTGAATACGCAAAACATCAACAAAATTTAGCGCGTTTTATAGTTGATATCGCTTTTGTTTATAACTTCCACATTTATTCGAATTGTGCAACGAAACTTTGCAGAGATTAGCGGAGTCACATTTTGCTACTGAAGTACCAAGTTTCAGAAGTGCAGCTCGTGTACTGCCGGAGATATGTCGATACAAACTGAATACGCAAAACATCAACAAAATTTAGCGCGTTTTATAGTTGATATCGCTTTTGTTTATAACTTCCACATTTATTCGAATTGTGCAACGAAACTTTGCAGACAGTCGCGGAGTCACATTTTCTACTGAAGTACCAAGTTTCAGAAGTGCAGCTCGTGTACTGCCGGAGATATGTCGATACAAACTGAATACGCAAAACATCAACAAAATTTAGCGCGTTTTAAAGTTGATATCGCTTTTGTTTATAACTTCCACATTTATTCGAATTGTGAACGAAACTTTGCAGAGATTAGCGGAGTCACATTTTCTACTGAAGTACCAAGTTACAGAAGTGCAGCTCTGGTACTGCCGGAGATATGTCGATACAAACTGAATACGCAAAACATCAACAAAATTATGCGCGTTTTACAATTGATATCGCTTTTGTTTATAACTTCCACATTTATTCGAATTGTGCAACGAAACTTTGCAGACAGTCGCGGAGATACATTGTCTACTGAAGTACCAAGTTTCAGAAGTGCAACCTTTGTACTGCCGGAGATATGTCGATACAAACTGAATACGCAAAACATCAACAAAATTTAGCGCGTTTTAACGTTGATATCGCTTTTGTTTATAACTTCCACATTTATTGGAATTGTGCAACGAAAGTTTGCAGAGATTAGCGGAGTCACATTTCCTACTGAAGTACCAAGTTTCAGAAGTGCAGCTCTAATACTGCCGGAGATATGTCGATACAAACTGAATACGCAAGACATTAACAAAATTTAGCGTGTTTTAAAGTGGATATCGCTTTTGTTTATAACTTCCACATTTATATGAATTGTGTAACGAAACGTTGCAGAGATTAGCGGAGTCACATTTGCTACTGAAGTACCAAGTTTCAGAAGTGCAGCTCTTGTACTGCCGGAGATATGTCGATACAAACTGAATACGCAAAACATCAACAAAATTTAGCGCGTTTTAAAGTTGATATCGCTTTTGTTTATAACTTCCACATTTATTCGAATTGTGCAACGAAACTTTGTAGACAGTCGCGGATAGGCATTTTCTACTGAAGTACCAAGTTTCAGAAGTGCAGCTCTTGTACTACCAGAGATATGTCGATACAAACTGAATACGCAAAACATCAACAAAATTTAGCTCGTTTTAAAGTTGATATCGCTTTTGTTTATAACTTCCACATTTATTCGAATTGTGCAACGAAACTTTGCAGAGATTAGCGGAGTCACATTTTCTACTGAAGTACCAAATTTGAGAAGTGCAGCTCTTGTACTGCCGGAGATATGTCGATACAAACTGAATACGCAAAACATCAACAAAATTTAGCGCGTTTTAAAGTTGATATCGCTTTTGTTTATAACTTCCACATTTATTCGAATTGTGCAACGAAACTTTGCAGAGATTAGCGGAGTCACATTTACTACTGAAGTACCAAGTTTCAGAAGTGCAGCTCCGCTACTGCCGGAGATATGTCGATACAAACTTAATACGCAAAACATCAACAAAATTTAGCGCGTTTTGAAGTTGATATCGCTTTTGTTTATAACTTCAACATTTATTCGAATTGTGCAACGAAACTTTGCAGACAGT
The DNA here is from genome assembly GCA_963556195.1 of Sepiola atlantica. NCBI lineage: Eukaryota > Metazoa > Mollusca > Cephalopoda > Sepiida > Sepiolidae > Sepiola > Sepiola atlantica. The sequence continues at coordinate 28,248,656 of OY744526.1, forward strand.
CGCGGAGATACATCGTCTACTGAAGTACCATGTTTCAGAAGTGCAGCTCTTGTACTGCCGGGGATATGTCGATACAAACTGAATACGCAAAACATCATACAAAATTAAGCGCGTTTAAAAGTTAATATCGCTTTTGTTTATTACTACCACATTTATATGAATTGTGCAACGAAACTTTGCAGAGATTAGCGGAGTCACATTTTCTACTGAAGTACCAAGTTTCAGAAGTGCAGCTCTTGTACTGCCGGAGATATGTCGATACAAACTGAATACGCAAAACATCAACAAAATTTAGCGCGTTTTAAAGTTGATATCGCTTTTGTTTATAGCTTCCACATTTATTCGAATTATGCAACGAAACTTTGCAGAGATTAGCGGAGTCACATTTTCTACCAGAGTACCAAGTTTCAGAAGTGCAGCTCTTGTACTACCGGAGATATGTCGATACAAACTGAATACGCAAAACATCAACAAAATTTAGCGCGTTTTAAAGTTGATATCGCTTTTGTTTATAACTTCCACATTTATTCGAATTGTGCAACGAAAGTTTTCAGAGATTAGCGGAGTCACATTTCCACTGAAGTACCAAGTTTAAGAAGTGCAGCTCTAATACTGCCGGAGATATGTCGATACAAACTGAATACGCAAGACATTAACAAAATTTAGCGCGTTTTAAAGTGGATATCGCTTTTGTTTATAACTTCCACATTTATTCGAATTGTGCAACGAAACTTTGCAGAGATTAGCGGAGTAACATCTTCTACTGAAGTACCAAGTTTCAGAAGTGCAGCTCTTGTACTGCCGGAGATATGTCGATACAAACTGAATACGCAAATCATCAACAACACTTTGCGCGTTTTAAAGTTGATATCGCTTTTGTTTATCACTTCCACATTTATTCGAATTGTGCAACGAAACTTTGTAGACAGTCGCGGATAGGCATTTTCTACTGAAGTACAAAGTTTCAGAAGTGCAGCTCTTGTACTGCCAGAGATATGTCGTTACAAACTGAATACGCAAAACATCAACAAAATTTAGCGCGTTTTAAAGTTGATATCGCTTTTGTTTATAACTTCCACATTTATTCGAATTGTGCAACGAAACTTTGCAGAGATTAGCGGAGTCACATTTTCTACTGAAGTAGCAAATTTGAGAAGTGCACCCGTTGTACTGCCGGAGATATGTCGATACAAACTGAATACGCAAAACATCAACAACATTTTGCGCGTTTTAAAGTTGATATCGCTTTTGTTTATAACTTATACATTAATTCGAATTGTGCAACGAAACTTTGCAGACGGTCGCGGAGATACATCGTCTACTGAAGTACCAAGTTTCAGAAGTGCAGCTCTTGTACTGCCGGAGATATGTCGATACAAACTGAATACGCAAGACATCAACAAAATTTAGCGCGTTTTAAAGTTGATATCGCTTTTGTTTATAACTTCCACATTTATTCGAATTGTGCAACGAAACTTTGCAGACAGTCGCGGAAATACATCGTCTACTGAAGTACCAAGTTTCAGAAGTGCAGCTCGTGTACTGCCGGAGATATGTCGATACAAACTGAATACGCAAAACATCATACAAAATTAAGCGCGTTTTAAAGTTGATATCGCTTTTGTTTATAACTTCCACATTTATATGAATTGTGCAACGAAACTTTGCAGAGATTAGCGGAGTAACATTTTCTACTGAAGTACTAAGTTTCAGAAGTGCAGCTATTGTACTGCCGGAGATATGTCGATACAAACTGAATACGCAAAACATCAACAAAATTTAGCGCGTTTTAAAGTTGATATCGCTTTTGTGTATAACTTCCACATTTATTCGAATTGTGTAACGAAACTTTGCAGAGATTAGCGGAGTCACATTTTCTCCTGAAGTATTGAGTTTCAGAAGTGCAGCTCTTGTACTGTCGGAGATATGTCGATACAAACGGAATACGAAAAACATAATACAAAATTAAGCGCGTTTTAAAGTTGATATCGCTTTTGTTTATAACTTCCACATTTATATTAATTGTGCAACGAAACTTTGCAGAGATGAGCGGAGTCACATTTTCTACTGAAGTACCAAGTTTCATCAGTGCAGCTCTTGTACTGCCGGAGATATGTCGATACAAACTGAATACGCAAAACATCAACAAAGTTTAGCGCGTTTTAAAGTTGATATCGCTTTTGTTTATAACTTCCACATTCATTTGAATTGTGCAACGAAACTTTGCAGAAATTAGCGGAGTCACATTTTCTACTGAAGTACCACGTTTCAGAAGTGCAGCTCTTGTACTGCCGGAGATATGTCGATACAAACTGAATACGCAAAACATCATACAAAATTAAGCGCGTTTTAAAGTTGATATCGCTTTTGTTTATAACTTCCACATTTATTCGAATTGTGCAACGAAACTTTGCAGAGATTAGCGGAGTAACATCTTCTACTGAAGTACCAAGTTTCAGAAGTGCAGCTCTTGTACTGCCGGAGATATGTCGATACAAACTGAATACGCAAATCATCAACAACACTTTGCGCGTTTTAAAGTTGATATCGCTTTTGTTTATCACTTCCACATTTATTCGAATTGTGCAACGAAACTTTGTAGACAGTCGCGGATAGGCATTTTCTACTGAAGTACAAAGTTTCAGAAGTGCAGCTCTAGTACTGCCAGAGATATGTCGATACAAACTGAATACGCAAAACATCAACAAAATTTAGCGCGTTTTAAAGTTGATATCGCTTTTGTTTATAACTTCCACATTTATTCGAATTGTGCAACGAAACTTTGCAGAGATTAGCGGAGTCACATTTTCTACTGAAGTAGCAAATTTGAGAAGTGCACCCGTTGTACTGCCGGAGATATGTCGATACAAACTGAATACGCAAAACATCAACAACATTTTGCGCGTTTTAAAGTTGATATCGCTTTTGTTTATAACTTATACATTAATTCGAATTGTGCAACGAAACTTTGCAGACGGTCGCGGAGATACATCGTCTACTGAAGTACCAAGTTTCAGAAGTGCAGCTCTTGTACTGCCGGAGATATGTCGATACAAACTGAATACGCAAGACATCAACAAAATTTAGCGCGTTTTAAAGTTGATATCGCTTTTGTTTATAACTTCCACATTTATTCGAATTGTGCAACGAAACTTTGCAGACAGTCGCGGAAATACATCGTCTACTGAAGTACCAAGTTTTAGAAGTGCAGCTCGTGTACTGCCGGAGATATGTCGATACAAACTGAATACGCAAAACATCATACAAAATTAAGCGCGTTTTAAAGTTGATATCGCTTTTGTTTATAACTTCCACATTTATATGAATTGTGCAACGAAACTTTGCAGAGATTAGCGGAGTAACATTTTCTACTGAAGTACCAAGTTTCAGAAGTGCAGCTATTGTACTGCCGGAGATATGTCGATACAAACTGAATACGCAAAACATCAACAAAATTTAGCGCGTTTTAAAGTTGATATCGCTTTTGTGTATAACTTCCACATTTATTCGAATTGTGTAACGAAACTTTGCAGAGATTAGCGGAGTCACATTTTCTCCTGAAGTATTGAGTTTCAGAAGTGCAGCTCTTGTACTGCCGGAGATATGTCGATACAAACGGAATACGAAAAACATAATACAAAATTAAGCGCGTTTTAAAGTTGATATCGCTTTTGTTTATAACTTCCACATTTATATTAATTGTGCAACGAAACTTTGCAGAGATGAGCGGAGTCACATTTTCTACTGAAGTACCAAGTTTCATCAGTGCAGCTCTTGTACTGCCGGAGATATGTCGATACAAACTGAATACGCAAAACATCAACAAAGTTTAGCGCGTTTTAAAGTTGATATCGCTTTTGTTTATAACTTCCACATTCATTTGAATTGTGCAACGAAACTTTGCAGAAATTAGCGGAGTCACATTTTCTACTGAAGTACCACGTTTCAGAAGTGCAGCTCTTGTACTGCCGGAGATATGTCGATACAAACTGAATACGCAAAACATCATACAAAATTAAGCGCGTTTTAAAGTTGATATCGCTTTTGTTTATAGCTTTCACATTTATATGAATTGTGCAACGAAACTTTGCAGACAGTCGCAGAGATACATCGTCTACTGAAGTACCAAGTTTCAGAAGTGCAGCTCTTGTACTGCCGGGTATATCTTGATACAAACTGAATACGCAAAACATCATACAAAATTAAGCGCGTTTAAAAGTTAATATCGCTTTTGTTTATAACTTCCACATTTATATGAATTGTGCAACGAAACTTTGCAGAGATTAGCGGAGTAACATTTTCTACTGAAGTACCAAGTTTCAGAAGTGCAGCTCTTGTACTGCCGGAGATATGTCGATACAAACTGAATACGCAAAACATCAACAAAATTAAGCGCGTTTTAAAGTTGATATCGCTTTTGTTTATAACTTCCACATTTATTCGAATTATGCAACGAAACTTTGCAGAGATTAGCGGAGTCACATTTTCTACTGGAGTACCAAGTTTCAGAAGTGCAGCTCTTGTACTGCCGGAGATATGTCGATACAAACTGAATACGCAAAACATCAACAAAATTTAGCGACTTTTAAAGTTGATATCGCTTTTGTTTATAACTTCCACATTTATTGGAATTGTGCAACGAAACTTTGCAGAGATTAGCGGAGTCACATTTCCTACTGAAGTCCCAAGTTTCAGAAGTGCAGCTCTAATACTGCCGGAGATATGTCGATACAAACTGAATACGCAAGACATTAACAAAATTTAGCGCGTTTTAAAGTTGATATCGCTTTTGTTTATAACTTCCACATTTATATGAATTGTGCAACGAAACTTTGCAGAGATTAGCGGAGTCACATTTTCTACTAAAGTACCAAGTTTCAGAAGTGCAGCTCTTGTACTGCCGGAGATATGTCGATACAAACTGAATACGCAAAACATCAACAAAATTTAGCGCGTTTTAAAGTTGATATCGCTTTTGTTTATAACTTCCACATTTATTCGAATTGTGCAACGAAACTTTGCAGAGATTAGCGGAGTCACATTTTCTACTGAAGTAACAAATTTGAGAAGTGCAGCTCTTGTACTGCCGGAGATATGTCGATACAAACTGAATACGCAAAACATCAACAAAATTTAGCGCGTTTTAAAGTTGATATCGCTTTTGTTTATTACTTCCACATTTATTCGAATTGTGCAACGAAACTTTGCAGACAGTCGCGGAGATATATCGTCTACTTAAGTACCAAGTTTCAGAAGTGCAGCTCTTGTACTGCCGGAGATATGTCGATACAAACTGAATACGCAAAACATAATACAAAATTAAGCGCGTTTTAAAGTTGATATCGCTTTTGTTTATAACTTCCACATTTATATGAATTGTGCAACGAAACTTTGCAGAGATTAGCGGAGTCACATTTTCTACTGAAGTACAAAGTGTCAGAAGTGCAGCTCTTGTACTGCCGGAGATATGGCGATACAAACTGAATACGCAAAACATCAACAAAATTTAGTGCGTTTTGAAGTTGATATCGCTTTTGTTTATAACTTCCACATTAATTTGAATTGTGCAACGAAACTTTGCAGAGATTAGCGGAGATACATTTTCTACTGAAGTACCAAGTTTCAGAAGTGCAGCTCTTGTACTGCCGGAGATATGTCGATACAAACTTAATACGCAAATCATCATACAAAATTAAGCGCGTTTTAAAGTAGATATCGCTTTTGTTTATAGCTTCCACATTTATTCGAATTGTGCAACGAAACTTTGCAGAGATTAGCGGAGTCACATTTTCTACTGAAGTACCAAGTTTCAGAAGTGCAGCTATTGTACTGCCGGAGATATGTCGATACAATCTGAATACGCAAAACATCATACAAAATTAAGCGCGTTTTGAAGTTGATATCGCTTTTGTTTATAGCTTCCACATTTATATGAATTGTGCAACGAAACTTTGCAGAGATTAGCGGAGTCACATTTTCTACTGAAGTACCAAGTTTCAGAAGTGCAGCTCTTGTACTGCCGGAGATATGTCGATACAAACTGAATACGCAAAACATCAACAAAATTAAGCGCGTTTTAAAGTTGATATCGCTTTTGTTTATAACTTCCACATTTATTCGAATTGTGCAACGAAACTTTGCAGACAGTCGCGGAAAGGCATCTCCTACTGAAGTACCAAGTTTCAGAAGTGCAGCTCTTGTACTGCCGGAGATATGTCGATACAAACTGAATACGCAAAACATCAACAACATTTTGCGCGTTTTAAAGTTGATATCGCTTTTGTTTATAACTTATACATTAATTCGAATTGTGCAACGAAACTTTGCAGACGGTCGCGGAGATACATCGTCTACTGAAGTACCAAGTTTCAGAAGTGCAGCTCTTGTACTGCCGGAGATATGTCGATACAAACTGAATACGCAAAACATCAACAAAATTAAGCGCGTTTTAAAGTTGATATCGCTTTTGTTTATAACTTCCACATTTATTCGAATTGTGCAACGAAACTTTGCAGAAATTAGCGGACTCACATTTTCTACTGAAGTACCAAGTTTCAGATATGCAGCTCTTGTACTGCCGGAGATATGTCGATACAAACTGAATACGCAAAACATCAACAAAAGTTAGCGCGTTTTAAAGTTGATATCGCTTTTGTTTATAACTTCCACATTTATTCGAATTGTGCAACGAAACTTTGCAGACAGTCGCGGAGATACATCGTCTACTGAAGTACCAAGTTTCAGAAGTGCAGCTCTTGTACTGCCGGAGATATGTTGATACAAACTTAATACGCAAAACATCAACAAAATTTAGCGCGTTTTGAAGTTGATATCGCTTTTGTTTATAACTTCCACATTTATTCGAATTGTGTAACGAAACTTTGCAGACAGTCGCGGAGATACATCGTCTTCTGAAGTACCAAGTTTCAGAAGTGCAGCTCTTGTACTGCCGGGGATATGTCGATACAAACTGAATACGCAAAACATCAACAAAATTAAGCGCGTTTAAAAGTTGATATCGCTTTTGTTTCTAACTTCCACATTTATTCGAATTGTGCAACGAAACTTTGCAGAGATTAGCGGAGTCACATTTTCTACTGGAGTACCAAGTTTCAGAAGTGCAGCTCTTGTACTGCCGGAGATATGTCGATACAAACTGAATACGCAAAACATCAACAAAATGTAGCGCGTTTTAAAGTTGATACCCTTTTTGTTAATATCGCAATTTTAACCACGTACAGGCCAAAATCGATACACGTAAGGACCTCGGGCAATAACTAGACAATTAAATAAACAGTAAGAAAAAAAACAAGCTATTTTAAACAACAAATAATTTATTGAAGAAAAAGAAAATAGGTAAAATGAGTTCGGCAGAAAGTCATTGTTCAAATTCACTTCATAGACTGAATTTAAGTTCCGATGGACACACGGAAAGGCTGCATAAATAAAGTCCTTATTATGCTGCCCGAAGGCTTATTAACTTTGCTAGGAAAGACATGTCAGAAAAAAGAGAAAACTTACTTGAAAGAATTTTGTTAGTAAAATAAAAAAATACCAGAAGAATATAGAAAAGTCCTTTTTGTTCGCGCTGTTTGTTTCCTTTGATTGTTCATTTTTTTTTTATAGACATCGCATCGTTTCTTCGATCGACTCCTTTTGAGAATAGTGGCACTCTTCCACGTCAACTCTTCATTTGGAGACATCTTTCGGAACACACTTCGTTTTGTCTTTTCCAAAGGCACATTTGCCTTTCAAATGAATAACTTCCTTGTTTCTGTTTTTAGAATTCAGTGGACTTCTCCGTCCAACGTAAATATTCAACCTCGAACACTAGTTGAAACTCCAACTTCATTGAAGATTTTTACAGGCATGCTCTCTACATATTCCTGTTTTAACATTCTTGTTTTTAGGACTTCTTCATGTCCGAGTTGAGTCGACCGACCTCTCCAGCTCGAGATCTTTTCAGCAACTAACTTGAATTTCGCGGTTATTTCAACGGCTTCCGGCGTCAAACGCCCACGCTTCCGACACCGACACGTGCCATCAGCAGCAGTCATTCATTACAAGTTCTTAAAAAAGGGGGTTTTAGAAGAAGAAGAAAAGAAAAGAAGAAGAAGAAGAAGAAGAAGAAGAAAATAAATTTCTGACACTCTCCCGAACAAAAAAAAGAAAAGAAAAAGATCGCTCACTTACAGTCTAATAGTAAACATAGTCAGGATTCTTATCCTTAACACATTTTCTACCTCTCTTAGGTTTAGAATTCTCAGCTCCATCATCATCACTGCACGAATCCTTATTTTTCCCAGGTCTCACTTGGTACGAATGAGATATAGATAGCTCCATAGGATACAAATGCTTAATAGAATGCTCGCTACATGTCTCTCCCTTCTTTATCAAGGCAGAGCGAACAATTCCGTCAGACCCCTGAGTGAGCTTAACAACTCTACCTAGCTTCCAATAGGGCCTAGGTTTAACGAGATTCCTAACTAGGACTATATCATCTACCTTAATTTTGTTACTAAATTCCGCTTGATGCAAATCCTTAGACAATTCCCTCAGACTCAGTAAATATTGCTCATACCACAATGACTTGAATCTGATTAAAAGGCATTCTCTACCTTTCAAACTCTCGATCAAATCCACTCGATTCGGGGGCACTTCTAAACAAGAATCGTTTTCAAGGTTCAAGAACACGGTTTTCCCAGGAGAAAAACGCATAAAGGCACTAGGAGAGATGACTTCCAGGGAAGCATCATCGCTACAACGATAAGTCAAAGGCCTATCATTTACCGCTCTTTGTATGTCAGACAAAATGGTTAGCAGTTGAAAGTAATCCAACCTCTTGCGACCAATTGTTTTGAATAGACAACACTTGACAGTTTTTATCAACCTTTCCCATATTGCTCCGAACCAAGCAGAATACGAAGGAATCCTGCAGTGTTTTATATTACACATTTCCAAATCTCCTCTGAATCCATCAGAGAGAAGAACTTCCTTCACTAAGTCGCACCCAGCAACAAAGGATAAAGCATTGTCTGAGTATATGTGTGATGGCACACCATATACATTGAAGAACGTCAAAAAGGCTAACACTACCGATTGAGTACTCATTTCTTCAACCAACTCCATATGTATAGAACGCACACTAAGACAAGTGAATAGCAATATGTACATCTTTTTTACTTTACTACCGTCCTCTACCCACAGGTGACCCGTGAAGTCTATCCCCGTATGGTAGAAAGGTCCGATAAGATTAACTCGATGCTTGGGTAGGTTTGTCATCTTAGGATAACGAAAAGACAAGGAGTTAAACTTCTTGCATACCATACAACTAGCAAGAACAATCTTGACGGCCTGCCTGGCCTTGGGTAACCAAAACCCAGAATTGCGCACCTTATCAAGCGTAGCAGCAATCCCCAAATGCTTGCATTTTATGTGACACTCCATCACCAACAAACTGGTTAGGTGACACATTTTAGGCAGCAGAACAGGACTTTTCACTTCTTCGGAAAAATATTCAGAGTTTTCTATACGTCCCCGACAACGTAACAAATTGTTGTCATCCAAAATTAGGTTCAACTTATTCACCAACAAAGGAATATTACTTTCCACTTTACTTTTCAGAAAACTTATTTCTTCAGCGAAAAACTCACTCTGAGTAACCTTAATCAAATAGGACTTTGCCTCAGATGTAAAATTGACATCACGCTTATCGCCCTTTAACTTGGCAATAAATCTAAACACAATCTCTAAGGTACTTATCAACCTTTTGAGAGAAGAGAATCTTTCCAACTCAACCACACATGAGTTAGAATCCCCGTTCAAGCCAGTATAAGCAGTTACCAAGGTCTTGCATTTGTCACTAATGCAATCCAACTTATAGTCAGGCCACTTCAACTTTTCTGTCTGTAACCATACTGGACCTCTAATCCAAAAGTTTTTATCCTTTTTAAACTTACTAAAGGAAACGCCTCTAGTTAACAAATCTGCAGGGTTTTCACTAGTACTTACATACTTGAACTTTGAGGTATAACCCTTACAACTTATCTCATTCATAATGAATTTTATATCCTTCAAACGATTTTTAGTGAACTGGCACTTAGTGTGTACAGATTCAGGCAACAACCAAGATAGCACTACCTGTGCATCTACAGCAATGATAATTTCCGCAAACAGCTTGGGAAACATTTCAATCAAAATAAGGAGATGCTTAATTCCCAGATATACAGCTAGTAATTCCAACGTAGGAAGAGTTCTTTTAACAGAAGGAGCCACTTTGGCTTTCGCATAAAATAGCCTGGCCTCTCCTCCCTGATACATATATTCGACTTTGCCATAAGCAAGATTCGAAGCATCACAAAACACGATCAAGGTAACAGGCGAATTGGTTTGTACTGAACATCTTTCAAAACCAATTTTTTGAACATCTCGGAGATTTGCCTGAAAACTATTCCAAACAGACAACAAGCTATCAGGAACTACCTGATCCCATGCCACTCCTGATTTCCAAACTTGACTTAATATAATTTTTCCTTTTATAGTTATAGGCAATACTAAACCTAACGGATCGAATACAGACGAACTAACGGATAGCATATCTCTTTTTGTGGAGACTGACTTTTTAACTTCACCTTTGGAGATACCAATTTCGTCTGACTCAGGGTCATACCAATACCCCAGTACTTTCTCACAGGGCACTCCATGAGAAGAGTAATTGTTATCTGCTCGAATGCGAGCAGACACCAATTTACTGTTACTACAGCACGTTTTCAATAAGAAGCTTCCCTTTTCCATGACATTCACAGCCTCGGTATAGAGTTTCAACAATTCATCAGGAGACCCATGTGTTTTCACTAGATTATCTACGTAAAAGTTTTTTAACAACATGTCTCTACAAGGTCCCGATGAGTGCTTCTCAACGTGGTGCTTCACTACGTAACTTAAGATGAAGGGACTAGACACAAACCCGAATATCAGAGTTTTGTATCGAAAACACACTAATTCATCTTTTATTTTTTAAAAGAAACAGAATCTATTTTTGTCAAAGTTATTCTTTAGTCTAATCATCAGAAACGCCTTTCTGATGTCAGCCAATAATACATAATTATCTGTTCTAAACTTGAACAGAAGTTCCAACATGTCAGTATACAGATTTATGCCACTATAAGCACAATCGTTGAGAGAAGGTTTATTATTTACCCTCAACGAGCAATTGAAAACAGGCCTAATCTTAGTCGTGCACTGCACATCATTTTTAAAGACTGGCCGGTGCGGTATCCACGTATACTTGTAGAACTCCGAAGGAGTCGGATGGATTCTTTCAATCACACCCTCACATTCCTGGTCTAGGAAGACTTTGCAATACTCAGAATATAAGTTCTGAGAGGATAATCTGTCCACTACTTTATCTAGGACAGCTAACGATACTCTATGGTTAGAGGGTACTTTCTTTAATTTATCTAAGTCCCACGACAAACCTATGTAGTAATTATTATCTCTGTATTCAATAGAGGAGCTGAATTCTTCTATTTTCTTTCTGTCGTAATCACTACTAACTTCATCAACTATCCCTAATGATTCCAATTTGAACATCTGTTCAATACCTCTGTCCACGGAAGCTCCATCAAGACCATTCCAAGGATCCAGATGGTTGGACTTAGGTTCTAGAGCAAAGTAAACATGGGTCACATCACAAGAAGCATGTTCACCGATGACTTGATTATAATTTAAACCAATCTCCATATGTGGTTCAAAATCAGAGGGGTCGCCAAATAATATCATACCTAGCGAGGACTCAAAAGCAGAACCATTTTTAATCTTTGTTAATCTTAAGGGTCCCAGAAATCTAATCACATCAATCCCTATCAGACCGTATATTTCAAGAACATCACTTCTCAATTCGGAGAAATCAGCAGCAAGTTTAACGTCGCTTTTCTTCAAATTACTGATCACCTCCTCCAACCCTTTCATTTTGAAGGACAAATCCAACTGTTCATCCATCAGAAAATTGATACTTCTCGCAACATCGGGAAAGGACACCTTCAATGTCACTTCATTCAAGTCTTTCTCTTGGCTACCAATAAAGGTCTTTATTACGTATTTTCGACGATGCAAGGAAGACAACTCTTCTTTCATAAATCTATCAGAAAATCTTTTACCCATATAAGACCGTTCACTACCAGTGTCTAGCAGACAATTTACGGTGTGAAATTCGCCACCTACTTCAACTGTGATACCTATCACAGGCAACAATGAAGAACTACTCTTCAACCTGCAAATATTTGACTTCACCACAGGTTTGAGAAAACTCGGACACAAGGCGGACAAGTGTCCCGACTGTTCGCACGACCAACACGTAATCTTATCGTTTTTTTCATAAGGACACAAATTCTTCAGATGATAAGAGCTAGTACACCTAGCACATAACTTTAATTCGCTACATCTTTTAAGTCTTTCTTCGTAAGAGGGAAACTTATTACAGTCACGAGACAGATGATAATCGTTTCTACAAAAACAACACTTAAACTTAACCTTATATGTTTTAACATGAAAATTTTTCAACGTGGAAGGTTTCTTTTCAGGTTCGAAAGGCCTGAATTTACTCTTTTCCCTAAAGGAATCAACTTTACGATATCTCGAATCGTGTTCACAAAATTCCAGTGTTTTAAATATCTCAACACTATTCTCCAGAATTTGGTTCAAAGAAGGATAATTTCCGTTCACCTTATGTATCAATTCTGACTTAAAGGAAGTTGTCAGTTTATTGAATACAATGTGACTTAACAAACGATTTCCCGGAGAATTACTCTCAAAGAAATCCAAACCGAACGAGTTCTTTAACTCGCACAATTGGGTTTTCATCTTAGTCAGGAATTTCTTTACGACATTATTATTATACATGCGATTTTCATTCAACATGGACGAAAATATAGAGTCGACGATACACTTTTCGTCTAAGAACTCTTTCGATAGCAAGTCCAAAGCTACTCGATAATTTTCATCTGATACAGACAGATGTTTTATCACATGAAAGGCATAACCAGAAAGATGGTTTTTCAATATCACCAATCTTAATGCGTCACTATCAAGATTAGCTACACAATTCAAAAATTCTCTATGGAAGTTTAGATAAGCTAACTTATCCGTTTCCAGATCCCTATCGCTAAACTTGGGACAAACTATTTTAGGGGTTAAATCGATGCCTTTTATCCCCTTACTAATTCTGGAATTCTCGTCAACGTCTTTTTTACAAGGCTTAAACGTAGTTAATTTTTCTATCACTTGTATTTTAAATAAGGCAGCTCCCTTATTAAAACTTTCCACTAACTCATCGTCTACACCATCAGAGAGATAAGCATCTATAACTTGTTCCTCCAACCGAACTACGTCTTTCAGATATTCATCAATCTGTTCTTTACACAAAATATATTTAGATTCTTCTATCTCACTAGAAGATTTTAACACTTCAAATACGACTAATATCTTATCTTTAGCGTATTTTATTTTTTTCAACAAGACATTTGCTGTTAAACTCGCCATTTTTCAAATCCCTCCCCACCGACTCCTTTCTACATGTACTAAGAGAGGGGGTTACTACAGACAGTGACACCTACACTTGGCGCCAAATTTTCCCGCCAACTTAAACTGAGCAAGACAAGATGGCTGACTCACCACGTGGAGACAATAAAATGGCGACACGCACGCGCGCAAGATAAATTACACAATGAACTCAAAGCAGCGACGAAGATAAAACAGAAAATCATTAATTGACTATAAAGCAGCTTATTCAGTCCAGTGAACCTTGATAAGTCTATATACAGTTTGGGCACAAACGACTACCTTTACAGTACAATAAAATAGTGTTTATAGAACCACTCCCAAACGATAGACAGAAAGAAATGGTCTCGCTCACTATTCTTAGTAAGACAGAGCGTAGAAACCATTAGGCCGAACGCCTCTGTGTTTAAACATAGACACAGAATAGAACACAGAGACCTAGAGATTTATTTATGCAGAATATCGCAATTTTAACCACGTACAGGCCACAATCGATACACGTAAGGACCTCGGGCAATAACTAGACAATTAAATAAACAGTAAGAAAAAAAACAAGCTATTTTAAACAACAAATAATTTATTGAAGAAAAAGAAAATAGGTAAAATGAGTTCGGCAGAAAGTCATTGTTCAAAGTTCACTTCATAGACTGAATTTAAGTTCCGATGGACACACGGAAAGGCTGCATAAATAAAGTCCTAATTATGCTGCCCGAAGGCTTATTAACTTTGCTAGGAAAGACATGTCAGAAAAAAGAGAAAACTTACTTGAAAGAATTTTGTTAGTAAAATAAAAAAATACCAGAAGAATATAGAAAAGTCCTTTTTGTTCGCGCTGTTTGTTTCCTTTGATTGTTCATTTTTTTTTTATAGACATCGCATCGTTTCTTCGATCGACTCCTTTTGAGAATAGTGGCACTCTTCCACGTCAACTCTTCATTTGGAGACATCTTTCGGAACACACTTCGTTTTGTCTTTTCCAAAGGCACATTTGCCTTTCAAATGAATAACTTCCTTGTTTCTGTTTTTAGAATTCAGTGGACTTCTCCGTCCAACGTAAATATTCAACCTCGAACACTAGTTGAAACTCCAACTTCATTGAAGATTTTTACAGGCATGCTCTCTACATATTCCTGTTTTAACATTCTTGTTTTTAGGACTTCTTCATGTCCGAGTTGAGTCGACCGACCTCTCCAGCTCGAGATCGTTTCAGCAACTAACTTGAATTTCGCGGTTATTTCAACGGCTTCCGGCGTCAAACGCCCACGCTTCCGACACCGACACGTGCCATCAGCAGCAGTCATTCATTACAAGTTCTTAAAAAAGGGGTTTTAGAAGAAGAAGAAAAGAAAAGAAGAAGAAGAAGAACAAGAAGAAGAAGAAAATAAATTTCTGACACTTATAACTTCCACCTTTATTGTAATTGTGCAACGAAACTTTGCAGAGATTAGCGGAGTCACATTTCCTACTGAAGTACCAAGTTTCAGAAGTGCAGCTCTTGTACTGCCGGAGATATGTCGATACAAACTGAATACGCAAGACATTAACAAAATTTAGCGCGTTTTAAAGTGGATATCGCTTTTGTTTATAACTTCCACATTTATTCGAATTGTGCAACGAAACTTTGCAGAGATTAGCGGAGTAACATTTTCTACTAAAGTACCATGTTTCAGAAGTGCAGCTCTTGTACTGCCGGAGATATGTCAATACAAACTGAATACGCAAAACATCAACAAAATTTAGCGCGTTTTAAAGTTGATATCGCTTTTGTTTATAACTTCCACATTTATTCGAATTGTGCTACGAAACTTTGCAGACAGTCGCGGATAGGCATTTTCTACTGAAGTACCAAGTTTCAGAAGTGCAGCTCTTGTACTGCCAGAGATATGTCGATACAAACTGAATACGCAAAACATCAACAAAATTTATCGCGTTTTAAAGTTGATATCGCTTTTGTTTATAACTTCCACATTTATTCGAATTGTGCAACGAAACTTTGCAGACAGTCGCGGAGATACATCGTCTACTGAAGTACCAAGTTTCAGAAGTGCAGCTCTTGTACTGCCGGGTATATCGATACAAACTGAATACGCAAAACATCAACAAAATTAAGCGCGTTTTAAAGTTAATATCGCTTTTGTTTATAACTTCCACATTTATTCGAATTGTGCAACGAAACTTTGCAGAGATTAGCGGAGTCACATTTTCTACTGGAGTACCAAGTTTCAGAAGTGCAGCTCTTGTACTGCCGGAGATATGTCGATACAAACTGAATACGCAAAACATCAACAAAATGTAGCGCGTTTTAAAGTTGATATCGCTTTTGTTTATAACTTCCACATTTATTGTAATTGTGCAACGAAACTTTGCAGAGATAAGCGGAGTCACATTTTCTACTGAAGTACCAAGTTTCAGAAGTGCAGCTCTTGTACTGCCGGAGATATGTCGATACAAACTGAATACGCAAGACATTAACAAAATTTAGCGCGTTTTAAAGTGGATATCGCTTTTGTTTATAACTTCCACATTTATTGGAATTGTGCAACGAAACTTTGCAGAGATTAGCGGAGTCACATTTTCTACTTGAGTACCATGTTTCAGAAGTGCAGCTCTTGTACTGCCGGAGATATGTCGATACAAACTGAATACGCAAAACATAAACAAAATTTAGCGCGTTTTAAAGTTGATATCGCTTTTGTTTATAACTTCAACATTTATTCGAATTGTGCAACGAAACTTTGCAGAGATTAGCGGAGTCACATTTTTTACTAAAGTACCAAATTTGAGAAGTGCAGCTCTTGTACTGCCGGAGATATGTCGATACAAACTGAATACGCAAAACATCAACAAAATTTAGCGCGTTTTAAAGTTGATATCGCTTTTGTTTATAACTTCCACATTTATTCGAATTGTGCAACGAAACTTTGCAGACAGCTGCGGATAGGCATTTCCTACTGAAGTACTAAGTTTCAGAAGTGCAGCTCTTGTACTGCCGGAGATATGTCGATACAAACTGAATACGCAAAACATCAACAAAATTTAGCGTATTTTAAAGTTGATACCGCTTTTGTTTATAACTTCCATATTTATTCGAATTGTGCAACGAGACTTTGCAGAGATTAGCGGAGTCACATTTTCTACTGAAGTACCAAGTTTCAGAAGTGCAGCGGTTGTACTGCCGGAGATATGTCGATACAAACTGAATACGTAAAACATCAAAAAAATTTAGCGCGTTTTAAAGTTGATATCGCTTTTATTAGTAACTTCCACATTTATTCGAATTGTGCAACGAAACTTTGCAGACAGTCGCGGAGATACATCGTCTACTGAATGACGAAGTTTTAGAAGTGCTGCTCTGGTACTGCCGGAGATATGTCGATACAAACTGAATACGCAAAACATCATACAAAATTTAGCGCGTTTTAAAGTTGATATCGCTTTTGTTTATAACTTCCACATTTATTCGAATTGTGCAACGAAACTTTGCAGAGATTAGCGGAGATACATTTTCTACTGAAGTACCAAGTTTCAGAAGTGCAGCTCTTGGACTGCCGGAGATATGTCGATACAAACTGAATACGCAAAACATCAACAAAATTTAGCGCGTTTTAAAGTTGATATCGCTTTTGTTTATAACTTAAACATTTTTTCGAATTGTGCAACGAAACTTTGCAGACAGTCGCGGAGTCACATTTTCCACTGAAGTACCAAGTTTCAGAAGTGCAGCTCTTGTACTGCCGGAGATATGTCGATACAAACTGAATACGCAAAAATTCAACAGAATTTAGCGCGTTTTAAAGTTGATATCGCTTTTGTTTATAACTTCCACATTTATTCGAATTGTGCAACGAAACTTTGCAGACAGTCGCAGAGATAAATCGTCTACTGAATGACGAAGTTTTAGAAGTGCTGCTCTGGTACTGCCGGAGATATGTCGATACAAACTGAATACGCAAAACATCATACAAAATTTAGCGCGTTTTAAAGTTGATATCGCTTTTGTTTATAACTTCCACATTTATTCGAATTGTGCAACGAAACTTTGCAGAGATTAGCGGAGATACATTTTCTACTGAAGTACCAAGTTTCAGAAGTGCAGCTCTTCGACTGCCGGAAATATGTCGATACAAACTGAATACGCAAAACATCAACAAAATTTAGCGCGTTTTAAAGTTGATATCGCTTTTGTTTATAACTTAAACATTTTTTCGAATTGTGCAACGAAACTTTGCAGAGATTAGCGGAGTCACATTTTCTACTGAAGTACCAAGTTTCAGAAGTGCAGCTCTTGTACTGCCGGAGATATGTCGATACAAACTGAATACGCAAACCTTCAACAAAATTTAGCGCGTTTTAAAGTTGCATATCGCTTTTGTTTATAACTTCCACATTTATTCGAATTGTGCAACGAAACTTTGCAGATATTAGCGGAGTCACATTTTCTACTGAAGTACCAAGTTTAAGAAGTGCAGCGGTTGTACTGCCGGAGATATGTCGATACAAAATGAATACGTAAAACATCAACAAAATTTAGCGCGTTTTAAAGTTGATATCGCTTTTATTTATAACTTCCACATTTATTCGAATTGTGCAACGAAACTTTGCAGACAGTCGCGGAGATACATCGTCTACTGAATGACGAAGTTTTAGAAGTGCTGCTCTGGTACTGCCGGAGATATGTCGATACAAACTGAATACGCAAAACATCATACAAAATTTAGCGCGTTTTAAAGTTGATATCGCTTTTGTTTATAACTTCCACATTTATTCGAATTGTGCAACGAAACTTTGCAGAGATTAGCGGAGATACATTTTCTACTGAAGTACCCAGTTTCAGAAGTGCAGCTCTTGGACTGCCGGATATATGTCGATACAAACTGAATACGCAAAACATCAACAAAATTTAGCGCGTTTTAAAGTTGATATCGCTTTTGTTTATAACTTCCACATTTATTCGAATTGTGCAACGAAACTTTGCAGACAGTCGCGGATAGGCATTTTCTACTGAAGTACCAAGTTTCAGAAGTGCAGCTCTTGTACTGCCGGAAATATGTCGATACAAACTGAATACGCAAAACATCAACAAAATTTAGCGCGTTTTAAAGTTGATATCGCTTTTGTTTATAACTTCAACATTTATTCGAATTGTGCTACGAAACTTTGCAGAGATAAGCGGAGTAACATTTTCTACTGAAGTACCAAGTTTCAGAAGTGCAGCTCTTGTACTACCTGAGATATGTCGATACAAACTGAATACGTAAAACATCAAAAAAATTAAGCGCGTTTTAAAGTTGATATCGCTTTTGTTTATAACTTCCACATTTATTCGAATTGTGCAACGAAACTTTGCAGACAGTCGCGGAGATACATCGTCTACTGAATTATCAAGTTTCAGAAGTGCTGCTGTGGTACTGCCGGATATATGTCGATACAAACTGAATACGAAAAACATCATACAAAATTTAGCGCGTTTTAAAGTTGATATCGCTTTTGTTTATAACTTCCACATTTATTCGAATTGTGAGCGAAACTTTGCAGAGATTAGCGGAGATACATTTTCTTCTGAAGTACCAAGTTTCAGAAGTGCAGCTCTAATACTGCCGGAGATATGTCGATACAAACTGAATACGCAAAACATCAACAAAATTTAGCGCGTTTTAAAGTTGATATCGCTTTTGTTTATAACTTCCACATTTAG
This sequence comes from Sepiola atlantica, assembly GCA_963556195.1. Lineage (NCBI taxonomy): Eukaryota > Metazoa > Mollusca > Cephalopoda > Sepiida > Sepiolidae > Sepiola > Sepiola atlantica. Next base: position 28,267,908 of record OY744526.1, read on the forward strand.
TCGAATTCTGCCACGAAACTTGGCAGACAGTCGCGGATAGGCATTTACTACTGAAGTACCAAGTTTCAGAAGTGCAGCTCTTTTACTGCCGGAGATATGCCGATACAAACTGAATACGCAAAACATCAACAAAATTTAGCGCGTTTTAAAGTTGATATCGCTTTTGTTTATAACTTCCACATTTATTCGAATTGTGCAACGAAACTTTGCAGAGATTAGCGGAGTCACATTTTCTACTGAAGTAACAATTTACAGAAGTGCAGCTCTTGTACTGCCGGACATATGTCGATACAAACTGAATACGCAAAACATCAACAAAATTTAGCGCGTTTTAAAGTTGATATCGCTTTTGTTTATAACTTCCACATTTATTCGAATTGTGCAACGAAACTTTGCAGAGATTAGCGGAGTCCCATTTTCTTCTGAAGTACCAAGTTTTAGAAGTGCAGCTCTTGTACTGCCGGAGATATGTCGATACAAACTGAATACGCAAAACATCAACAAAATTTAGCGCGTTTTATAGTTGATATCGCTTTTGTTTATAACTTCCACATTTATTCGAATTGTGCAACGAAACTTTGCAGACAGTCGCGGAGAGGCATTTTCTACTGAAGTACAAAGTTTCAGAAGTGCAGCTCTTGTACTGCCGGAGATATGTCGATATACACTGAATACGCAAAACATCAATAAAATTTAGCGCGTTTTAAAGTTGATATCGCTTTTGTTTATAACTTCCACATTTATTCGAATTGTGAAACGAAACTTTGCAGAGATGAGCGGAGTCACATTTTCTACTGGAGTACCAAGTTTCAGAAGTGCAGCTCTTGTATTGCTGGAGATATGTCGATACAAACTGAATACGCAAAACATCAACAAAATTTAGCACGTTTTAAAGTTGATATCGCTTTTGTTTATAACTTCCACATTTATTCGAATTGTGCAACAAAACTGTGCAGACAGTCGCGGAGATACATTGTCTACTGCAGTACCAAGTTTCAGAAGTGCAGCTCTTGTACTGCCGGAGATATGTCGATACAAACTTAATACGCAAAACATCAACAAAATTTAGCGCGTTTTAAAGTTGATATCGCTTTTGTTTATAACTTCCACATTTATTCGAATTGTGCAACGAAACTTTGCAGAGATAAGCGGAATCACATTTCCCACTGAAGTACTAAGTTTCAGAAGTGCAGCTCTTGTACTGCCGGAGATATGTCGATACAAACTGAATACGCAAAACATCAACAAAATGTAGCGCGTTTTAAAGTTGATATCGCTTTTGTTTATAACTTTCACATTTATTGTAATTGTGCAACGAAACTTTGCAGAGATAAGCGGAGTCACATTTTCTACTGAAGTACCAAGTTTCAGAAGTGCAGCTCTTGTACTGCCGGAGATATGTCGATACAAACTGAATACGCAAAACATAAACAAAATTTAGCGCGTTTTAAAGTTGATATCGCTTTTGTTTATAACTTCAACATTTATTCGAATTGTGCAACGAAACTTTGCAGAGATTAGCGGAGTCACATTTTTTACTAAAGTACCAAATTTGAGAAGTGCAGCTCTTGTACTGCCGGAGATATGTCGATACAAACTGAATACGCAAAACATCAACAAAATTTAGCGCGTTTTAAAGTTGATATCGCTTTTGTTTATAACTTCCACATTTATTCGAATTGTGCAACGAAACTTTGCAGACAGCTGCGGATAGGCATTTCCTACTGAAGTACTAAGTTTCAGAAGTGCAGCTCTTATACTGCCGGAGATATGTCGATACAAACTGAATACGCAAAACATCAACAAAATTTAGCGTATTTTAAAGTTGATACCGCTTTTGTTTATAACTTCCATATTTATTCGAATTGTGCAACGAGACTTTGCAGAGATTAGCGGAGTCACATTTTCTACTGAAGTACCAAGTTTCAGAAGTACAGCGGTTGTACTGCCGGAGATATGTCGATACAAACTGAATACGTAAAACATCAAAAAAATTTAGCGCGTTTTAAAGTTGATATCGCTTTTATTAGTAACTTCCACATTTATTCGAATTGTGCAACGAAACTTTGCAGACAGTCGCGGAGATACATCGTCTACTGAATGACGAAGTTTTAGAAGTGCTGCTCTGGTACTGCCGGAGATATGTCGATACAAACTGAATACGCAAAACATCATACAAAATTTAGCGCGTTTTAAAGTTGATATCGCTTTTGTTTATAACTTCCACATTTATTCGAATTGTGCAACGAAACTTTGCAGAGATAAGCGGAGATACATTTTCTACTGAAGTACCAAGTTTCAGAAGTGCAGCTCTTGGACTGCCGGAGATATGTCGATACAAACTGAATACGCAAAACATCAACAAAATTTAGCGCGTTTTAAAGTTGATATCGCTTTTGTTTATAACTTAAACATTTTTTCGAATTGTGCAACGAAACTTTGCAGACAGTCGCGGGTCACATTTTCCACTGAAGTACCAAGTTTCAGAAGTGCAGCTCTTGTACTGCCGGAGATATGTCGATACAAACTGAATACGCAAAAATTCAACAAAATTTAGCGCGTTTTAAAGTTGATATCGCTTTTGTTTATAACTTCCACATTTATTCGAATTGTGCAACGAAACTTTGCAGACAGTCGCAGAGATAAATCGTCTACTGAATGACGAAGTTTTAGAAGTGCTGCTCTGGTACTGCCGGAGATATGTCGATACAAACTGAATACGCAAAACATCATACAAAATTTAGCGCGTTTTAAAGTTGATATCGCTTTTGTTTATAACTTCCACATTTATTCGAATTGTGCAACGAAACTTTGCAGAGATTAGCGGAGATACATTTTCTACTGAAGTACCAAGTTTCAGAAGTGCAGCTCTTGGACTGCCGGAAATATGTCGATACAAACTGAATACGCAAAACATCAACAAAATTTAGCGCGTTTTAAAGTTGATATCGCTTTTGTTTATAACTTAAACATTTTTTCGAATTGTGCAACGAAACTTTGCAGAGATTAGCGGAGTCACATTTTCTACTGAAGTACCAAGTTTCAGAAGTGCAGCTCTTGTACTGCAGGAGATATGTCGATACAAACTGAATACGCAAAACATCAACAAAATTTAGCGCGTTTTATAGTTGATATCGCTTTTGTTTATAACTTCCACATTTATTCGAATTGTGCAACGAAACTTTGCAGACAGTCGCGGAGAGGCATTTTCTACTGAAGTACAAAGTTTCAGAAGTGCAGCTCTTGTACTGCCGGAGATATGTCGATATACACTGAATACGCAAAACATCAATAAAATTTAGCGCGTTTTAAAGTTGATATCGCTTTTGTTTATAACTTCCACATTTATTCGAATTGTGAAACGAAACTTTGCAGAGATGAGCGGAGTCACATTTTCTACTGAAGTACCAAGTTTCAGAAGTGCAGCTCTTGTATTGCTGGAGATATGTCGATACAAACTGAATACGCAAAACATCAACAAAATTTAGCACGTTTTAAAGTTGATATCGCTTTTGTTTATAACTTCCACATTTATTCGAATTGTGCAACAAAACTGTGCAGACAGTCGCGGAGATACATTGTCTACTGCAGTACCAAGTTTCAGAAGTGCAGCTCTTGTACTGCCGGAGATATGTCGATACAAACTTAATACGCAAAACATCAACAAAATTTAGCGCGTTTTAAAGTTGATATCGCTTTTGTTTATAACTTCCACATTTATTCGAATTGTGCAACGAAACTTTGCAGAGATAAGCGGAATCACATTTCCCACTGAAGTACTAAGTTTCAGAAGTGCAGCTCTTGTACTGCCGGAGATATGTCGATACAAACTGAATACGCAAAACATCAACAAAATGTAGCGCGTTTTAAAGTTGATATCGCTTTTGTTTATAACTTTCACATTTATTGTAATTGTGCAACGAAACTTTGCAGAGATTAGCGGAGTCACATTTTCTACTGAAGTACCAAGTTTCAGAAGTGCAGCTCTTGTACTGCCGGAGATATGTCGATACAAACTGAATACGCAAGACATTAACAAAATTTAGCGCGTTTTAAAGTTGATATCGCTTTTGTTTATAACTTCCACATTTATTGGAATTGTGCAACGAAACTTTGCAGAGATTAGCGGAGTCACATTTTCTACTTGAGTACCATGTTTCAGAAGTGCAGCTCTTGTACTGCCGGAGATATGTCGATACAAACTGAATACGCAAAACATAAACAAAATTTAGCGCGTTTTAAAGTTGATATCGCTTTTGTTTATAACTTCAACATTTATTCGAATTGTGCAACGAAACTTTGCAGAGATTAGCGGAGTCACATTTTTTACTAAAGTACCAAATTTGAGAAGTGCAGCTCTTGTACTGCCGGAGATATGTCGATACAAACTGAATACGCAAAACATCAACAAAATTTAGCGCGTTTTAAAGTTGATATCGCTTTTGTTTATAACTTCCACATTTATTCGAATTGTGCAACGAAACTTTGCAGACAGCTGCGGATAGGCATTTCCTACTGAAGTACTAAGTTTCAGAAGTGCAGCTCTTGTACTGCCGGAGATATGTCGATACAAACTGAATACGCAAAACATCAACAAAATTTAGCGTATTTTAAAGTTGATACCGCTTTTGTTTATAACTTCCATATTTATTCGAATTGTGCAACGAAACTTTGCAGAGATTAGCGGAGTCACATTTTCTACTGAAGTACCAAGTTTCAGAAGTGCAGCGGTTGTACTGCCGGAGATATGTCGATACAAACTGAATACGTAAAACATCAAAAAAATTTAGCGCGTTTTAAAGTTGATATCGCTTTTATTAGTAACTTCCACATTTATTCGAATTGTGCAACGAAACTTTGCAGACAGTCGCGGAGATACATCGTCTACTGAATGACGAAGTTTTAGAAGTGCTGCTCTGGTACTGCCGGAGATATGTCGATACAAACTGAATACGCAAAACATCATACAAAATTTAGCGCGTTTTAAAGTTGATATCGCTTTTGTTTATAACTTCCACATTTATTCGAATTGTGCAACGAAACTTTGCAGAGATTAGCGGAGATACATTTTCTACTGAAGTACCAAGTTTCAGAAGTGCAGCTCTTGGACTGCCGGAGATATGTCGATACAAACTGAATACGCAAAACATCAACAAAATTTAGCGCGTTTTAAAGTTGATATCGCTTTTGTTTATAACTTAAACATTTTTTCGAATTGTGCAACGAAACTTTGCAGACAGTCGCGGAGTCACATTTTCCACTGAAGTACCAAGTTTCAGAAGTGCAGGTCTTGTACTGCCGGAGATATGTCGATACAAACTGAATACGCAAAAATTCAACAAAATTTAGCGCGTTTTAAAGTTGATATCGCTTTTGTTTATAACTTCCACATTTATTCGAATTGTGCAACGAAACTTTGCAGACAGTCGCAGAGATAAATCGTCTACTGAATGACGAAGTTTTAGAAGTGCTGCTCTGGTACTGCCGGAGATATGTCGATACAAACTGAATACGCAAAACATCATACAAAATTTAGCGCGTTTTAAAGTTGATATCGCTTTTGTTTATAACTTCCACATTTATTCGAATTGTGCAACGAAACTTTGCAGAGATTAGCGGAGATACATTTTCTACTGAAGTACCAAGTTTCAGAAGTGCAGCTCTTGGACTGCCGGAAATATGTCGATACAAACTGAATACGCAAAACATCAACAAAATTTAGCGCGTTTTAAAGTTGATATCGCTTTTGTTTATAACTTAAACATTTTTTCGAATTGTGCAACGAAACTTAGCAGAGATAAGCGGAGTCACATTTTCTACTGAAGTACCAAGTTTCAGAAGTGCAGCTCTTGTACTGCAGGAGATATGTCGATACAAACTGAATACGCAAACCTTCAACAAAATTTAGCGCGTTTTAAAGTTGCATATCGCTTTTGTTTATAACTTCCACATTTATTCGAATTGTGCAACGAAACTTTGCAGAGATTAGCGGAGTCACATTTTCTACTGAAGTACCAAGTTTAAGAAGTGCAGCGGTTGTACTGCCGGAGATATGTCGATACAAAATGAATACGTAAAACATCAATAAAATTTAGCGCGTTTTAAAGTTGATATCGCTTTTATTTATAACTTCCACATTTATTCGAATTGTGCAACGAAACTTTGCAGACAGTCGCAGAGATACATCGTCTACTGAATGACGAAGTTTTAGAAGTGCTGCTCTGGTACTGCCGGAGATATGTCGATACAAACTGAATACGCAAAACATCATACAAAATTTAGCGCGTTTTAAAGTTGATATCGCTTTTGTTTATAACTTCCACATTTATTCGAATTGTGCAACGAAACTTTGCAGAGATTAGCGGAGATACATTTTCTACTGAAGTACCAAGTTTCAGAAGTGCAGCTCTTGTTCTACCTGAGATATGTCGATACAAACTGAATACGTAAAACATCAAAAAAATTAAGCGCGTTTTAAAGTTGATATCGCTTTTGTTTATAACTTCCACATTTATTCGAATTGTGCAACGAAACTTTGCAGACAGTCGCGGAGATACATCGTCTACTGAATTATCAAGTTTCAGAAGTGCTGCTGTGGTACTGCCGGATATATGTCGATACAAACTGAATACGAAAAACATCATACAAAATTAAGCGCGTTTTAAAGTTGATATCGCTTTTGTTTATAACTTCCACATTTATTCGAATTGTGAGCGAAACTTTGCAGAGATTAGCGGAGATACATTTTCTTCTGAAGTACCAAGTTTCAGAAGTGCAGCTCTAATACTGCCGGAGATATGTCGATACAAACTGAATACGCAAAACATCAACAAAATTTAGCGCGTTTTAAAGTTGATATCGCTTTTGTTTATAACTTCCACATTTAGTCAAATTCCGCCACGAAACTTGGCAGACAGTCGCGGATAGGCATTTTCTACTGAAGTACCAAGTTTCAGAAGTGCAGCTCTTTTACTGCCGGAGATATGCCGATACAAACTGAATACGCAAAACATCAACAAAATTTAGCGCGTTTTAAAGTTGATATCGCTTTTGTTTATAACTTCCACATTTATTCGAATTGTGCAACGAAACTTTGCAGAGATTAGCGGAGTCACATTTTCTACTGAAGTAACATGTTTCAGAAGTGCAGCTCTTGTACTGCCGGACATATGTCGATACAAACTGAATACGCAAAACATCAACAAAATTTAGCGCGTTTTAAAGTTGATATCGCTTTTGTTTATAACTTCCACATTTATTCGAATTGTGCAACGAAACTTTGCAGAGATTAGCGGAGTCACATTTTCTTCTGAAGTACCAAGTTTTAGAAGTGCAGCTCTTGTACTGCCGGAGATATGTCGATACAAACTGAATACGCAAAACATCAACAAAATTTAGCGCGTTTTATAGTTGATATCGCTTTTGTTTATAACTTCCACATTTATTCGAATTGTGCAACGAAACTTTGCAGACAGTCGCGGAGAGGCATTTTCTACTGAAGTACAAAGTTTCAGAAGTGCAGCTCTTGTACTGCCGGAGATATGTCGATATACACTGAATACGCAAAACATCAATAAAATTTAGCGCGTTTTAAAGTTGATATCGCTTTTGTTTATAACTTCCACATTTATTAGAATTGTGAAACGAAACTTTGCAGAGATGAGCGGAGTCACATTTTCTACTGAAGTACCAAGTTTCAGAAGTGCAGCTCTTGTACTGCTGGAGATATGTCGATACAAACTGAATACGCAAAACATCAACAAAATTTAGCACGTTTTAAAGTTGATATCGCTTTTGTTTATAACTTCCACATTTATTCGAATTGTGCAACAAAACTGTGCAGACAGTCGCGGAGATACATTGTCTACTGCAGTACCAAGTTTCAGAAGTGCAGCTCTTGTACTGCCGGAGATATGTCGATACAAACTTAATACGCAAAACATCAACAAAATTTAGCGCGTTTTAAAGTTGATATCGCTTTTGTTTATAACTTCCACATTTATTCGAATTGTGCAACGAAACTTTGCAGAGATAAGCGGAATCACATTTCCCACTGAAGTACTAAGTTTCAGAAGTGCAGCTCTTGTACTTCGGAGATATGTCGATACAAACTGAAACGCAAAACATCAACAAAATTCAGCGCGTTTTAAAGTTGATATCGCTTTTGTTTATAACTTCCACATTTATTCGAATTGTGAAACGAAACTTTGCAGAGATGAGCGGAGTCACATTTTTTACTGAAGTACCAAGTTTCAGAAGTGCAGCTCTTGTAAAGCTGGAGATATGTCGATACAAACTGAATACGCAAAACATCAACAAAATTTAGCGCGTTTTAAAGTTGATATCGCTTTTGTTTATAACTTCCACATTTATTCGAATTGTGCAACGAAACTTTGCAGACAGTAGCGGAGATACATTTTCTACTGCAGTACCAAGTTTCAGAAGTGCAGCTCTTGTACTGCCGGAGATATGTCGATACAAACTTAATACGCAAGACATTAACAAAATTTAGCGCGTTTTAAAGTTGATATCGCTTTTGTTTATAACTTCCACATTTATTCGAATTGTGCAACGAAACTTTGCAGAGATAAGCGGAGTCACATTTCTCACTGAAGTACGAAGTTTCAGAAGTGCAGCTCTTGTACTGCCGGAGATATGTCGATACAAACTGAAACGCAAAACATCAACAAAATTTAGAGCGTTTTAAAGTTGATATCGCTTTTGTTTATAACTTCCACATTTATTCGAATTGTGCAACGAAACTTTGCAGACAGTCGCGGAGATACATCGTCTACTGAATTACGAAGTTTCAGAAGTGCAGCTCTTGTACTGCCGGAACTATGTCGATACAAACTGAATACGCAATACATCAACAAAATTTAGCGCGTTTTAAAGTTGATATCGCTTTTGTTTATAACTTCCACATTTATTCGAATTGTGCAACGAAACTTTGCAGAGATTAGCGGAGTCACATTTTCTACTGAAGTACCAAGTTTCAGAAGTGCAGCGGTTGTACTGCCGGAGATATGTCGATACAAACTGAATACGTAAAACATCAAAAAAATTTAGCGCGTTTTAAAGTTGATATCGCTTTTATTTATAACTTCAACATTTATTCGAATTGTACAACGAAACTTTGAAGACAGTCGCGGAGATACATCGTCTACTAAATGACGAAGTTTTAGAAGTGCTGCTCTGGTACTGCCGGAGATATGTCGATACAAACTGAATACGCAAAACATCATACAAAATTTAGCGCGTTTTAAAGTTGCATATCGCTTTTGTTTATAACTTCCACATTTATTCGAATTGTGCAACGAAACTTTGCAGACAGTCGCGGAGAATAATTTTCTACTGGAGTACCAATTTTCAGAAGTGCAGCTCGTGTACTGCCGAAGATATATCGATACAAACTGAATACGCAAAACATCAACAAAATTTAGCGCGTTTTAAAGTTGATATCGCTTTTGTTTATAACTTCCACATTTATTCGAATTGTGCAACGAAACTTTGCAGAGATTAGCGGAGTCACATTTTCTACTGAAGTACCAAGTTTCAGAAGTGAAGCTTTTATACTGCCGGAGATATGTCGATACAAACTGAATACGCAAAACATCAACAAAATTTAGCGCGTTTTAAAGTTGATATCGCTTTTGTTTATAACTTCCACATTTATTCGAATTGTGCAACGAAACTTTGCAGACAGTCGCGGAGATACATTCCCTTCTGAAGTACCAAGTTTCAGAAGTGCAGCTCTTGTACTGCCGGAGATATGTCGATACAAACTGAATACGCAAAACATCAACAAAATTTAGCGCGTTTTAAAGTTGATATCGCTATTGTTTAGAACTTCCACATTTATTCGAATTGTGCAACGAAACTTTGCAGACAGTCGCGGAGATACATCGTCTACTGAATTACGAAGTTTCAGAAGTGCAGCTCTTGTACTGCCGGAGATATGTCGATACAAACTGAAACGCAAAACATCAACGGAATTTAGAGCGTTTTAAAGTTGATATCGCTTTTGTTTATAACTTCCACATTTATTCGAATTGTGCAACGAAACTTTGCAGACAGTCGCGGAGATACATCGTCTACTGAATTACGAAGTTTCAGAAGTGCAGCTCTTGTACTGCCGGAGATATGTCGATACAAACTGAATACGCAAAACATAATACAAAATTAAGCGCGTTTTAAAGTTGATATCGCTTTTGTTTATAACTTCCACATTTATATGAATTGTGCAACGAAACTTTGCAGAGATTAGCGGAGTAACATTTTCTACTGAAGTAGCAAGTTTCAGAAGTGCAGCTCTTGTACTACCGGAACTATGTCGATACAAACTGAATACGCAATACATCAACAAAATTTAGCGCGTTTTAAAGTTGATATCGCTTTTGTTTATAACTTCCACATTTATTCGAATTGTGCAACGAAACTTTGCAGAGATTAGCGGAGTCACATTTTCTACTGAAGTACCAAGTTTCAGAAGTGCAGCGGTTGTACTGCCGGAGATATGTCGATACAAACTGAATACGTAAAACATCAAAAAAATGTAGCGCGTTTTAAAGTTGATATCGCTTTTATTTATAACTTCAACATTTATACGAATTGTACAACGAAACTTTGAAGACAGTCGCGGAGATACATCGTCTACTAAATGACGAAGTTTTAGAAGTGCTGCTCTGGTACTGCCGGAGATATGTCGATACAAACTGAATACGCAAAACATCATACAAAATTTAGCGCGTTTTAAAGTTGATATCGCTTTTGTTTATAACTTCCACATTTATTCGAATTGTGCAACGAAACTTTGCAGACAGTCGCGGAGAATAATTTTCTACTGGAGTACCAATTTTCAGAAGTGCAGCTCGTGTACTGCCGAAGATATATCGATACAAACTGAATACGCAAAACATCAACAAAATTTAGCGCGTTTTAAAGTTGATATCGCTTTCGTTTATAACTTCCACATTTATTCGAATTGTGCAACGAAACTTTGCAGAGATTAGCGGAGTCACATTTTCTACTGAAGTACCAAGTTTCAGAAGTGAAGCTTTTATACTGCCGGAGATATGTCGATACAAACTGAATACGCAAAACATCAACAAAATTTAGCGCGTTTTAAAGTTGATATCGCTTTTGTTTATAACTTCCACATTTATTCGAATTGTGCAACGAAACTTTGCAGACAGTCGCGGATAGGCATTTCCCACTGAAGTATCAGTTTCAGAAGTGCAGCTCTTGTACTGCCGGAGATATTTCGATACAAACTGAATACGCAAAACATCAACAAAATTTAGCGCGTTTTAAAGTTGATACCGCTTTTGTTTATAACTTCCATATTTATTCGAATTGTGCAACGAAACTTTGCAGACAGTCGCGAAGATACTTCGGTTACTGAAGTACCAAGTTTCAGAAGTGCAGCTATTGTACTGCCGGAGATATGTCGATACAAACTGAATACGCAAAACATCAACAAAATTTAGCGCGTTTTAAAGTTGATATCGCTTTTGTTTATAACTTCAACATTTATTCGAATTGTGCAACGAAACTTTGCAGAGATTAGCGGAGTAACATTTTCTACTGAAGTACCAAGTTTCAGAAGTGAAGCTTTTGTACTGCCGGAGATATGTCGATACAAACTGAATACGCAAAACATCAACAAAATTTAGCGCGTTTTAAAGTTGATATCGCTTTTGTTTATAACTTCCACATTTATTCGAATTGTGCAACGAAACTTTGCAGACAGTCGCGGAGATACATTGCCTACTAAAGTACCAAGTTTCAGAAGTGCAGCTCTTGTACTGCCGGAGATATGTCGATACAAACTGAATACGCAAAACATCAACAAAATTTAGCGCGTTTTAAAGTTGATATCGCTATTGTTTAGAACTTCCACATTTATTCGAATTGTGCAACGAAACTTTGCAGACAGTGTCGGAGATACATCGTCTACTGAAGTACCATGTTTCAGAAGTGCAGCTCTTGTACTGCCGGAGATATGTCGATACAAACTGAATACGCAAAACATCAACAAAATTTAGCGCGTTTTAAAGTTGATATCGCTTTTGTTTATAACTTCCACATTTTTTCGAATTGTGCGACGAAACTTTGCAGAGATTAGCGGAGTCACATTGTCTACTGAAGTACCAAGTTTCAGAAGTGCAGCTCTTGTACTGCCGAAGATATGCCGATACAAACTGAATACGCAAAACATCAACAAAATGTAGCGCGTTTTAAAGTTGTATCGCTTTTGTTTATAACTTCCACATTTAGTCGAATTGTGCAACGAAACTTTGCAGAGATTAGCGGAGTCACCTTTTCTACTGGAGTACCAAGTTTCAGAAGTGCAGCTCTTGTACTGCCGGAGATATGTCGATACAAACTTAATACGCAAAACATCAACAAAATTTAGCGCGTTTTAAAGTTGATATCGCTTTTGTTTATAACTTCCACATTTATTCGAATTGTGAACCGAAACTTTGCAGACAGTCGCGGATAGGCATTTCCCACTGAAGTATTAAGTTTCAGAAGTGCAGCTCTTGTACTGTCGGAGATATTTCGATACAAACTGAATACGCAAAACATCAACAAAATTTAGCGCGTTTTAAAGTTGATACCGCTTTTGTTTATAACTTCCATATTTATTCGAATTGTGCAACGAAACTTTGCAGACAGTCGCGAAGATACATCGTCTACTGAAGTACCAAGTTTCAGAAGTGCAGCTATTGTACTGCCGGAGATATGTCGATACAAACTGAATACGCAAAACATCAACAAAATTTAGCGCGTTTTAAAGTTGATATCGCTTTTGTTTATAACTTAAACATTTATTCGAATTGTGCAACGAAACTTTGCAGAGATTAGCGGAGTCACATTTTCTACTGAAGTACCAAGTTTCAGAAGTGCAGCTATTGTACTGCCGGAGATATGTCGATACAAACTGAATACGCAAAACATCAACAAAATTTAGCGCGTTTTAAAGTTGATATCGCTTTTGTTTATAACTTCCACATTTATTCGAATTGTGCAACGAAACTTTGCAGACAGTCGCGGATAGGCATTTCCTACTGAAGTACCAAGTTTCAGAAGTGCAGCTCTTGTACTGCCGGAGATATGTCGATATAAACTGAATACGCAAAACATCAACAAAATTTAGCGCGTTTTAAAGTTGATATCGCTTTTGTTTATAACTTCCATATTAATTCGAATTGTGCAACGAAACTTTGCAGACAGTCGCTAAGATACATCGTCTACTGCAGTACCAAGTTTCAGAAGTGCCGCTCTTGTACTGCCGGAGATATGTCGATACAAACTGAATACGCAAAACATCAACAAAATTTAGCGCGTTTTAAAGTTGATATCGCTTTTGTTCATACCTTAAACATTTTTTCGAATTGTGCTACGAAACTTTGCAGAGATTAGCGGAGTCACATTTTCTACTGAAGTACCAAGTTTCAGAAGTGCAGCTATTGTACTGCCGGAGATATGTCGATACAAACTGAATACGCAAACCTTCAACAAAATTTAGCGCGTTTTAAAGTTGATATCGCTTTTGTTTATAACTTCCACATTTATTCGAATTGTGCAACGAAACTTTGCAGAGATTAGCGGAGTCACATTTTCTACTGAAGTACCAAGTTTCAGAAGTGCAGCATTGGTACTGCCAGAGATATGTCGATACAAACTGAATACGCAAAACATCAACAAAATTAAGCGCGTTTCAAAGTTGATATCGCTTTTGTTTATAACTTCCACATTTAGTCGAATTGTGCAACGAAACTTTGCAGACAGTCGCGGATAGGCATTTTCTACTGAAGTACCAAGTTTCAGAAGTGCAGCTCGTGTACTGCCGGAGATATTTCGATACAAACTGAATACGAAAAACATCAACAAAATTTAGCGCGTTTTAAAGTTGATATCGCTTTTGTTTATAACTTCCACATTTATTCGAATTGTGCAACGAAACTTTGCAGAGATTAGCGGAGTAACATTTACTACTGAATTACCAAGTTTCAGAAGTGCAGCTCTTGTACTGCCGGAGATATGTCGATACAAACTGAATACGCAAAACATCAACAAAATTTAGCGCGTTTTAAAGTTGATATCGCTTTTGTTTATAACTTCCACATTTATTCGAATTGTGCAACGAAACTTTGCAGACAGTCGCGGATAGGAATTTCCCACTGAAGTACCAAGTTTCAGAAGTGCAGCTCTTGTACTGCCGGAGATATTTCGATACAAACTGAATACGCAAAACGTCAACAAAATTTAGCGCGTTTTAAAGTTGATACCGCTTTTGTTTAGAACTTCCACATTTATTCGAATTGTGCAACGAAACTTTGCAGACAGTCGCGGAGATACATCGTCTACTGAAGTACCATGTTTCAGAAGTGCAGCTCTTGTACTGCCGGAGATATGTGTATACAAACTGAATACGCAAAACATCAACAAAATTTAGCGCGTTTTAAAGTTGATATCGCTTTTGTTTATAGCTTCCACATTTATTCGAATTGTGCAACGAAACTTTGCAGAGATTAGCGGAGTCACATTTTCTACTGAAGTACCAAGTTTCAAAAGTGCAGCTCTTGGACTGCCGGAGATATGTCGATACAAACTGAATACGCAAAACATCAACAAAATTTAGCGCGTTTTAAAGTTGATATCGCTTTTGTTTATAACTTCCACATTTATTCGAATTGTGCAACTAAACTTTGCAGACAGTCGCGGAGAGGAATTTTCTACTGAAGTACCAAGTTCCAGAAGTGCAGCTCGTGTACTGCCGGAGATATGTCGATACAAACGGAATACGCAAAACATCAACAAAATTTAGCGCGTTTTAAAGTTGATATCGCTTTTGTTTATAACTTCCACATTTATTCGAATTGTGCAACGAAACTTTGCAGAGATTAGCGGAGTCACATTTTCAATTGAAGTACCAAGTTTCAGAAGTGCAGCTCTTGTACTGCCGGAGATATGTCGATACAAACTGAATACGCAAAACATCAACAAAATTTAGCGCGTTTCAAAGTTGATATCGCTTTTGTTTATAACTTCCACATTTATTCGAATTGTGCAACGAAACTTTGCAGAGATTAGCGGAGATACATTTTCTACTGAAGTACCAAGTTTCAGAAGTGCAGCTCTGGGACTGCCGGATATATGTCGATACAAACTGAATACGCAAAACATCAACAAAATTTAGCGCGTTTTAAAGTTGATATCGCTTTTGTTTATAACTTCCACATTTATTCGAATTGTGCAACGAAACTTTGCAGACAGTCGCGGAGATACATTGCCTACTGAAGTACCAAGTTTCAGAAGTGCAGCTCTTGTACTGCCGGAGATATGTCGATACAAACTGAATACGCAAAACATCAACAAAATTTAGCGCGTTTTAAAGTTGATATCGCTTTTGTTTATAACTTCCACATTTATTCGAATTGTGCTACGAAACTTTGCAGAGATCCGCAGAGTCACATTTTCTACTGAAGTACAAAGTTTTAGAAGTGCAGCTCTTGTACTGCCGGAGATATGTCGATACAAACTGAATACGCAAAACATCAACAAAATTTAGCGCGTTTTATAGTTGATATCGCTTTTGTTTATAACTTCCACATTTATTCGAATTATGCAACGAAACTTTGCAGACAGTCGCGGAGAGGCATTTTCTACTGAAGTACAAAGTTTCAGAAGTGCAGCTCTTGTACTGCGGGAGATATGTCGATACACACTGAATACGCAAAACATCAACAAAATTTAGCGCGTTTTAAAGTTGATATCGCTTTTGTTTATAACTTCAACATTTATTCGAATTGTGCAACGAAACTTTGCAGACAGTCGCGGATAGGCATTTCCTACTGAAGTTCCAAGTTTCAGAAGTGCAGCTTTTGTACTGCCGGAGACATGTCGATACAAACTGAATACGCAAACCTTCAACAAAATTTAGCGCGTTTTAAAGTTGATATCGCTTTTGTTTATAACTTCCACATTTATTCGAATTGTGCAACGAAACTTTGCAGAGATTAGCGGAGTCACATTTTCTACTGAAGTACCAAGTTTCAGAAGTGCAGCTCCTGTACTGCCGGAGATATGTCGATACAAACTGAATACGCAAAACATCAACAAAATTTAGCGCGTTTTAAAGTTGATATCGCTTTTGTTTATAACTTCCACATTAAGTCGAATTGTGCAACGAAACTTTGCAGACAGTCGTGGATAGGCATTTTACTACTGAAGTACCAAGTTTCAGAAGTGCAGCTCTTGTACTGCCGGAGATATGTCGATACAAACTGAATACGCAAAACATCAACAAAATTTAGCGCGTTTTAAAGTTGATATCGCTTTTGTTTATAACTTCCACATGTATTCGAATTGTGCAACGAAACTTTGCAGAGATTAGCGGAGTCACATTTTCAACTGAAGTACCAAGTTTCAGAAGTGCAGCTCTTGTACTGCCGGAGATATGTCGATACAAACTGAATACGCAAAACATCAACAAAATTTAGCGCGTTTTATAGTTGATATCGCTTTTGTTTCTAACTTCTACATTTATGTTAATTGTGCAACGAAACTTTGCAGACAGTCGCGAAGAAGAATTCTCTACTGAAGTACCAAGTTTTAGAAGTGCAGCTCGTGTACTGCCGGAGATATATCGATACAAACTGAATACGCAAAACATCAACAAAATTTAGCGCGTTTTAAAGTGGATATCGCTTTTGTTTATAACTTCCACATTTATTCGAATTGTGCAACGAAACTTTGCAGAGATTAGCGGAGTCACATTTTCTACTGAAGTACCAAGTTTCAGAAGTGCAGCTCTTGTACTGCCGGAGATATGTCGATACAAACTGAATACGCAAAACATCAACAAAATTTAGCGCGTTTTAAAGTTGATATCGCTTTTGTTTCTAACTTCCACATTTATTCGAATTGTGCAACGAAACTTTGCAGACAGTCGCGGAGATACATCGTCTACTGAAGTACCATGTTTCAGAAGTGCAGCTCTTGTACTGCCGGAGATATGTCGATACAAACTGAATACGCAAAACATCAACAAAATTTAGCGCGTTTTAAAGTTGATATCGCTTTTGTTTATAACTTCCACATTTATTCGAATTGTGCAACGAAACTTTGCAGAGATTAGCGGAGTCACATTTTTTACTGAAGTACCAAGTTTCAGAAGTGCAGCTTCTGTACTGCCGGAGATATGTCGATACAAACTGAATACGCAAAACATCAACAAAATTTAGCGCGTTTTAAAGTTGATATCGCTTTTGTTTATAACTTCCACATTTATTCGAATTGTGCAACTAAACTTTGCAGACAGTCGCAGAGAGGAATTTTCTACTGAAGTACTGAGATTCAGAAGTGCAGCTCGTGTACTGCCGGAGATATGTCGATACAAACGGAATACGCAAAACATCAACAAAATTTAGCGCGTTTTAAAGTTGATTTCGCTTTTGTTTATAACTTCCACATTTATTCGAATTGTGCAACGAAACTTTGCAAAAATGAGCGGAGTCACATTTTCTACTGAAGTACCAAGTTTCAGAAGTGCAGCTCTTGTACTGCCGGAGATATGTCGATACAAATTGAATACGCAAAACATCATACAAAATTAAGCGCGTTTTTAAGTTGATATCGCTTTTGTTTATAACTTCCACATTTATTCGAATTGTGCAACGAAACTTTGCAGACAGTCGCGGATAGGCATTTCTTACTTAAGTACCAAGTTTCAGAAGTGCAGCTGTTGTACTGCCGGAGATATGTCGATACAAACTGAATACGCAAAACATCAACAAAATTTAGCGCGTTTTAAAGTTGATATCGCTTTTGTTTATAACTTCCATATTTATTCGAATTGTGCAACTAAACTTTGCAGACAGTCGCGAAGATACATTTTCTACTGAAGTACCAAGTTTCAGAAGTGCAGCTCTTGTACTGCCGGAGATATGTCGATACAAACTGAATACGCAAAACATCAACAAAATTTAGCGCGTTTTAAAGTTGATATCGCTTTTGTTTCTAACTTCCACATTTATTCGAATTGTGCAACGAAACTTTGCAGACAGTCGCGCAGAAGAATTTTCTACTGAAGTATCACTTTTTGAAGTGCAGCTCGTGTACTGCCGGAGATATATCGATACAAACTGAATACGCAAAACATCAACAAAATTTAGCGCGTTTTAAAGTTGATATCGCTTTTGTTTATAACTTCCACATTTATTCGAATTGTGCAACGAAACTTTGCAGACAGTCGCGGAGATACATTGTCTACTGAAGTATTAAGTTTCAGAAGTGCAGCTCTTGTACTGCCGGAGATATGTCGATACAAACTGAATACGCAAAACATCAACAAAATTTAGCGCGTTTTAAAGTTGATATCGCTTTTGTTTAGAACTGCCACATTTATTCGAATTGTGCAACGAAACTTTGCAGACAGTCGCGGAGATACATCGTCTACGGAAGTACCATGTTTCAGAAGTGCAGCTTTTGTACTGCCGGAGATATGTCGATACAATCTGAATACGCAAAACATCAACAAAATTTAGCGCGTTTTAAAATTGATATCGCTTTCGTTTATAACTTCCACATTTATTCGAATTCTGCAACGAAACTTTGCAGACGGTCGCGGAGTCACATTTTCTACTGAAGTACCAAGTTTCAGAAGTGCAGCTCTTGTACTGCCGGAGATATGTCGATACAAACTGAATACGCAAAACATCAACAAAATTTAGCGCGTTTTAAAGTTGATATCGCTTTTGTTTATAACTTCCACATTTATTCGAATTGTGCAACGAAACTTTGCAGAGATTAGCGGAGTCACATTTTCTACTGAAGTACCAAGTTTCAGAAGTGCAGCTCTTGTACTGCCGGAGAGATGTCGATACAAACTGAATACGCAAAAAATCATACAAAATTAAGCGCGTTTTAAAGTTGATATCGCTTTTGTTTATAACTTCCATATTTATATAAATTGTGCAACGAAACTTTGCAGAGACTAGCAGAGTCACATTTTCTACTGAAGTACCAAGTTTCAGAAGTGCAGCTCTTGTACTGCCGGTGATATGTCGATACAAAGTGAATACGCAAAACAATATACAAAATTTAGCGCGTTTTAAAGTTGATATCGCTTTTGTTTATAACTTATATATTTATATGAATTGTGCAACGAAACTTTGCAGAGATTAGCAGAGTCACATTTTCTACTGAAGTACCAAGTTTCAGAAGTGCAGCTCTTGTACTGCCGGAGATATGTCGATACAAACTGAATACGCAAAAAATCATACAAAATTAAGCGCGTTTTAAAGTTGATATCGCTTTTGTTTATAACTTCCATATTTATATAAATTGTGCAACGAAACTTTGCAGAGACTAGCAGAGTCACATTTTCTACTGAAGTACCAAGTTTCAGAAGTGCAGCTCTTGTACTGCCGGAGAGATGTCGATACAAACTGAATACGCAAAACATCAACAAAATTTAGCGCGTTTTAAAGTTGATATCGCTTTTGTTTATAACTTCCACATTTATTCGAATTGTGCAACTAAACTTTGCAGACAATCGCGGTGATGCCTTTTCTACTGAAGTACCATGTTTCAGAAGTGCAGCTCGTGTACTGCCAGAGATATGTCGATACAAACGGAATACGCAAAACATCAACAAAATTTAGCGCGTTTTAAAGTTGATATCGCTTTTGTTTATAACTTCCACATTTATTCGAATTGTGCAACGAAACTTTGCAGTAATTAGCGGAGTCACATTTTCTACTGAAGTACCAAGTTTCAGAAGTGCAGCTCTTGTACTGCCGGAGATATGTCGATACAAAGTGAATACGCAAAACATCATACAAAATTAAGCGCGTTTTAAAGTTGATATCGCTTTTATTTATAACTTCCATATTTATATGAATTGTGCAACGAAACGTTGTAGAGATTAGCAGAGTAACATTTTCTACTGAAGTACCAAGTTTCAGAAGTGCAGCTCTTGTACTGCCGGAGATATGTCGATACAAACAGAATACGCAAAACATCAACAAAATTTAGCACGTTTTAAAGTAGATATCGCTTTTGTTTCTAACTTCCACATTTATTAGAATTGTGCAACGAAACTTTGCAGGGATTAGCGGAGTCACATTTTCTACTGAAGTACCATGTTTCAGAAGTGCAGCTCTTGTACTGCCGGAGATATGTCGATACAAACTGAATACGCAAAACATCAACAAAATTTAGCGCGTTTTAAAGTTGATATCGCTTTTGTTTATAACTTCCACATGTATTCGAATTGTGCCACGAAACTTTGCAGAGATTAGCGGAGTCACATTTTCAACTGAAGTACCAAGTTTCAGAAGTGCAGCTCTTGTACTGCCGGAGATATGTCGATACAAACTGAATACGCAAAACATCAACAAAATTTAGCGCGTTTTATAGTTGATATCGCTTTTGTTTCTAACTTCTACATTTATTCTAATTGTGCAACGAAACTTTGCAGACAGTCGCGAAGAAGAATTCTCTACTGAAGTACCAAGTTTTAGAAGTGCAGCTCGTGTACTGCCGGAGATATATCGATACAAACTGAATACGCAAAACATCAACAAAATGTAGCGCGTTTTAAAGGGGATATCGCTTTTGTTTATAACTTCCACATTTATTCGAATTGTGCAACGAAACTTTGCAGAGATTAGCGGAGTCACATTTTCTACTGAAGTACCAAGTTTCAGAAGTGCAGCTCTTGTACTGCCGGAGATATGTCGATACAAACTGAATACGCAAAACATCAACAAAATTTAGCGCGTTTTAAAGTTGATATCGCTTTTGTTTCTAACTTCCACATTTATTCGAATTGTGCAACGAAACTTTGCAGACAGTCGCGGAGAAAAATTTTCTACTGAAGTACCACTTTTTGAAGTGCAGCTCGTGTACTGCCGGAGATATATCGATACAAACTGAATACGCAAAACATCAACAAAATTTAGCGCGTTTTAAAGTTGATATCGCTTTTGTTTATAACTTCCACATTTATTCGAATTGTGCAACGAAACTTTGCAGACAGTCGCGGAGATACATTGTCTACTGAAGTATTAAGTTTCAGAAGTGCAGCTCTTGTACTGCCGGAGATATGTCGATACAAACTGAATACGCAAAACATCAACAAAATTTAGCGCGTTTTAAAGTTGATATCGCTTTTGTTTAGAACTGCCACATTTATTCGAATTGTGCAACGAAACTTTGCAGACAGTCGCGGAGATACATCGTCTACGGAAGTACCATGTTTCAGAAGTGCAGCTCTTGTACTGCCGGAGATATGTCGATACAAACTGAATACGCAAAACATCAACAAAATTTAGCGCGTTTTAAAATTGATATCGCTTTTGTTTATAACTTCCACATTTATTCGAATTGTGCAACGAAACTTTGCAGACGGTCGCGGAGTCACATTTTCTACTGAAGTACCAAGTTTCAGAAGTGCAGCTTTTGTACTGCCGGAGATATGTCGATACAAACTGAATACGCAAAACATCAACAAAATTTAGCGCGTTTTAAAGTTTATATCGCTTTTGTTTATAACTTCCACATTTATTCGAATTGTGCGACGAAACTTTGCAGGGATTAGCGGAGTCACATTTTCTACTGAAGTACCATGTTTCAGAAGTGCAGCTCTTGTACTGCCGGAGATATGTCGATACAAACTGAATACGCAAAACATCAACAAAATTTAGCGCGTTTTAAAGTTGATATCGCTTTTGTTTATAACTTCCACATGTATTCGAATTGTGCCACGAAACTTTGCAGAGATTAGCGGAGTCACATTTTCAACTGAAGTACCAAGTTTCAGAAGTGCAGCTCTTGTACTGCCGGAGATATGTCGATACAAACTGAATACGCAAAACATCAACAAAATTTAGCGCGTTTTATAGTTGATATCACTTTTGTTTCTAACTTCTACATTTATGTTAATTGTGCAACGAAACTTTGCAGACAGTCGCGAAGAAGAATTCTCTACTGAAGTACCAAGTTATAGAAGTGCAGCTCGTGTACTGCCGGAGATATATCGATACAAACTGAATACGCAAAACATCAACAAAATGTAGCGCGTTTTAAAGGGGATATCGCTTTTGTTTATAACTTCCACATTTATTCGAATTGTGCAACGAAACTTTGCAGAGATTAGCGGAGTCACATTTTCTACTGAAGTACCAAGTTTCAGAAGTGCAGCTCTTGTACTGCCGGAGATATGTCGATACAAACTGAATACGCAAAACATCAACAAAATTTAGCGCGTTTTAAAGTTGATATCGCTTTTGTTTATAACTTCCACATTTATTCGAATTGTGCAACTAAACTTTGCAGACAGTCGCAGAGAGGAATGTTCTACTGAAGTACTGAGATTCAGAAGTGCAGCTCGTGTACTGCCGGAGATATGTCGATACAAACGGAATACGCAAAACATCAACAAAATTTAGCGCGTTTTAAAGTTGATATCGCTTTTGTTTATAACTTCCACATTTATTCGAATTGTGCAACGAAACTTTGCAAAAATAAGCGGAGTCACATTTTCTACTGAAGTACCAAGTTTCAGAAGTGCAGCTCTTGTACTGCCGGAAATATGTCGATACAAATTGAATACGCAAAACATCATACAAAATAAAGCGCGTTTTTAAGTTGATATCGCTTTTGTTTATAACTTCCACATTTATTCGAATTGTGCAACGAAACTTTGCAGACAGTCGCGGATAGGCATTTGTTACTGAAGTACCAAGTTTCAGAAGTGCAGCTGTTGTACTGCCGGAGATATGTCGATACAAACTGAATACGCAAAACATCAACAAAATTTAGCGCGTTTTAAAGTTGATATCGCTTTTGTTTATAACTTCCATATTTATTCGAATTGTGCAACGAAACTTTGGAGACAGTCGCGAAGATACATTTTCTACTGAAGTACCAAGTTTCAGAAGTGCAGCTCTTGTACTGCCGGAGATATGTCGATACAAACTGAATACGCAAAACATCAACAAAATTTAGCGCGTTTTAAAGTTGATATCGCTTTTGTTTCTAACTTCCACATTTATTCGAATTGTGCAACGAAACTTTGCAGACAGTCGCGGAGAAAAATTTTCTACTGAAGTACCACTTTTTGAAGTGCAGCTCGTGTACTGCCGGAGATATATCGATACAAACTGAATACGCAAAACATCAACAAAATTTAGCGCGTTTTAAAGTTGATATCGCTTTTGTTTATAACTTCCACATTTATTCGAATTGTGCAACGAAACTTTGCAGACAGTCGCGGAGATACATTGTCTACTGAAGTAATCAGTTTCAGAAGTGCAGCTCTTGTACTGCCGGAGATATGTCGATACAAACTGAATACGCAAAACATCAACAAAATTTAGCGCGTTTTAAAGTTGATATCGCTTTTCTTTAGAACTGCCACATTTATTCGAATTGTGCAACGAAACTTTGCAGACAGTTGCGGAAATACATCGTCTACGGAAGTACCATGTTTCAGAAGTGCAGCTCTTGTACTGCCGGAGATATGTCGATACAAACTGAATACGCAAAACATCAACAAAATTTAGCGCGTTTTAAAATTGATATCGCTTTTGTTTATAACTTCCACATTTATTCGAATTGTGCAACGAAACTTTGCAGACGGTCGCGGAGTCACATTTTCTACTGAAGTACCAAGTTTCAGAAGTGCAGCTCTTGTACTGCCGGAGATATGTCGATACAAACTGAATACGCAAAACATCAACAAAATTTTGCGCGTTTTAAAGTTGATATCGCTTTTGTTTATAACTTCCACATTTATTCGAATTGTGCGACGAAACTTTGCAGAGATTAGCGGAGTCACATTTTCTACTGAAGTACCAAGGTTCAGAAGTGCAGCTCTTGTACTTCCGGAGATATGTCGATACAAAGTTAATACGCAAAACAATATACAAAATTTAGCGCGTTTTAAAGTTGATATCGCTTTTGTTTATAACTTATATATTTATATGAATTGTGCAACGAAACTTTGCAGAGATTAGCAGAGTCACATTTTCTACTGAAGTACCAAGTTTCAGAAGTTCAGCTCTTGTACTGCCGGAGATATGTCGATACAAACTGAATACGCAAAACATCATACAAAATTAAGCGCGTTTTAAAGTTGATATCGCTTTTGTTTATAACTTCCATATTTATATAAATTGTGCAACGAAACTTTGCAGAGATTAGCAGAGTCACATTTTCTACTGAAGTACCAAGTTTCAGAAGTGCAGCTCTTGTACTGCCGGAGATATGTCGATACAAACTGAATACGCAAAACATCAACAAAATTTAGCGCGTTTTAAAGTTGATATCGCTTTTGTTTATAACTTCCACATTTATTCGAATTGTGCAACTAAACTTTGCAGACAATCGCGGTGATGCCTTTTCTACTGAAGTACCATGTTTCAGAAGTGCAGCTCGTGTACTGCCGGAGATATGTCGATATAAACGGAATACGCAAAACATCAACAAAATTTAGCGCGTTTTAAAGTTGATATCGCTTTTGTTTATAACTTCCACATTTATTCGAATTGTGCAACGAAACTTTGCAGTAATTAGCGGAGTCACATTATCTACTGACGTACCAAGTTTCAGAAGTGCAGCTCTTGTACTGCCGGAGATATGTCGATACAAAGTGAATACGCAAAACATCATACAAAATTAAGCGCGTTTCAAAGTTGATATCGCTTTTATTTATAACTTCCATATTTATATGAATTGTGCAACGAAACGTTGTAGAGATTAGCAGAGTCACATTTTCTACTGAAGTACCAAGTTTCAGAAGTGCAGCTCTTGTACTGCCGGAGATATGTCGATACAAACAGAATACGCAAAACATCAACAAAATTTAGCACGTTTTAAAGTAAATATCCCTTTTGTTTCTAACTTCCACATTTATTAGAATTGTGCAACGAAACTTTGCAGGGATTAGCGGAGTCACATTTTCTACTGAAGTACCATGTTTCAGAAGTGCAGCTCTTGTACTGCCGGAGATATGTCGATACAAACTGAATACGCAAAACATCAACAAAATTTAGCGCGTTTTAAAGTTGATATCGCTTTTGTTTATAACTTCCACATTTATTCGAACTGTGCAACGAAACTTTGCAGACAGTCGCGGATAGGCATTTTCTACTGAAGTACCAAGTTTCAGAAGTGCAGCTCTTGTACTGCCGGAGATATGTCGATACAAACTGAATACGCAAAACATCAACAAAATTTAGCGCGTTTTAAAGTTGATATCGCTTTTGTTTATTACTTCCATATTTATTCGTATTGTGCAACGAAACTTTGCAGACAGTCGCGAAGATACATCGTCTACTGAAGTACCAAGTTTCAGAAGTGCAGCTCTTGTACTGCCGGAGATATGTCGATACAAACTGAATACGCGAAACATCAACAAAATTTAGACCGTTTTGAAGTTGATATCGCTTTTGTTTATAACTTCCACATTTATTCGAATTGTGCAAGGAAACTTTGAAGAGATTAGCGGAGTCACATTCTCTACTGAAGTACCAAGTTTCAGAAGTGCAGCTCTTGTACTGCCGGAGATATGTCGATACAAACTGAATACGCAAAACATCAACAAAATTTAGCGCGTTTTAAAGTTGATATCGCTTTTGTTTATAACTTCCACATTTATTCGAATTGTGCAACGAAACTTTGCAGACAGTCGCGGAGAGGAATTTTCTACTGAAGTACTGAGTTTCAGAAGTGCAGCTCTTGTACTGCCGGAGATATGTCGATACAAACGGAATACGTCAAACAAAAACAAAATTTAGCGCGTTTTAAAGTTGATATCGCTTTTGTTTATAACTTCCACATTTATTCGAATTGTGCAACGAAACTTTGCAGACAGTCGCGGAGAAACATTGTCTACTAAAGTACCAAGTTTCAGAAGTGCAGCTCTTGTACTGCCGGAGATATGTCGATACAAACTGAATACGCAAACCTTCAACAAAATTTAGCGCGTTTTAAGTTGATATCGCTTTTGTTTAGAACTTCCACATTTATTCGAATTGTGCAACGATCTTTGCAGACAGTCGCGGAGATCCCTCGTCTACTGAAGTACCATGTTACAGAAGTGCAGCTCTTGTACTGCCGGAGATATGTCGATACAAACTGAATACGCAAAAAATCAACAAAATTTAGCGCGTTTTAAAGTTGATATCGCTTTTGTTTATAACTTCCACATTTATTCGAATTGTGCAACGAAACTTTGCAGAGATTAGCGGAGTCACATTTTCTACTGAAGTACGAAATTTCAGAAGTGCAGCTCTTGTACTGCCAGAGATATGTCGATACAAACTGAATACGCAAAACATCAACAAAATTTAGCGCGTTTTATAGTTGATATCGCTTTTGTTTATAACTTCCACATTTATTCGAATTGTGCAACGAAACTTTCGAAACCGTCGCGGAGGAGAATTTGCTACTGAAGTACCAAGTTTCAGAAGTGCAGCTCGTGTACTGCCGGAAATATATCGATACAAACTGAATACGCAAAACATCAACAAAATTTAGCGCGTTTTAAAGTTGATATCGCTTTTGTTTATTACTTCCACATTTATTCGAATTGTGCAACGAAACTTTGCAGGGATTAGCGGAGTCACATTTTCTACTGAAGTACCCAATTTAAAATGTGCAGCTCTTGTACTGCCGGAGATATGTCGATACAAACTGAATACGCAAAACATCAACAAAATTTAGCGCGTTTTAAAGTTGATATCGCTTTTGTTTATAACTTCCACATTTATTCAAATAGTGCAACGAAACTTTGCAGACAGTCGCGGATATACATCGTCTACTGAAGTACCAAGTTTCAGAAGTGCAGCTCTTGTACTGCCGGAGATATGTCGATACAAACTTAATACGCAAAACATAAACAAAATTTAGCGCGTTTTAAAAGTGATATCGCTTTTGTTTAGAACTTCCACATTTATTCGAATTGTGCAACGAAACTTTGCAGACAGTCGCGGAGATACATCGTCTACTGAAGTACCATGTTTCAGAAGTGCAGCTCTTGTACTGCCGGAGATATGTCGATACAAACTGAATACGCAAAACATCAACAAAATTTTGCGCGTTTTAAATTTGATATCGCTTTGGTTTATAACTTCAACATTTATTCGAATTGTGCAACGAAACTTTGCAGAGATTAGCGAAGTCACATTTTCTATAGAAGTACGAGGTTTCAGAAGTGCAGCTCTTGTACTGCCGGAGATATGTCGATACAAACTGAATACGCAAACCTTCAACAAATTTAGCGCGTTTTAAAGTTGATATCGCTTTTGTTTATAACTTCCACATTTATTCGAATTGGGCAACGAAACTTTGCAGACCGTGGCGGAGAGGAATTTTCTACTTAAGTACTGAGGTTCAGAAGTGCAGCTCGTGTACTGCCGGGGATATGTCGATACAAACTGAATACGCAAAACATCAACAAAACTTAGCGCGTTTTAAAGTTGATATCGCTTTTGTTTATAACTTCCACATTTATATGAATTGTGCAACGAAACTTTGCAGAGATTAGCGGAGTCACATTTTCTACTGAAGTACCAAGTTTCTGAAGTGCAGCTCTTGTACTGCCGGAGATATGTCGATACAAACTGAATACGCAAAACATCAACAAAATTTAGCGCGTTTTAAAGTTGATATCGCTTTTGTTTCTAACTTCCACATTTATTCGAATTGTGCAACGAAACTTTTGCAGAGATTAGCGGAGTAACCTTTTCTACTGGAGTACCAAGTTTCAGAATCGCAGCTATTGTACTGCCGGAGATATGTCGATACAAACTGAATACGCAAAACATCAACAAAATTTAGCGCGTTTTAAAGTTGATATAGCTTTTGTTTATAACTTCCACATTTATTGGAATTGTGCAACGAAACCTTGCAGGGATTAGCGGAGTCACATTTTCTACTGGAGTACCATGTTTCAGAAGTGCAGCTCTTGTACTGCCGGAGATATGTCGATACAAACTGAATACGCAAAACATCAACAAAATTTAGCGCGTTTTAAAGTTGATATCGCTTTTGTTTATAACTTCCACATTTATTCGAATTGTGCTACGAAACTTTGCAGACAGTCGCGGATACGAATTTTCTACTGAAGTACCCAATTTCAGAAGTGCAGCTCGTGTACTGCCGGAGATATGTCGATACAAACTGAATACGCAAAACATCAACAAAATTTAGCGCGTTTTAAAGTTGATATCGCTTTTGTTTATAACTTCCACATTTATTCGCATTGTGCAACGATACTTTAAAGAGATTAGCGCAGTCACATTTCCTACGGAAGTACCAAGTTTCAGAAGTGCAGCTCTTGTACTGCCAGAGATATGTCGATACAAACTGAATACGCAAAACATCAACAAAATTTAGCGCGTTTTAAAGTTGATATCGCTTTTGTTTATAACTTCCACATTTATTCGAATTGTGCAACTAAACTTTGCAGACAGTCGCGGAGAGAAATTTTCTAATGAAGTACTGAGTTTCAGAAGTGCAGCTCGTGTACTGCCGGAGATATGTCGATACAAACGGAATACGCAAAACATCAACAAAATGTAGCGCGTTTTAAAGTTGATATCGTGTTTGTTTATAACTTCCACATTTATTCGAATTGTGCAACAAAACTTTGCAGAAATTAGCGGAGTCACATTTTCTACTGAAGTACCAAGTTTCAGAAGTGCAGCTCTTGTACTGCCGGAGATATGTCGATACAAAGTGAATACGCAAAACATCATACAAAATTAAGCGCATTTTAAAGTTGATATCGCTTTTGTTTAGAACTTCCACATTTATATGAATTGTGCAACGAAACTTTGCAGAGATTAGCGGAGTCACATTTTCTACTGAAGTACCAAGTTTCAGAAGTGCAGCTCTTGTACTGCCGGAGATATGTCGATACAAACTGAATACGCAAAACATCAACAAAATTTAGCGCGTTTTAAAGTTGATATCGCTTTTGTTTCTAACTTCCACATTTATTCGAATTGTGCAACGAAACTTTTGCAGAGATTAGCGGACTCACATTTTCAACTTGAGTACCAAGTTTCAGAAGTGCAGCTATTGTACTGCCGGAGATATGTCGATACAAACTGAATACGCAAAACATCAACAAAATTTAGCGCGTTCTAAAGTTGATATCGCTTTTGTTTATAACTTCCACATTTATTGGAATTGTGCAACGAAACCTTGCAGGGATTAGCGGAGTCACATTTTCTACTGGAGTACAATGTTTCAGAAGTGCAGCTCTTGTACTGCCGAGAAATATGTCGATACAAACTGAATACGCAAAACATCAACAAAATTTAGTGCGTTTTAAAGTTGATATCGCTTTTGTTTATAACTTCCACATTTATTCGAATTGTGCAACGAAACTTTGCAGACAGTCGCGGATACAAATTTTCTACTGAAGTACTAAGATTCAGAAGTGCAGCTCGTGTACTGCCGGAGATATGTCGATACAAACTGAATACGCAAAACATCAACAAAATTTAGCGCGTTTTCAAGTTGATATCGCTTTTGTTTATCACTTCCACATTTATTCGAATTGTGCAACGAAACTTTGAAGAGATTAGCGGAGTCACATTTCCTACTGAAGTACCAAGTTTCAGAAGTGCAGCTCTTGTACTGCCGGAGATATGTCGATACAAACTGAATACGCAAAACATCAACAAAATTTAGCGCGTTTTAAAGTTGATATCGCTTTTGTTTATAACTTCTACATTTATTCGAATTGTGCAACTAAACTTTGCAGACAGTCGCGGAGAGGAATTTTCTACTGAAGTACTGAGTTTCAGAAGTGCAGCTCGTGTACTGCCGGAGATATGTCGATACAAACGGAATACGCAAAACATCAACAAAATTTAGCGCGTTTTAAAGTTGATATCGCTTTTGTTTATAACTTCCACATTTATATGAATTGTGCAACGAAACTTTGCAGAGATTAGCGGAGTCACATTTTCTACTGAAGTACCAAGTTTCAGAAGTGCAGCTATTGTACTGCCGGAGATATGTCGATACAAACTGAATACGCAAAACATCAACAAAATTTAGCGCGTTTTAAAGTTGATATCGCTTTTGTTTATAACTTCCACATTTATTGGAATTGTGCAACGAAACCTTGCAGGGATTAGCGGAGTCACATTTTCTACTGGAGTACCATGTGGCAGAAGTGCAGCTCTTGTACTGCCGGAGATATGTCGATACAAACTGAATACGCAAAACATCAACAAAATTTAGCGCGTTTTAAAGTTGATATCGCTTTTGTTTATAACTTCCACATTTATTCGAATTGTGCAACGAAACTTTGCAGACAGTCGCGGATAGGCATTTTCTACTGAAGTACCAAGTTTCAGAAGTGCAGCTCGTGTACTGCCGGAGATATGTCGATACAAACGGAATACGCAAAACATCAACAAAATTTAGCGCGTTTTAAAGTTGATATCGCTTTTGTTTATAACTTCTACATTTATTCGAATTGTGCAACGAAACTTTGCACAAATTAGCGGAGTACCATTTTCTACTGAATTACCAAGTTTCAGAAGTGCAGCTCTTGTACTGCCGGAGATATGTCGATACAAACTGAATACGCAAAACATCATACAAAATTAAGCGCGTGTTAAAGTTGATATCGCTTTTGTTTATAACTTCCACATTTATATGAATTCTGCAACGAAACTTTGCAGAGATTAGCGGAGTCACATTTTCTACTGAAGTAATAAAGTTCAGAAGTGCAGCTCTTGTACTGCCGGAGATATGTCGATACAAACTGAATACGCAAAACATCAACAAAATTTAGCGCGTTTTAAAGTTGATATCGCTTTTGTTTATAACTTCCACATTTATTGGAATTGTGCAACGAAACCTTGCAGGGATTAGCGGAGTCACATTTTCTACTGGAGTACCATGTTTCAGAAGTGCAGCTCTTGTACTGCCGGAGATATGTCGATACAAACTGAATACGCAAAACATCAACAAAATTTAGCGCGTTTTAAAGTTGATATCGCTTTTGTTTATAACTTCCACATTTATTCGAATTGTGCAACTAAACTTTGCAGACAGTCGCGGAGAGTAATTTTCTACTGAAGTACTGAGTTTCAGAAGTGCAGCTCGTGTACTGTCGGAGATATGTCGATACAAACGGAATACGCAAAACATCAACAAAATTTCGCGCGTTTTAAAGTTGATATCGCGTTTGTTTATACCTTCCACATTTATTCGAATTGTGCAACGAAACTTTGCAGAAATTAGCGGAGTCACATTTTCTACTGAAGTACCAAGTTTCAGAAGTGGAGCTCTTGTACTGCCGGAGATATGTCGATACAAACTGAATACGCAAAACATCATACAAAATTAAGCGCGTTTTAAAGTTGATATCGCTTTTGTTTATAACTTCCACATTTATATGAATTGTGCAACGAAACTTTGCAGAGATTAGCGGAGTCACATTTTCTACTGAAGTACCAAGTTTCAGAAGTGCAGCTCGTGTTCTGCCGGAGATATGTCGATACAAACTGAATACGCAAAACATCAACAAAATTTAGCGCGTTTTAAAGTTGATATCGCTTTTGTTTATAACTTCCACATTTATTCGAATTGTGCAACGAAACTTTGCAGGGATTAGCGGAGTCACATTTCCTACTGGAGTACCAAGTTTCAGATATGCAGCTCTTGTACTGCCGGAGATATGTCGATACAAACTGAATACGCAAAACATCAACAAAATTTAGCGCGTTTTAAAGTTGATATCGCTTTTGTTTATAACTTCCACATTTATTCGAATTGTGTTACGAAACTTTGCAGACAGTCGCGGATAGGCATTTTCTACTGAAGTACCAAGTTTCAGAAGTGCAGCTCGTGTACTGCCGGAGATATGTCGATACAAACTGAATACGCAAAACATCAACAAAATTTAGCGCGTTTTAAAGTTGATATCGCTTTTGTTTATAACTTCCACATTTATTCGAATAGTGCAACGAAACTTTGAAGAGATTAGCGGAGTCACATTTCCTACTGAAGTACCAAGTTTCAGAAGTGCAGCTCTTGTACTGCCGGAGATATGTCGATACAAACTGAATACGCAAAACATCAACAAAATTTAGCGCGTTTTAAAGTTGATATCGCTTTTGTATATAACTTCCACATTTATTCGAATTGTGCAACTACACTTTGCGGACAGTGGCGGAGAGGAATTTTCTACTGAAGTACTGAGTTTCAGAAGTTCAGCTCGTGTACTGCCGGAGATATGTCGATACAAACGGAATACGCAAAACATCAACAAAATTTAGCGCGTTTTAAAGTTGATATCGCTTTTGTTTATAACTTCTACATTTATTCGAATTTTGCAACGAAACTTTGCAGACAGTCGCGGAGATACATCGTCTACTGAAGTACCAAGTTTCAGAAGTGCAGCTCTTGTACTGCCGGGGATATGTCGATACAAACTGAATACGCAAAACATCATACAAAATTAAGCGCGTTTTAAAGTTGATATCGCTTTTGTTTATAACTTCCACATTTATATGTATTGTGCAACGAAACTTTGCAGAGATTAGCGGAGTCACATTTCCTACTGAAGTACCAAGTTTCAGAAGTGCAGCAGTTGTACTGCGTGAGATATGTCGATACAAACTGAATACGCAAAACATCATACAAAATTAAGCGCGTTTTAAAGTTTATATCGCTTTTGGTTATAACTTCCACATTTATATGAATTGTGCAACGAAACTTTGCAGAGATTAGCGGAGTCACATTTTCTACTGAAGTACCAAGTTTCAGAAGTGCAGCTCTTGTACTGCCGGAGATATGTCGATACAAACTGAATACGCAAAACATCAACAAAATTAAGCGCGTTTTAAAGTTGATATCGCTTTTGTTTATAACTTCCACATTTATTCGAATTGTGCAACGAAACTTTGCAGGGATTAGCGGAGTCACATTTCCTACTGGAGTACCAAGTTTCAGAAGTGCAGCTCGTGTACTGCCGGAGATATGTCGATACAAACTGAATACGCAAAACATCAACAAGATTTAGCACGTTTTAAAGTTGATATCGCTTTTGTTTATAACTTCCACATTTATTCGAATTGTGCAACGAAACTTTGCAGACAGTCGCGGATAGGCATTTTCTACTGAAGTACCAAGTTTCAGAAGTGCAGCTCGTGTACTGCCGGAGATATATCGATACAAACTGAATACGCAAAACATCAACAAAATTTAGCGCGTTTTAAAGTTGATATCGCTTTTGTTTATAACTTCCACATTTATTCGAATTGTGCAACGAAACTTGGCAGACAGTCGCGGAGATACATTGTCTACTGAAGTAATCAGTTTCAGAAGTGCAGCTCTTGTACTGCCGGAGATATGTCGATACAAACTGAATACGCAAAACATCAACAAAATTTAGCGCGTTTTAAAATTGATATCGCTTTTGTTTATAACTTCCACATTTATTCGAATTGTGCAACGAAACTTTGCAGACGGTCGCGGAGTCACATTTTCTACTGAAGTACAAAGTTTCAGAAGTGCAGCTCTTGTACTGCCGGAGATATGTCGATACAAACTGAATACGCAAAACATCAACAAAACTTAGCGCGTTTTAAAGTTGATATCGCTTTTGTTTATAACTTCCACATTTATTCGAATTGTGCGACGAAACTTTGCAGAGATTAGCGGAGTCACATTTTCTAATGAAGTACCAAGTTTCAGAAGTGCAGCTCTTGTACTTCCGGAGATATGTCGATACAAAATGAATACGCAAAACAATATACAAAATTTAGCGCGTTTTAAAGTTGATATCGCTTTTGTTTATAACTTATATATTTATATGAATTGTGCAACGAAACTTTGCAGAGATTAGCAGAGTCACATTTTCTACTGAAGTACCAAGTTTCAGAAGTGCAGCTCTTGTACTGCCGGAGATATGTCGATACAAACTGAATACGCAAAACATCATACAAAATTAAGCGCGTTTTAAAGTTGATATCGCTTTTGTTTATAACTTCCATATTTATATAAATTGTGCAACGAAACTTTGCAGAGATTAGCAGAGTCACATTTTCTACTGAAGTACCAAGTTTCAGAAGTGCAGCTCTTGTACTGCCGGAGATATGTCGATACAAACTGAATACGCAAAACATCAACAAAATTTAGCGCGTTTTAAAGTTGATATCGCTTTTGTTTATAACTTCCACATTTATTCGAATTGTGCAACTAAACTTTGCAGACAATAGCGGTGATGCCTTTTCTACTGAAGTACCATGTTTCAGAAGTGCAGCTCGTGTACTGCCGGAGATATGTCGATATAAACGGAATACGCAAAACATCAACAAAATTTAGCGCGTTTTAAAGTTGATATCGCGTTTGTTTATACCTTCCACATTTATTCGAATTGTGCAACGAAACTTTGCAGAAATGAGCGGAGTCACATTTTCTACTGAAGTACCAAGTTTCAGAAGTGGAGCTCTTGTACTGCCGGAGATATGTCGATACAAACTGAATACGCAAAACATCATACAAAATTAAGCGCGTTTTAAAGTTGATATCGCTTTTGTTTATAACTTCCACATTTATATGAATTGTGCAACGAAACTTTGCAGAGATTAGCGGAGTCACATTTTCTACTGAAGTACCAAGTTTCAGAAGTGCAGCTCGTGTTCTGCCGGAGATATGTCGATACAAACTGAATACGCAAAACATCAACAAAATTTAGCGCGTTTTAAAGTTGATATCGCTTTTGTTTATAACTTCCACATTTATTCGAATTGTGCAACGAAACTTTGCAGGGATTAGCGGAGTCACATTTCCTACTGGAGTACCAAGTTTCAGATATGCAGCTCTTGTACTGCCGGAGATATGTCGATACAAACTGAATACGCAAAACATCAACAAAATTTAGCGCGTTTTAAAGTTGATATCGCTTTTGTTTATAACTTCCACA
This sequence comes from Sepiola atlantica, assembly GCA_963556195.1. Taxonomy (NCBI): domain Eukaryota; kingdom Metazoa; phylum Mollusca; class Cephalopoda; order Sepiida; family Sepiolidae; genus Sepiola; species Sepiola atlantica. The sequence continues at coordinate 28,302,889 of OY744526.1, forward strand.
TTTATTCGAACTGTGCAACGAAACTTTGCAGACAGTCGCGGATAGGCATTTTCTACTGAAGTACCAAGTTTCAGAAGTGCAGCATGTGTACTGCCGGAGATATGTCGATACAAACTGAATACGCAAAACATCAACAAAATTTAGCGCGTTTTAAAGTTGATATCGCTTTTGTTTATAACTTCCACATTTATTCGAATAGTGCAACGAAACTTTGAAGAGATTAGCGGAGTCACATTTCCTACTGAAGTACCAAGTTTCAGAAGTGCAGCTCTTGTACTGCCGGAGATATGTCGATACAAACTGAATACGCAAAACATCAACAAAATTTAGCGCGTTTTAAAGTTGATATCGCTTTTGTATATAACTTCCACATTTATTCGAATTGTGCAACTACACTTTGCGGACAGTGGCGGAGAGGAATTTTCTACTGAAGTACTGAGTTTCAGAAGTTCAGCTCGTGTACTGCCGGAGATATGTCGATACAAACGGAATACGCAAAACATCAACAAAATTTAGCGCGTTTTAAAGTTGATATCGCTTTTGTTTATAACTTCTACATTTATTCGAATTGTGCAACGAAACTTTGCACAAATTAGCGGAGTCACGTTTTCTACTGAAGTACCAAGTTTCAGAAGTGCAGCTCTTGTACTGCCGGAGATATGTCGATACAAAGTGAATACGCAAAACATCATACAAAATTAAGCGCGTTTTAAAGTTGATATCGCTTTTGTTTATAACTTCCACATTTATATGAATTGTGCAACGAAACTTTGCAGAAATTAGCGGAGTCACATTTTCTACTGAAGTACAAAGTTTCAGAAGTGCAGCTCTTGTACTGCCGGAGATATGTCGATACAAACTGAATACGCAAAACATCATACAAAATTAAGCGCGTTTTAAAGTTGATATCGCTTTTGTTTATAACTTCCACATTTATATGAATTGTGCAACGAAACTTTGCAGAGATTAGCGGAGTCACATTTCCTACTGGTGTACCAAGTTTCAGATATGCAGCGCTTGTACTGCCGGAGATATGTCGATACAAACTGAATACGCAAAACATCAACAAAATTTAGCGCGTTTTAAAGTTGATATCGCTTTTGTTTATAACTTCCACATTTATTCGAATTGTGCAACGAAACTTTGCAGACAGTCGCGGATAGGCATTTTCTACTGAAGTACCAAGTTTCAGAAGTGCAGCTCTTGTACTGCTAGAGATATGTCGATACAAACTAAATACGCAAAACATCAACAAAATTTAGCGCGTTTTAAAGTTGATATCGCTTTTGTTTATAACTTCCACATTTATTCGAATTGTGCAACGAAACTTTGCAGAGATTAGCGGAGTCACATTTTCTACTGAAGTACCGAATTTGAAGAAGTGCAGCTCTTGTACTGCCGGAGATATGTCGATACAAACTGAATACGCAAAACATCAACAAATTTAGCACGTTTTAAAGTTGATATCGCTTTTGTTTATAACTTCTACATTTATTCGAATTTTGCAACGAAACTTTGCAGACAGTCGCGGAGATACATCGTCTACTGAAGTACCAAGTTTCAGAAGTGCAGCTCTGGTACTGCCGGGGATATGTCGATACAAACTGAATACGCAAAACATCATACAAAATTAAGCGCGTTTTAAAGTTGATATCGCTTTTGTTTATAACTTCCACATTTATATGTATTGTGCAACGAAACTTTGCAGAGATTAGCGGAGTCACATTTCCTACTGAAGTACCAAGTTTCAGAAGTGCAGCTCTTGTACTGCGTGAGATATGTCGATACAAACTGAATACGCAAAACATCATACAAAATTAAGCGCGTTTTAAAGTTTATATCGCTTTTGTTTATAACTTCCACATTTATATGAATTGTGCAACGAAACTTTGCAGAGATTAGCGGAGTCACATTTTCTACTGAAGTACCAAGTTTCAGAAGTGCAGCTCTTGTACTGCCGGAGATATGTCGATACAAACTGAATACGCAAAACATCAACAAAATTAAGCGCGTTTTAAAGTTGATATCGCTTTTGTTTATAACTTCCACATTTATTCGAATTGTGCAACGAAACTTTGCAGGGATTAGCGGAGTCACATTTCCTACTGGAGTACCAAGTTTCAGAAGTGCAGCTCGTGTACTGCCGGAGATATGTCGATACAAACTGAATACGCAAAACATCAACAAGATTTAGCACGTTTTAAAGTTGATATCGCTTTTGTTTATAACTTCCACATTTATTCGAATTGTGCAACGAAACTTTGCAGACAGTCGCGGATAGGCATTTTCTACTGAAGTACCAAGTTTCAGAAGTGCAGCTCGTGTACTGCCGGAGATATGTCGATACAAACTGAATACGCAAAACATCAACAAAATTTAGCGCGTTTTAAAGTTGATATCGCTTTTGTTTATAACTTCCACATTTATTCGAATAGTGCAACGAAACTTTGAAGAGATTAACGGAGTCACATTTCCTACTGAAGTACCAAGTTTCAGAAGTGCAGCTCTTGTACTGCCGGAGATATGTCGATACAAACTGAATACGCAAAACATCAACAAAATTTAGCGCGTTTTAAAGTTGATATCGCTTTTGTTTCTAACTTCCACATTTATTCGAATTGTGCAACTACACTTTGCAGACAGTGGCGGAGAGGAATTTTCTACTGAAGTACTGAGTTTCAGAAGTGCAGCTCGTGTACTGCCGGAGATATGTCGATACAAACGGAATACGCAAAACATCAACAAAATTTAGCGCGTTTTAAAGTTGATATCGCTTTTGTTTATAACTTCTACATTTATTCGAATTGTGCAACGAAACTTTGCACAAATTAGCGGAGTCACATTTTCTACTGAAGTACCAAGTTTCAGAAGTGCAGCTCTTGTACTGCCGGAGATATGTCGATACAAAGTGAATACGCAAAACATCATACAAAATTAAGCGCGTTTTAAAATTGATATCGCTTTTGTTTATAACTTCCACATTTATATGAATTGTGCCACTAAACTTTGCAGAGATTAGCGGAGTCACATTTTCTACTGAAGTACCAAGGTTCAGAAGTGCAGCTCTTGTACTGCCGGAGATATGTCGATACAAACTGAATACGCAAGACATCAACAAAATTTAGCGCGTTTTAAAGTTGATATCGCTTTTGTTTCTAACTTCCACATTTATTCGAATTGTGCAACGAAACTTTTGCAGAGATTAGCGGAGTCACATTTTCTACTGGAGTACCAAGTTTCAGAAGTGCAGCTATTGTACTGCCGGAGATATGTCGATACAAACTAAATACGCATAACATCAACAAAATTTAGCGCGTTTTAAAGTTGATATCGCTTTTGTTTATAACTTCCACATTTATTCGAATTGTGCAACGAAACCTTGCAGGGATTAGCGGAGTCACATTTTCTACTGGAGTACCATGTTTCAGAAGTGCAGCTCTTGTACTGCCGGAGATATGTCGATACAAACTGAATACGCAAAACATCAACAAAATTTAGCGCGTTTTAAAGTTGATATCGCTTTTGTTTATAACTTCCACATTTATATGAATTGTGCAACGAAACTTTGCAGAGATTAGCGGAGTCACATTTTCTACTGAAGTAATAAAGTTCAGAAGTGCAGCTCTTGTACTGCCGGAGATATGTCGATACAAACTGAATACGCAAAACATCAACAAAATTTAGCGCGTTTTAAAGTTGATATCGCTTTTGTTTATAACTTCCACATTTATTGGAATTGTGCAACGAAACCTTGCAGGGATTAGCGGAGTCACATTTTCTACTGGAGTACGATGTTTCAGAAGTGCAGCTCTTGTACTGCCGGAGATATGTCGATACAAACTGAATACGCAAAACATCAACAAAATTTAGCGCGTTTTAAAGTTGATATCGCTTTTGTTTATAACTTCCTTATTTATTCGAATTGTGCAACGAAACTTTGCAGACAGTCGCAGATAGGGATTTTCTACTGAAGTACTAAGTTTCAGAAGTGCAGCTCGTGTACTGCCGGAGATATGTCGATACAAACTGAATACGCAAAACATCAACAAAATTTAGCGCGTTTTAAAGTTGATATCGCTTTTGTTTATAACTTCCACATTTATTCGAATTGTGCAACTAAACTTTGCAGACAGTCGCGGAGAGTAATTTTCTACTGAAGTACTGAGTTTCAGAAGTGCAGCTAGTGTACTGTCGGAGATATGTCGATACAAACGGAATACGCAAAACATCAACAAAATTTAGCGCGTTTTAAAGTTGATATCGCGTTTGTTTATACCTTCCACATTTATTCGAATTGTGCAACGAAACTTTGCAGAGATTAGCGGAGTCACATTTTCTACTGAAGTACCGAATTTGAAGAAGTGGAGCTCTTGTACTGCCGGAGATATGTCGATACAAACTGAATACGCAAAACATCATACAAAATTAAGCGCGTTTTAAAGTTGATATCGCTTTTGTTTATAACTTCCACATTTATTCGAATTGTGCAACGAAACTTTGCAGAGATTAGCGGAGTCACATTTTCTACTAAAGTATTAAGTTTCAGAAGTGCAGCTCGTGTTCTGCCGGAGATATGTCGATACAAACTGAATACGCAAAACATCAACAAAATTTAGCGCGTTTTAAAGTTGATATCGCTTTTGTTTCTAACTTCCACATTTATTCGAATTGTGCAACTACACTTTGCAGACAGTGGCGGAGAGGAATTTTCTACTGAAGTACTGAGTTTCAGAAGTGCAGCTCGTGTACTGCCGGAGATATGTCGATACAAACGGAATACGCAAAACATCAACAAAATTTAGCGCGTTTTAAAGTTGATATCGCTTTTGTTTATAACTTCTACATTTATTCGAATTGTGCAACGAAACTTTGCACAAATTAGCGGAGTCACATTTTCTACTGAAGTACCAAGTTTCAGAAGTGCAGCTCTTGTACTGCCGGAGATATGTCGATACAAACTGAATACGCAAAACTTCAACAAAATTTAGCGCGTTTTAAAGTTGATATCGCTTTTGTTTATAACTTCCACATTTATTCGAATTGTGCAACGAAACCTTGCAGGGATTAGCGGAGTCACATTTTCTACTGGAGTACCATGTTTCAGAAGTGCAGCTCTTGTACTGCCGGAGATATGTCGATACAAACTGAATACGCAAAACATCAACAAAATTTAGCGCGTTTTAAAGTTGATATCGCTTTTGTTTATAACTTCCACATTTATATGAATTGTGCAACGAAACTTTGCAGAGATTAGCGGAGTCACATTTTCTACTGAAGTACCAAGTTTCAGAAGTGCAGCTCTTGTACTGCCGGAGATATGTCGATACAAACTGAATACGCAAAACATCAACAAAATTTAGCGCGTTTTAAAGTTGATATCGCTTTTGTGTATAACTTCCGCATTTATTCGAATTGTGCAACGAAACTTTGCAGACAGTCGCGGATAGGCATTTTCCACTGAAGTACCAAGTTTCAGAAGTGCAGCTCTTGTACTGCTAGAGATATGTCGATACAAACTGAATACGCAAAACATCAACAAAATTTAGCGCGTTTTAAAGTTGATATCGCTTTTGTTTATAACTTCCACATTTATTCGAATTGTGCAACGAAACTTTGCAGAGATTAGCGGAGTAACATTTTCTACTGAAGTACCGAATTTGAAGAAGTGCAGCTCTTGTACTGCCGGAGATATGTCGATACAAACTGAATACGCAAAACATCAACAAATTTAGCACGTTTTAAAGTTGATATCGCTTTTGTTTATAACTTCCACATTTATTCGAATTGTGCAACGAAACTTTGCAGACCGTCGCGGAGATACATCGTCTACTGAAGTACCAAGTTTCAGAAGTGCAGCTCTTGTACTGCCGGGGATATGTCGATACAAACTGAATACGCAAAACATCATACAAAATTAAGCGCGTTTTAAAGTTGATATCGCTTTTGTTTATAACTTCCACATTTATATGTATTGTGCAACGAAACTTTGCAGAGATTAGCGGAGTCACATTTTCTACTGAAGTACCAAGTTTCAGAAGTGCAGCTATTGTACTGCCGGAGATATGTCGATACAAACTGAATACGCAAAACATCAACAAATTTAGCACGTTTTAAAGTTGATATCGCTTTTGTTTATAACTTCTACATTTATTCGAATTGTGCAACGAAACTTTGCAGACAGTCGCGGAGATACATCGTCTACTGAAGTACCAAGTTTCAGAAGTGCAGCTCTTGTACTGCCGGGGATATGTCGATACAAACTGAATACGCAAAACATCATACAAAATTAAGCGCGTTTTAAAGTTGATATCGCTTTTGTTTATAACTTCCACATTTATATGTATTGTGCAACGAAACTTTGCAGAGATTAGCGGAGTCACATTTTCTACTGAAGTACCAAGTTTCAGAAGTGCAGCTCTTGTACTGCGTGAGATATGTCGATACAAACTGAATACGCAAAACATCATACAAAATTAAGCGCGTTTTAAAGTTGATATCGCTTTTGTTTATAACTTCCACATTTATATGAATTGTGCAACGAAACTTTGCAGAGATTAGCGGAGTCACATTTTCTACTGAAGTACCAAGTTTCAGAAGTGCAGCTCTTGTACTGCCGGAGATATGTCGATACAAACTGAATACGCAAAACATCAACAAAATTAAGCGCGTTTTAAAGTTGATATCGCTTTTGTTTATAACTTCCACATTTATTCGAATTGTGCAACGAAACTTTGCAGGGATTAGCGGAGTCACATTTCCTACTGGAGTACCAAGTTTCAGATATGCAGCTCTTGTACTGCCGGAGATATGTCGATACAAACTGAATACGCAAAACATCAACAAAATTTAGCGCGTTTTAAAGTTGATATCGCTTTTGTTTATAACTTCCACATTTATTCGAATTGTGCAACGAAACTTTGCAGACAGTCGCGGATAGGCATTTTCTACTGACGTACCAAGTTTCAGAAGTGCAGCTCGTGTACTGCCGGAGATATGTCGATACAAACTGAATACGCAAAACATCAACAAAATTTAGCGCGTTTTAAAGTTGATATCGCTTTTGTTTATAACTTTCACATTTATTCGAATAGTGCAACGAAATTTTGAAGAGATTAACGGATTCACATTTCCTACTGAAGTACCAAGTTTTAGAAGTGCAGCTCTTGTACTGCCGGAGATATGTCGATACAAACTGAATACGCAAAACATCAACAAAATGTAGCGCGTTTTAAAGTTGATATCGCTTTTGTTTCTAACTTCCACATTTATTCGAATTGTGCAACTACACTTTGCAGACAGTGGCGGAGAGGAATTTTCTACTGAAGTACTGAGTTTCAGAAGTGCAGCTCGTGTACTACCGGAGATATGTCGATACAAACGGAATACACAAAACATCAACAAAATTTAGCGCGTTTTAAAGTTGATATCGCTTTTGTTTATAACTTCTACATTTATTCGAATTGTGCAACGAAACTTTGCACAAATTAGCGGAATCACAGTTTCTACTGAAGTACCAAGTTTCAGAAGTGCAGCTCTTGTACTGCCGGAGATATGTCGATACAAAGTGAATACGCAAAACATCATACAAAATTAAGCGCGTTTTAAAGTTGATATCGCTTTTGTTTATAACTTCCACATTTATATAAATTGTGCCACGAAACTTTGCAGAGATTAGCGGAGTCACATTTTCTACTGAAGTACCAAGGTTCAGAAGTGCAGCTCTTGTACTGCCGGAGATATGTCGATACAAACTGAATACGCAAAACATCAACAAAATTTAGCGCGTTTTAAAGTTGATATCGCTTTTGTTTCTAACTTCCACATTTATTCGAATTGTGCAACGAAACTTTTGCAGAGATCAGCGGAGTCACATTTTCTACTGGAGTACCAAGTTTCAGAAGTGCAGCTATTGTACTGCCGGAGATATGTCGATACAAACTGAATACGCAAAACATCAACAAAATTTAGCGCGTTTTAAAGTTGATATCGCTTTTGTTTATAACTTCCACATTTATTCGAATTGTGCAACGAAACCTTGCAGGGATTAGCGGAGTCACATTTTCTACTGGAGTACCATGTTTCAGAAGTGCAGCTTTTGTACTGCCGGAGATATGTCGATACAAACTGAATACGCAAAACATCAACAAAATTTAGCGCGTTTTAAAGTTGATATCGCTTTTGTTTATAACTTCCACATTTATTCGAATTGTGCAACGAAACTTTGCAGACAGTCGCAGATAGGAATTTTCTACTGAAGTACCAAGTTTCAGAAGTGCAGCCCGTGTACTGCCGGAGATATGTCGATACAAACTGAATATGCAAAACATCAACCAAATTTAGCGCGTTTTAAAGTTGATATCGCTTTTGTTTATCACTTCCACATTTATTCGAATTGTGCAACGAAACTTTGAAGAGATTAGCTGAGTCACATTTCCTACTGAAGTTACAAGTTTCAGAAGTGCAGCTCTTGTACTGCCGGAGATATGTCGATACAAACTGAATACGCAAAACATCATACAAAATTAAGCGCGTTTTAAAGTTGATATCGCTTTTGTTTATAACTTCCACATTTATATGAATTGTGCAACGAAACTTTGCAGAGATCAGCGGAGTCACATTTTCTACTGAAGTACCAAGTTTCAGAAGTGCAGCTCTTGTACTGCCGGAGATATGTCGATACAAACTGAATACGCAAAACATCAACAAAATTTAGCGCGTTTTAAAGTTGATATCGCTTTTGTGTATAACTTCCGCATTTATTCGAATTGTGCAACGAAACTTTGCAGACAGTCGCGGATAGGCATTTTCTACTGAAGTACCAAGTTTCAGAAGTGCAGCTCTTGTACTGCTAGAGATATGTCGATACAAACTGAATACGCAAAACATCAACAAAATTTAGCGCGTTTTAAAGTTGATATCGCTTTTGTTTATAACTTCCACATTTATTCGAATTGTGCAACGAAACTTTGCAGAGATTTGCGGAGTCACATTTTCTACTGAAGTACCGAATTTGAAGAAGTGCAGCTCTTGTACTGCCGGAGATATGTCGATACAAACTGAATACGCAAAACATCAACAAATTTAGCACGTTTTAAAGTTGATATCGCTTTTGTTTATAACTTCCACATTTATTCGAATTGTGCAACGAAACTTTGCAGACCGTCGCGGAGATACATCGTCTACTGAAGTACCAAGTTTCAGAAGTGCAGCTCTTGTACTGCCGGGGATATGTCGATACAAACTGAATACGCAAAACATCATACAAAATTAAGCGCGTTTTAAAGTTGATATCGCTTTTGTGTATAACTTCCACATTTATATGTATTGTGCAACGAAACTTTGCAGAGATTAGCGGAGTCACATTTTCTACTGAAGTACCGAATTTGAAGAAGTGCAGCTCTTGTACTGCCGGAGATATGTCGATACAAACTGAATACGCAAAACATCAACAAATTTAGCACGTTTTAAAGTTGATATCGCTTTTGTTTATAACTTCTACATTTATTCGAATTGTGCAACGAAACTTTGCAGACAGTCGCGGAGATACATCGTCTACTAGAGTACCAAGTTTCAGAAGTGCAGCTCTTGTACTGCCGGGGATATGTCGATACAAACTGAATACGCAAAACATCATACAAAATTAAGCGCGTTTTAAAGTTGATATCGCTTTTGTTTATAACTTCCACATTTATATGTATTGTGCAACGAAACTTTGCAGAGATTAGCGGAGTCACATTTTCTACTGAAGTACCAAGTTTCAGAAGTGCAGCTCTTGTACTGCGTGAGATATGTCGATACAAACTGAATACGCAAAACATCATACAAAATTAAGCGCGTTTTAAAGTTGATATCGCTTTTGTTTATAACTTCCACATTTATATGAATTGTGCAACGAAACTTTGCAGAGATTAGCGGAGTCACATTTTCTACTGAAGTACCAAGTTTCAGAAGTGCAGCTCTTGTACTGCCGGAGATATGTCGATACAAACTGAATACGCAAAACATCAACAAAATTAAGCGCGTTTTAAAGTTGATATCGCTTTTGTTTATAACTTCCACATTTATTCGAATTGTGCAACGAAACTTTGCAGAGATTAGCGGAGTCACATTTCCTACTGGAGTACCAAGTTTCAGATATGCAGCTCTTGTACTGCCGGAGATATGTCGATACAAACTGAATACGCAAAACATCAACAAAATTTAGCGCGTTTTAAAGTTGATATCGCTTTTGTTTATAACTTCCACATTTATTCGAAGTGTGCAACGAAACTTTGCAGACAGTCGCGGATAGGCATTTTCTACTGACGTACCAAGTTTCAGAAGTGCAGCTCGTGTACTGCCGGAGATATGTCGATACAAACTGAATACGCAAAACATCAACAAAATTTAGCGCGTTTTAAAGTTGATATCGCTTTTGTTTATAACTTTCACATTTATTCGAATAGTGCAACGAAATTTTGAAGAGATTAACGGATTCACATTTCCTACTGAAGTACCAAGTTTCAGAAGTGCAGCTCTTGTACTGCCGGAGATATGTCGATACAAACTGAATACGCAAAACATCAACAAAATGTAGCGCGTTTTAAAGTTGATATCGCTTTTGTTTCTAACTTCCACATTTATTCGAATTGTGCAACTACACTTTGCAGACAGTGGCGGAGAGGAATTTTCTACTGAAGTACTGAGTTTCAGAAGTGCAGCTCGTGTACTGCCGGAGATATGTCGATACAAACGGAATACGCAAAACATCAACAAAATTTAGCGCGTTTTAAAGTTGATATCGCTTTTGTTTATAACTTCTACATTTATTCGAATTGTGCAACGAAACTTTGCACAAATTAGCGGAGTCACAGTTTCTACTGAAGTACCAAGTTTCAGAAGTGCAGCTCTTGTACTGCCGGAGATATGTCGATACAAAGTGAATACGCAAAACATCATACAAAATTAAGCGCGTTTTAAAGTTGATATCGCTTTTGTTTATAACTTCCACATTTATATAAATTGTGCCACGAAACTTTGCAGAGATTAGCGGAGTCACATTTTCTACTGAAGTACCAAGGTTCAGAAGTGCAGCTGTTGTACTGCCGGAGATATGTCGATACAAACTGAATACGCAAAACATCAACAAAATTTAGCGCGTTTTAAAGTTGATATCGCTTTTGTTTCTAACTTCCACATTTATTCGAGTTGTGCAACGAAACTTTTGCAGAGATCAGCGGAGTCACATTTTCTACTGGAGTACCAAGTTTCAGAAGTGCAGCTATTGTACTGCCGGAGATATGTCGATACAAACTGAATACGCAAAACATCAACAAAATTTAGCGCGTTTTATAGTTGATATCGCTTTTGTTTATAACTTCCACATTTATTCGAATTGTGCAACGAAACCTTGCAGGGATTAGCGGAGTCACATTTTCTACTGGAGTACCATGTTTCAGAAGTGCAGCTCTTGTACTGCCGGAGATATGTCGATACAAACTGAATACGCAAAACATCAACAAAATTTAGCGCGTTTTAAAGTTGATATCGCTTTTGTTTATAACTTCCACATTTATTCGAATTGTGCAACGAAACTTTGCAGACAGTCGCAGATAGGAATTTTCTACTGAAGTACCAAGTTTCAGAAGTGCAGCTCGTGTACTGCCGGAGATATGTCGATACAAACTGAATACGCAAAACATCAACCAAATTTAGCGCGTTTTAAAGTTGATATCGCTTTTGTTTATCACTTCCACATTTATTCGAATTGTGCAACGAAACTTTGAAGAGATTAGCGGAGTCACATTTCCTACTGAAGTTACAAGTTTCAGAAGTGCAGCTCTTGTACTGCCGGAGATATGTCGATACAAACTGAATACGCAAAACATCATACAAAATTAAGCGCGTTTTAAAGTTGATATCGCTTTTGTTTATAACTTCCACATTTATATGAATTGTGCAACGAAACTTTGCAGAGATTAGCGGAGTCACATTTTCTACTGAAGTATTAAGTTTCAGAAGTGCAGCTCTTGTACTGCCGGAGATATGTCGATACAAACTGAATACGCAAAACATCATACAAAATTAAGCGCGTTTTAAAGTTGATATCGCTTTTGTTTATAACTTCCACATTTATATGAATTGTGCAACGAAACTTTGCAGAGATTAGCGGAGTCACATTTTCTACTGAAGTACCAAGTTTCAGAAGTGCAGCTCTTGTACTGCCGGAGATATGTCGATACAAACTGAATACGCAAAACATCAACAAAATTTAGCGCGTTTTAAAGTTGATATCGCTTTTGTTTATAACTTCCGCATTTATTCGAATTGTGCAACGAAACTTTGCAGACAGTCGCGGATAGGCATTTTCTACTGAAGTACCAAGTTTCAGAAGTGCAGCTCTTGTACTGCTAGAGATATGTCGATACAAACTGAATACGCAAAACATCAACAAAATTTAGCGCGTTTTAAAGTTGATATCGCTTTTGTTTATAACTTCCACATTTATTGGAATTGTGCAACGAAACTTTGCAGAGATTAGCGGAGTCACATTTTCTACTGAAGTACCGAATTTGAAGAAGTGCAGCTCTTGTACTGCCGGAGATATGTCGATACAAACTGAATACGCAAAACATCAACAAATTTAGCACGTTTTAAAGTTGATATCGCTTTTGTTTATAACTTCCACATTTATTCGAATTGTGCAACGAAACTTTGCAGACAGTCGCGGAGATACATCGTCTACTGAAGTACCAAGTTTCAGAAGTGCAGCTCTTGTACTGCCGGAGATATGTCGATACAAACTGAATACGCAAAACATCAACAAAATTTAGCGCGTTTGCTTGTAGATATCGCTTTTGTTTATAACTTCCACATTTATATGAAGTGTGCTACGAAACTTTGCAGACAGTCGCCGAAAGGCATTTCCTACTAAAGTACCAAGTTTCAGAAGTGCAGCTCTTGTACTGCCGGAGATATGTCGATACAAACTTAATACGCAAAACATCAACAAAATTTAGCGCGTTTGCTTGTAGATATCGCTTTTGTTTATAACTTCCACATTTATTAGAATTGTGCAACGAAACTTTGCAGAGATTAGCGGAGTCACATTTTCTACTGAAGTACCAAGTTTCAGAAGTGCAGCTCTTGTACTGCTGGAGATATATCGATACAAACTGAATACGCAAAACATCAACAAAATTTAGCGCGTTTTAAAGTGGATATCGCTTATGTTTTTAACTTCCACATTTATTCGAATTGTGCAACGAAACTTTGCAGAGATTAGCGGAGATAAATTTTCTACTGAAGTACCAAGTTTCAGAAGTGCAGCTCTTGTACTGCCGGAGATATGTCGATACAAACTGAATACGCAAAACATCAACAAAATTGAGCGCGTTTTAAAATTGATATCGCTTTTGTTTATAACTTCCACATTTATTCGAATTGTGCAACGAAACTTTGCAGTGATTAGCGGAGTCACATGTTCTACTGAAGTACCAAGTTTCAGAAGTGCAGCTCTTGTACTGCCGGAGATATGTCGATACAAACTGAATACGTAAAACATCAACAAAAGTTAGCGCGTTTTAAAGTTATTATCGCTTTTGTTTATAACTTCCACATTTATTCGAATTGTGCAACGAAACTTTGCAGACAGTAGCGGAGATACATCGTCTACTGAAGTACCAAGTTTTAGAAGTGCAGCTCTGTTACTGCCTGAGATATGTCGATACAAACTTAATACGCAAAACATCAACAAAATTTAGCGCGTTTTAAAGTTGATATCGCTTTTGTTTATAACTTCCACATTTATTCGAATTGTGCAACGAAACTTTGCAGACAGTCGCGGAGATACATCGTCTACTGAAGTACCAAGTTTCAGAAGTGCAGCTCTTGTACTGCCGGAGATATGTCGATACAAACTGAATACGCAAAACATCATACAAAATTAAGCGCGTTTTAAAGTTGATATCGCTTTTGTTTATAACTTCCACATTTAATCGAATTGTGCAACGAAACTTCGCAGAGATTAGCGGAGTCACATTTTCTACTGAAGTACCAAGTGTAAGAAGTGCAGCTATTGTACTGCAGGAGATATGTCGATACAAACTGAATACGCAAAACATCAACAAAATTTAGCGCGTTTTAAAGTTGATATCGCTTTTGTTTATAACTTCCACATTTATTCGAATTGAGCAACGAAACTTTGCAGAGATCAGAGGAGTCACATTTTCTACTGAAGTACCAAGTTTCAGAAGTGCAGCTCTTGTACTGCCGGAGATATGTCGATACAAATTGAATACGTAAAACATCAAAAACATTTAGCGCGTTTTAAAGTTGATATCGCTTTTGTTTATAACTTCCACATTTATTCGAATTGTGCAACGAAACTTTGCAGACAGTCGCGGAGATACATCGTCTACTGAAGTACCAACATTCAGAAGTGCTGCTCTGGTACTGCCGGAGATATGTCGATACAAACTGAATACGCAAAACATCATACAAAATTTAGCGCGTTTTAAAGTTGATATCGCTTTTGTTTATAACTTCCACATTTATTCGAATTGTGCAACGAAACTTTGCAGAGATTAGCGGAGATACATTTTCTACTGAAGTACCAAGTTTCAGAAGTGCAGCTCTGGTACTGCCGGATATATGTCGATACAAACTGAATACGCAAAACATCAACAAAATTTAGCGCGTTTTAAAGTTGATATCGCTTTTGTTTATAAATTCCACATTTAGTCGAATTGTGCAACGAAACTTTGCAGACAGTCGCGTATAGGCATTTTCTACTGTAGTACCAAGTTCAAGAAGTGCAGCTCTTGTACTGATGGAGATATGTCGATACAAACTTAATACGCAAAACATCAACAAAATTTAGCGCGTTTTAAAGTTGATATCGCTTTTGTTTATAACTTCCACATTTATTCGAATTGTGCAACGAAACTTTGCAGACAGTCGCGGAGATACATCGTCTACTGAAGTACCAAGTTTCAGAAGTGCAGCTCTTGTACTGCCGGAGATATGTCGATACAAACTGAATACGCAAAACATCATACAAAATTAAGCGCGTTTTAAAGTTGATATCGCTTTTGTTTATAACTTCGACATTTATATGAATTGTGCAACGAAACGTTGCAGAGATTAGCGGAGTCACATTTTCTACTGAAGTACCAAGTGTCAGATGTGCAGCTCTTGTACTGCCGGAGATATGTCGATACTAACTGAATACGCAAAACATCAACAAAACTTAGCGCGTTTTAAAGTTGATATCGCTTTTGTTTATAACTTCCACATTTATTCGAATTGTGCAACGAAACTTTGCAGAGATTAGCGGAGATACATTTTCTACTGACGTACCAAGTTTCAGAAGTGCAGCTCTTGTACTGCCGGAGATATGTCGATACAAACTGAATACGAAAAACTTCAACAACATTTAGCGCGTTTTAAAGTTGATATCGCTTTTGTTTATAACTTCCACATTTATTCGAATTGTGCAACGAAACTTTGCAGACAGTCGCCGAAAGGCATTTCCTACTAGAGTACCAAGTTTCAGAAGTGCAGCTCTTGTACTGCCGGAGACATGTCGATACAAACTGAATACGTAAAACATCAAAAAAATTAAGCGCGTTTTAAAGTTGATATCGCTTTTGTTTATAACTTCCACATTTATTCGAATTGTGCAACGAAACTTCGCAGACAGTCGCGGAGATACATCGTCTACTGAATTACCAAGTTTCAGAAGTGCAGCTCTGGTACCGCCGGAGATATGTCGATACAAACTGAATACGCAAAACATCATACAAAATTTAGCGCGTTTTAAAGTTGTTATCGCTTTTGTTTATAACTTCCACATTTATTCGAATTGTGCAACGAAACTTTGCAGAGATTAGCGGAGATAAATTTTCTACTGAAGTACCAAGTTTCAGAAGTGCAGCTCTTGTACTGCCGGAGATATGTCGATACAAACTTAATACGCAAAACATCAACAAAATTTAGCGCGTTTTAAAGTTGATATCGCTTTTGTTTATAACTTCCACATTTATTCGAATTGTGCAACGAAACTTTGCAGACAGTCGCGGAGATACATCGTCTACTGAAGTACCAAGTTTCAGAAGTGCAGCTCTTGTACTGCGGGAGATATGTCGATACAAACTGAATACGCAAAACATCATACAAAATTAAGCGCGTTTTAAAGTTGATATCGCTTTTGTTTATAACTTCCACATTTATATGAATTGTGCAACGAAACTTTGCAGAGATTAGCGGAGTCACATTTACTACTGAAGTACCAAGTTTCAGAAGTGCAGCTATTGTACTGCCGGAGATAGGTCGATACAAACTGAATACGCAAAACATCAACAAAATTTAGCGCGTTTTAAAGTTGATATCGCTTTTGTTTATAACTTCCACATTTATTCGAATTGTGCAACGAAACTTTGCAGAGATTAGCGGAGTCACATTTACTACTGAAGTACCAAGTTTCAGAAGTGCAGCTCTTGTACTGCCGGAGATATGTCGATACAAACTGAATACGCAAAACATCAACAAAATTTAGCGCGTTTTAAAGTTGATATCGCTTTTGTTTATAACTTCCACATTTATTCGAATTGTGCAACGAAACTTTGCAGACAGTCGCCGAAAGGCATTTCCTACTGAAGTACCAAGTTTCAGAAGTGCAGCTCTTGTACTACCGGAGATATGTCGATACAAACTGAATACGCAAAACATCAACAAAATTTAGCGCGTTTTAAAGTTGATATCGCTTTTGTTTATAACTTCCACATTTATTCGAATTGTGCAACAAAACTTTGCAGAGATCAGCGGAGTCACATTTTCTACTGAAGTACCAAGTTTCAGAAGTGCAGCTCTTGTACTGCCGGAGATATGTCGATACAAACTGAATACGTAAAACATCAAAAAAATTAAGCGCGTTTTAAAGTTGATATCGCTTTTGTTTATAACTTCCACATTTGTTCGAATTGTGCAACGAAACTTTGCAGACAGTCGCGGAGATACATCGTCTACTGAATAACCAAGTTTCAGAAGTGCTGCTCTGGTACTGCCGGAGATATGTCGATACAAACTGAATACGCAAAACATCATACAAAATTTAGCGCGTTTTAAAGTTGATACTGCTTTTGTTTATAACTTCCACATTTATTCGAATTGTGCAACGAAACTTTGCAGAGATTAGCGGAGATACATTTTCTACTAATGTACTAAGTTTCAGAAGTGCAGCTCTGGTACTGCCGGATATATGTCGATACAAACTGAATACGCAAAACATTAACAAAATTTAGCGCGTTTTAAAGTTGATATCGCTTTTGTTTATAACTTCCACATTTAGTCGAATTGTGCAACGAAACTTTGCAGACAGTCGCGGATAGGCATTTTCTACTGAAGTACCAAGTTTCAGAAGTGCAGCTCTTGTACTGCCGGAGATATGTCGATACAAACTTAATACGCAAAACATCAACAAAATTTAGCGCGTTTTAAAGTTTATATCGCTTTTGTTGATAACTTCCACATTTATTCGAATTGTGCAACGAAACTTTGCAGACAGTCGCGGAGATACATCGTCTACTGAAGTACCAAGTTTCAGAAGTGCAGCTCTGTAACTGCCGGAGATATGTCGATACAAACTGAATACGCAAAACATCATACAAAATTAAGCGCGTTTTAAAGTTGATATCGCTTTTGTTTATAACTTCAACATTTATTCGAATTGTGCAACGAAACTTTCCAGAGATTAGCGGAGTCACATTTACTACTGAAGTACTAAGTTTCAGAAGTGCAGCTCTTGTACTGCCAGAGATATGTCGATACAAACTGAATACGCAAAACATCAACAAAATTTAGCGCGTTTTAAAGTTGATATCGCTTTTGTTTATAACTTCCACATTTATTCGAATTGTGCAACGAAACTTTGCAGACAGTCGCCGAAAGGCATTTCCTACTGAAGTACCAAGTTTCAGAAGTGCAGCTCTTGTACTGCCGGAGATATGTCGATACAAACTGAATACGCAAAACATCAACAAAATTTAGCGCGTTTTAAAGTTGATATCGCTTTTGTTTATAACTTCCACATTTATTCGAATTGTGCAACGAAACTTTGCAGAGATCAGCGGAGTCACATTTTCTACTGAAGTACCAAGTTTCAGAAGTGCAGCTCTTGTACTGCCGGAGATATGTCGATACAAACTGAATACGTAAAACATCAAAAAAATTAAGCGCGTTTTAAAGTTGATATCGCTTTTGTTTATAACTTCCACATTTATTCGAATTGTGCAACGAAACTTTGCAGACAGTCGCAGATAGGCATTTTCTACTGAAGTACCAAGTTTCAGAAGTGCAGCTCTTGTACTGCCGGAGATATGTCGATACAAACTTAATACGCAAAACATCAACAAAATTTAGCGCGTTTTAAAGTTGATATCGCTTTTGTTTATAACGTCCACATTTATTCGAATTGTGCAACGAAACTTTGCAGACAGTCGCGGAGATACATCGTCTACTGAAGAACCAAGTTTCAGAAGTGCAGCTCTTGTACTGCCGGCGATATGTCGATACAAACTGAATACGCAAAACATCATACAAAATTAAGCGCGTTTTAAAGTAGATATCGCTTTTGTTTATAACTTCCACATTTATATGAATTGTGCAACGAAACGTTGCAGAGATTAGCGGAGTCACATTTTCTACTGAAGTACCAAGTTTCAGAAGTGCAGCTCTTGTACTGCCGGAGATATGTCGATACAAACTGAATACGCAAAACATCAACAAATCGTAGCGCGTTTTAAAGTTGATATCGCTTTTGTTTATAACTTCTACATTTATTCGAATTGTGCAACGAAACTTTGCAGAGATTAGCGGAGATACATTTTCTACTGACGTACCAAGTTTCAGAAGTGCAGCTCTTGTACTGCCGGAGATATGTCGATACAAACTTAATACGCAAAACATCAACAAAATTTAGCGCGTTTTAAAGTTGATATCGCTTTTGTTTATAACTTCAACATTTATTCGAATTGTGCAACGAAACTTTGCAGACAGTCGCCGAAAGGCATTTCCTACTACAGTACCAAGTTTCAGAAGTGCAGCTCTTGTACTGCCGGAGACATGTCGATACAAACTGAATACGTAAAACATCAAAAAAATTAAGCGCGTTTTAAAGTTGATATCGCTTTTGTTTATAACTTCCACATTTATTCGAATTGTGCAACGAAACTTCGCAGACAGTCGCGGAGATACATCGTCTACTGAATTACCAAGTTTCAGAATTGCAGCTCTGGTACTGCCGGAGATATGTCGATACAAACTGAATACGCAAAACATCATACAAAATTTAGCGCGTTTTAAAGTTGATATCGCTTTTGTTTATAACTTCCACATTTATTGGAATTGTGCAACGAAACTTTGCAGGGATAAGCGGAGTCACAGTTTCTACTGAAGTACCATGTTTCAGAAGTGCAGCTCTTGTACTGCCGGAGATATGTCGATACAAACTGAATACGCAAAACATCAACAAAATTTAGCGCGTTTTAAAGTTGATATCGCTTTTGTTTATAACTACCACATTTATTCGAATTGTGCAACGAAACTTTGCAGAGCTTAGCGGAGTCACATCGTCTACTGAAGTACCAAGTTTCAGAAGTGCCGCTTTTGTACAGCCGGAGATATGTCGATACAAACTGAATACGCAAAACATCATACAAAATAAAGCGCGTTTTAAAGTTGATATCGCTTTTGTTTATAACTTCCACATTTATATGAATTGTGCAACGAAACTTTGCAGAGATTAGCGGAGTCACATTTTCTACTGAAGTACCAAGTGTAAGAAGTGCAGCTATTGTACTGCCGGAGATATGTCGATACAAACTGAATACGCAAAACATCAACAAAATTTAGCGCGTTTTAAAGTTGATATCGCTTTTGTTTATAACTTCCACATTTATTCGAATTGAGCAACGAAACTTTGCAGAGATCAGCGGAGTCACATTTTCTACTGAAGTACCAAGCTTCAGAAGTGCAGCTCTTGTACTGCCGGAGATATGTCGATACAAACTGAATACGTAAAACATCAAAAACATTTAGCGCGTTTTAAAGTTGATATCGCTTTTGTTTATAACTTCCACATTTATTCGAATTGTGCAACGAAACTTTGCAGACAGTCGCGGAGATACATCGTCTACTGAATTCCCAAGATTCAGAAGTGCTGCTCTGGTACTGCCGGAGATATGTCGATACAAACTGAATACGCAAAACATCATACAAAATTTAGCGCGTTTTAAAGTTGATATCGCTTTTGTTTATAACTTCCACATTTATTCGAATTGTGCAACGAAACTTTGCAGAGATTAGCGGAGATACATTTACTACTGAAGTACCAAGTTTCAGAAGTGCAGCTCTGGTACTGCCGGATATATGTCGATACAAACTGAATACGCAAAACATCAACAAAATTTAGCGCGTTTTAAAGTTGATATCGCTTTTGTTTATAAATTCCACATTTAGTCGAATTGTGCAACGAAACTTTGCAGACAGTCGCGGATAGGCATTTTCTACTGTAGTACCAAGTGCAAGAAGTGCAGCTCTTGTACTGATGGAGACATGTCGATACAAACTTAATACGCAAAACATCAACAAAATTTAGCCCGTTTTAAAGTTGATATCGCTTTTGTTTATAACTTCCACATTTATTCGAATTGTGCAACGAAACTTTGCAGACAGTCGCGGAGATATATCGTCTACTGAAGTACCAAGTTTAAGAAGTGTAGCTGTTGTACTGCCGGAGATATGTCGATACAAACTGAATACGCAAAACATCATACAAAATTAAGCGCGTTTTAAAGTTGATACTGCTTTTGTTTATAACTTCCACATTTATTCGAATTGTGCAACGAAACTTTGCAGAGATTAGCGGAGTCACATTTTCTACTGAAGTACCAAGTTTCAGAAGTGCAGCTATTGTACTGCCGGAGATATGTCGATACAAACTGAATACGCAAAACATTAACAAATTTAGCGCGTTTTAAAGTTGATATCGCTTTTGTTTATAACTTCCACATTTATTCGAATTGTGCAACGAAACTTTGCAGAGATAAGCGGAGTCACATTTACTACTGAAGTACCAAGTTTCAGAAGTGCAGCTCTTGTACTGCCGGAGATATGTCGATACAAACGGAATACGCAAAACATCAACAAAATTAAGCGCGTTTTAAAGTTGATATCGCTTTTGTTGATAACTTCCACATTTATTCGAATTGTGTAACGAAACTTTGCAGACAGTCGCGGAGATACATCGTCTACTGAATTACCAAGTTTCAGAAGTGCTGCCCTGGTACTGCCGGAGATATGTCAATACAAACTGAATACGCAAAACATCATATAAAATTTAGCGCGTTTTAAAGTTAGTATCGCTTTTGTTTATAACTTCCACATTTATTCGAATTGTGCAAGGAAACTTTGCAGAGATAAGCGGAGATACATTTACTACTGAAGTACCAAGTGGCAGAAGTGCAGCTCTGGTACTGCCGGATATATGTCGATACAAACTGAATACGCAAAACATCAACAAAATTAAGCGCGTTTTAAAGTTGATATCGCTTTTGTTTATAACTTCCACATTTAGTCGAATTGTGCAACGAAACTATGCAGACAGTCGCAGATAGGCATTTTCTACTGAAGTACCAAGTTTCAGAAGTGCAGCTCTTGTACTGCCGGAGATATGTCGATACAAACTTAATACGCAAAACATCAACAAAATTTAGCGCGTTTTAAAGTTGATATCGCTTTTGTTTATAACTTCCACATTTATTCGAATTGTGCAACGAAACTTTGCAGAGATTAGCGGAGTCACATTTACTACTGAAGTACCAAGTTTCAGAAGTGCAGCTATTGTACTGCCGGAGATATGTCGATACAAACTGAATACGCAAAACATTAACAAAATTTAGCGCGTTTTAAAGTTGATATCGCTTTTGTTTATAACTTCCACATTTATTCGAATTGTGCAACGAAACTTTGCAGAGATTAGCGGAGTCACATTTACTACTGAAGTACCAAGTTTCAGAAGTGCAGCTCTTGTACTGCCGGAGATATGTCGATACAAACTGAATACGCAAAACATCAACAAAATTTAGCGCGTTTTAAAGTTGATATCGCTTTTGTTGATAACTTCCACATTTATTCGAATTGTGTAACGAAACTTTGCAGACAGTCGCGGAGATACATCGTCTACTGAATTACCAAGTTACAGAAGTGCTGCCCTGGTACTGCCGGAGATATGTCAATACAAACTGAATACGCAAAACATCATACAAAATTTAGCGCGTTTTAAAGTTAGTATCGCTTTTGTTTATAACTTCCACATTTATTCGAATTGTGCAAGGAAACTTTGCAGAGATAAGCGGAGATACATTTACTACTGAAGTACCAAGTGGCAGAAGTGCAGCTCTGGTACTGCCGGATATATGTCGATACAAACTGAATACGCAAAACATCAACAAAATTTAGCGCGTTTTAAAGTTGATATCGCTTTTGTTTATAACTTCCACATTTAGTCGAATTGTGCAACGAAACTATGCAGACAGTCGCAGATAGGCATTTTCTACTGAAGTACCAAGTTTCAGAAGTGCAGCTCTTGTACTGCCGGAGATATGTCGATACAAACTTAATACGCAAAACATCAACAAAATTTAGCGCGTTTTAAAGTTGATATCGCTTTTGTTTATAACTTCCACATTTATTCGAATTGTGCAACGAAACTTTGCAGAGATTAGCGGAGTCACATTTTCTACTGAAGTACCAAGTTTCAGAAGTGCAGCTATTGTACTGCCGGAGATATGTCGATACAAACTGAATACGCAAAACATTAACAAAATTTAGCGCGTTTTAAAGTTGATATCGCTTTTGTTTATAACTTCCACATTTATTCGAATTGTGCAACGAAACTTTGCATACAGTCGCGGAGTCACATTTACTACTGAAGTACCAAGTTTCAGAAGTGCAGCTCTTGTACTGCCGGAGATATGTCGATACAAACTGAATACGCAAAACATCAACAAAATTTAGCGCGTTTTAAAGTTGATATCGCTTTTGTTGATAACTTCCACATTTATTCGAATTGTGTAACGACACTTTGCAGACAGTCGCGGAGATACATCGTCTACTGAATTACCAAGTTTCAGAAGTGCTGCCCTTGTACTGCCGGAGATATGTCAATACAAACTGAATACGCAAAACATCATACAAAATTTAGCGCGTTTTAAAGTTAGTATCGCTTTTGTTTATAACTTCCACATTTATTCGAATTGTGCAAGGAAACTTTGCAGAGATAAGCGGAGATACATTTACTACTGAAGTACCAAGTGGCAGAAGTGCAGCTCTGGTACTGCCGGATATATGTCGATACAAACTGAATACGCAAAACATCAACAAAATTTAGCGCGTTTTAAAGTTGATATCGCTTTTGTTTATAACTTCCACATTTAGTCGAATTGTGCAACGAAACTATGCAGACAGTCGCAGATAGGCATTTTCTACTGAAGTACCAAGTTTCAGAAGTGCAGCTCTTGTACTGCCGGAGATATGTCGATACAAACTTAATACGCAAAACATCAACAAAATTTAGCGCGTTTTAAAGTTGATATCGCTTTTGTTTATAACTTCCACATTTATTCGAATTGTGCAACGAAACTTTGCAGACAGTCGCGGAGATACATCGTCTACTGAAGTACCAAGTTTCAGAAGTGCAGCTCTTGTACTGCCGGAGATATGTCGATACAAACTGAATACGCAAAACATCATACAAAATTAAGCGCGTTTTAAAGTTGATATCGCTTTTGTTTATAACTTCCACATTTATATGAATTGTGCAACGAAACGTTGCAGTGATTAGCGGAGTCACATTTTCTACTGAAGTACCAAGTTTCAGATGTGCAGCTCTTGTACTGCCGGAGATATGTCGATACCAACTGAATACGCAAAACATCAACAAAACTTAGCGCGTTTTAAAGTTGATATCGCTTTTGTTTATAACTTCCACATTTATTCGAATTGTGCAACGAAACTTTGCAGAGATTAGCGGAGATACATTTGCTACTGACGTACCAAGTTTCAGAAGTGCAGCTCTTGTACTGCCGGAGATATGTCAATACAAACTGAATACGCAAAACATCAACAACATTTAGCGCGTTTTAAAGTTGATATCGCTTTTGTTTATAACTTCAACATTTATTCGAATTGTGCAACGAAACTTTGCAGACAGTCGCCGAAAGGCATTTCCTACTAGAGTACCAAGTTTCAGAAGTGCAGCTCTTGTACTGCCGGAGACATGTCGATACAAACTGAATACGTAAAACATCAAAAAAATTAAGCGCGTTTTAAAGTTGATATCGCTTTTGTTTATTACTTCCACATTTATTCGAATTGTGCAACGAAACTTCGCAGACAGTCGCGGAGATACATCGTCTACTGAATTACCAAGTTTCAGAAGTGCAGCTCTGGTACTGCCGGAGATATGTCGATACAAACTGAATACGCAAAACATCATACAAAATTTAGCGCGTTTTAAAGTTGATATCGCTTTTGTTTATAACTTCCACATTTATTCGAATTGTGCAACGAAACTTTGCAGAGATTAGCGGAGATAAATTTTCTACTGAAGTACCAAGTTTCAGAAGTGCAGCTCTTGTACTGCCGGAGATATGTCGATACAAACTTATTACGCAAAACATCAACAAAATTTAGCGCGTTTTAAAGTTGATATCGCTTTTGTTTATAACTTCCACATTTATTCGAATTGTGCAACGAAACTTTGCAGACAGTCGCGGATAGGCATTTTCTACTGTAGTACCAAGTTCAAGAAGTGCAGCTCTTGTACTGATGGAGATATGTCGATACAAACTTAATACGCAAAACATCATACAAAATTTAGCCCGTTTTAAAGTTGATATCGCTTTTGTTTATAACTTCCACATTTATTCGAATTGTGCAACGAAACTTTGCAGACAGTCGCGGAGATATATCGTCTACTGAAGTACCAAGTTTCAGAAGTGCAGCTCTTGTACTGCCGGAGATATGTCGATACAAACTGAATACGCAAAAAATCATACAAAATTAAGCGCGTTTTAAAGTTGATATCGCTTTTGTTTATAACTTCCACATTTATATGAATTGTGCAACGAAACTTTGCAGAGATTAGCGGAGTCACATTTTCTACTGAAGTACCAAGTTTCAGAAGTGCAGCTATTGTACTGCCGGAGATATGTCGATACAAACTGAATACGCAAAACATTAACAAAATTTAGCGCGTTTTAAAGTTGATATCGCTTTTGTTTATAACTTCCACATTTATTCGAATTGTGCAACGAAACTTTGCAGAGATTAGCGGAGTCACATTTACTACTGAAGTACCAAGTTTCAGAAGTGCAGCTCTTGTACTGCCGGAGATATGTCGATACAAACTGAATACGCAAAACATCAACAAAATTTAGCGCGTTTTAAAGTTGATATCGCTTTTGTTGATAACTTCCACATTTATTCGAATTGTGTAACGAAACTTTGCAGACAGTCGCGGAGATACATCGTCTACTGAATTACCAAGTTTCAGAAGTGCTGCCCTGGTACTGCCGGAGATATGTCAATACAAACTGAATACGCAAAACATCATACAAAATTTAGCGCGTTTTAAAGTTAGTATCGTTTTTGTTTATAACTTCCACATTTATTCGAATTGTGCAAGGAAACTTTGCAGAGATAAGCGGAGATACATTTACTACTGAAGTACCAAGTGGCAGAAGTGCAGCTCTGGTACTGCCGGATATATGTCGATACAAACTGAATACGCAAAACATCAACAAAATTTAGCGCGTTTTAAAGTTGATATCGCTTTTGTTTATAACTTCCACATTTAGTCGAATTGTGCAACGAAACTATGCAGACAGTCGCAGATAGGCATTTTCTACTGAAGTACCAAGTTTCAGAAGTGCAGCTCTTGTACTGCCGGAGATATGTCGATACAAACTGAATACGCAAAACATCAACAAAATTTAGCGCGTTTTAAAGTTGATATCGCTTTTGTTTATAAATTCCACATTTAGTCGAATTGTGCAACGAAACTTTGCAGACAGTCGCGGATAGGCATTTTCTACTGTAGTACCAAGTTCAAGAAGTGCAGCTCTTGTACTGATGAAGATATGTCGATACAAACTTAATACGCAAAACATCAACAAAATTTAGCCCGTTTTAAAGTTGATATCGCTTTTGTTTATAACTTCCACATTTATTCGAATTGTGCAACGAAAATTTGCAGACAGTCATGGAGATATATCGTCTACTGAAGTACCAAGTTTCAGAAGTGCAGCTCTTGTACTGCCGGAGATATGTCGATACAAACTGAATACGCAAAAAATCATACAAAATTAAGCGCGTTTTAAAGTTGATATCGCTTTTGTTTATAACTTCCACATTTATATGAATTGTGCAACGAAACTTTGCAGAGATTAGCGGAGTCAAATTTTCTACTGAAGTACCAAGTTTAAGAAGTGCAGCTATTGTACTGCCGGAGATATGTCGATACAAACTGAATACGCAAAACATTAACAAAATTTAGCGCGTTTTAAAGTTGATATCGCTTTTGTTTATAACTTCCACATTTATTCGAATTGTGCAACGAAACTTTGCAG
Source organism: Sepiola atlantica (assembly GCA_963556195.1). Taxonomy (NCBI): domain Eukaryota; kingdom Metazoa; phylum Mollusca; class Cephalopoda; order Sepiida; family Sepiolidae; genus Sepiola; species Sepiola atlantica. The sequence goes on from OY744526.1 coordinate 28,329,558, forward strand.
AGATTAGCGGAGTCACATTTACTACTGAAGTACCAAGTTTCAGAAGTGCAGCTCTTGTACTGCCGGAGATATGTCGATACAAACTGAATACGCAAAACATCAACAAAATTTAGCGCGTTTTAAAGTTGATATCGCTTTTGTTGATAACTTCCACATTTATTCGAATTGTGTAACGGAACTTTGCAGACAGTCGCGGAGATACATCGTCTACTGAATTACCAAGTTTCAGAAGTGCTGCCCTGGTACTGCCGGAGATATGTCAATACAAACTGAATACGCAAAACATCATACAAAATTTAGCGCGTTTTAAAGTTAGTATCGCTTTTGTTTATAACTTCCACATTTATTCGAATTGTGCAAGGAAACTTTGCAGAGATAAGCGGAGATACATTTACTACTGAAGTACCAAGTGGCAGAAGTGCAGCTCTGGTACTGCCGGATATATGTCGATACAAACTGAATACGCAAAACATCAACAAAATTTAGCGCGTTTTAAAGTTGATATCGCTTTTGTTTATAACTTCCACATTTAGTCGAATTGTGCAACGAAACTATGCAGACAGTCGCAGATAGGCATTTTCTACTGAAGTACCAAGTTTCAGAAGTGCAGCTCTTGTACTGCCGGAGATATGTCGATACAAACTGAATACGCAAAACATCAACAAAATTTAGCGCGTTTTAAAGTTGATATCGCTTTTGTTTATAACTTCCACATTTATTCGAATTGTGCAACGAAACTTTGCAGACAGTCGCGGAGATACATCGTCTACTGAAGTACCAAGTTTCAGAAGTGCAGCTCTTGTACTGCCGGAGATATGTCGATACAAACTGAATACGCAAAACATCATACAAAATTAAGCGCGTTTTAAAGTTGATATCGCTTTTGTTTATAACTTCCACATTTATATGAATTGTGCAACGAAACGTTGCAGAGATTAGCGGAGTCACATTTTCTACTGAAGTACCAAGTTTCAGAAGTGCAGCTCTTGTACTGCCGGAGATATGTCGATACCAACTGAATACGCAAAACATCAACAAAACTTAGCGCGTTTTAAAGTTGATATCGCTTTTGTTTATAACTTCCACATTTATTCGAATTGTGCAACGAAACTTTGCAGAGATTAGCAGAGATACATTTGCTACTGACGTACCAAGTTTCAGAAGTGCAGCTCTTGTACTGCCGGAGATATGTCGATACAAACTGAATACGCAAAACATCAACAACATTTAGCGCGTTTTAAAGTTGATATCGCTTTTGTTTATAACTTAAACATTTATTCGAATTGTGCAACGAAACTTTGCAGACAGTCGCCGAAAGGCATTTCCTACTAGAGTACCAAGTTTCAGAAGTGCAGCTCTTGTACTGCCGGAGACATGTCGATACAAACTGAATACGTAAAACATCAAAAAAATTAAGCGCGTTTTAAAGTTGATATCGCTTTTGTTTATAACTTCCACATTTATTCGAATTGTGCAACGAAACTTCGCAGACAGTCGCGGAGATACATCGTCTACTGAATTACCAAGTTTCAGAAGTGCAGCTCTGGTACTGCCGGAGATATGTCGATACAAACTAAATACGCAAAACATCATACAAAATTTAGCGCGTTTTAAAGTTGATATCGCTTTTGTTTATAACTTCCACATTTATTCGAATTGTGCAACGAAACTTTGCAGAGATTAGCGGAGATAAATTTTCTACTGAAGTACCAAGTTTCAGAAGTGCAGCTCTTGTACTGCCGGAGATATGTCGATACAAACTTAATACGCAAAACATCAACAAAATTTAGCGCGTTTCAAAGTTGATATCGCTTTTGTTTATAACTTCCACATTTATTCGAATTGTGCAACGAAACTTTGCAGACAGTCGCGGAGATACATCGTCTACTGAAGTACCAAGTTTCAGAAGTGCAGCTCTTGTACTGCCGGAGATATGTCGATACAAACTGAATACGCAAAACATCATACAAAATTAAGAGCGTTTTAAAGTTGATATCGCTTTTGTTTATAACTTCCACATTTATATGAATTGTGCAACTAAACTTTGCAGAGATTAGCGGAGTCACATTTTCTACTGAAGTACCAAGTTTCAGAAGTGCAGCTATTGTACTGCCGGAGATAGGTCGATACAAACTGAATACGCAAAACATCAACAAAATTTAGCGCGTTTTAAAGTTGATATCGCTTTTGTTTATAACTTCCACATTTATTCGAATTGTGCAACGAAACTTTGCAGAGATTAGCGGAGTCACATTAACTACTGAAGTACCAAGTTTCAGAAGTGCAGCTCTTGTACTGCCGGAGATATGTCGATACAAACTGAATACGCAAAACATCAACAAAATTTAGCGCGTTTTAAAGTTGATATCGCTTTTGTTTATAACTTCCATATTTATTCGAATTGTGCAACGAAACTTTGCAGACAGTCGCCGAAAGGCATTTCCTACTGAAGTACCAAGTTTCAGAAGTGCAGCTCTTGTACTACCGGAGATATGTCGATACAAACTGAATACGCAAAACATCAACAAAATTTAGCGCGTTTTAAAGTTGATATCGCTTTTGTTTATAACTTCCACATTTATTCGAATTGTGAAACAAAACTTTGCAGAGATCAGCGGAGTCACATTTTCTACTGAAGTACCAAGTTTCAGAAGTGCAGCTCTTGTACTGCCGGAGATATGTCGATACAAACTGAATACGTAAAACATCAAAAAAATTAAGCGCGTTTTAAAGTTGATATCGCTTTTGTTTATAACTTCCACATTTATTCGAATTGTGCAACGAAACTTTGCAGACAGTCGCGGAGATACATCGTCTACTGAATAACCAAGTTTCAGAAGTGCTGCTCTGGTACTGCCGGAGATATGTCGATACAAACTGAATACGCAAAACATCATACAAAATTTAGCGCGTTTTAAAGTTGATATCGCTTTTGTTTATAACTTCCACATTTATTCGAATTGTGCAACGAAACTTTGCAGAGATTAGCGGAGATACATTTTCTACTGAAGTACTAAGTTTCAGAAGTGCAGCTCTGGTACTGCCGGAGATATGTCGATACAAACCGAATACGCAAAACATTAACAAAATTTAGCGCGTTTTAAAGTTGATATCGCTTTTGTTTATAACTTCCACATTTAGTCGAATTGTGCAACGAAACTTTGCAGACAGTCGCGGATAGGCATTTTCTACTGAAGTACCAAGTTTCAGAAGTGCAGCTCTTGTACTGCCGGAGATATGTCGATACAAACTTAATACGCAAAACATCAACAAAATTTAGCGCGTTTTAAAGTTGATATCGCTTTTGTTGATAACTTCCACATTTATTCGAATTGTGCAACGAAACTTTGCAGACAGTCGCGGAGATACATCGTCTACTGAAGTACCAAGTTTCAGAAGTGCAGCTCTGGTACTGCCGGAGATATGTCGATACAAACTGAATACGCAAAACATCATACAAAATTAAGCGCGTTTTAAAGTTGATATCGCTTTTGTTTATAACTTCCACATTTATTCGAATTGTGCAACGAAACTTTCCAGAGATTAGCGGAGTCACATTTACTACTGAAGTACTAAGTTTCAGAAGTGCAGCTCTTGTACTGCCGGAGATATGTCGATACAAACTGAATACGCAAAACATCAACAAAATTTAGCGCGTTTTAAAGTTGATATCGCTTTTGTTTATAACTTCCACATTTATTCGAATTGTGCAACGAAACTTTGCAGACAGTCGCTTAAAGGCATTTCCTACTGAAGTACCAAGTTTCAGAAGTGCAGCTCTTGTACTGCCGGAGATATGTCGATACAAACTGAATACGCAAAACATCAACAAAATTTAGCGCGTTTTAAAGTTGATATCGCTTTTGTTTATAACTTCCACATTTATTCGAATTGTGCAACGAAACTTTGCAGAGATCAGCGGAGTCACATTTTCTACTGAAGTACCAAGTTTCAGAAGTGCAGCTATTGTACTGCCGGAGATATGTCGATACAAACTGAATACGTAAAACATCAAAAAAATTAAGGGCGTTTTAAAGTTGATATCGCTTTTGTTTATAACTTCCACATTTATTCGAATTGTGCAACGAAACTTTGCAGACAGTCGCAGATAGGCATTTTCTACTGAAGTACCAAGTTTCAGAAGTGCAGCTCTTGTACTGCCGGAGATATGTCGATACAAACTTAATACGCAAAACATCAACAAAATTTAGCGCGTTTTAAAGTTGATATCGCTTTTGTTTATAACGTCCACATTTATTCGAATTGTGCAACGAAACTTTGCAGACAGTCGCGGAGATACATCGTCTACTGAAGTACCAAGTTTCAGAAGTGCAGCTCTTGTACTGCCGGCGATATGTCGATACAAACTGAATACGCAAAACATCATACAAAATTAAGCGCGTTTTAAAGTAGATATCGCTTTTGTTTATAACTTCCACATTTATATGAATTGTGCAACGAAACGTTGCAGAGATTAGCGGAGTCACATTTTCTACTGAAGTACCAAGTTTCAGAAGTGCAGCTCTTGTACTGCCGGAGATATGTCGATACAAACTGAATACGCAAAACATCAACAAATCTTAGCGCGTTTTAAAGTTGATATCGCTTTTGTTTATAACTTCCACATTTATTCGAATTGTGCAACGAAACTTTGCAGAGATTAGCGGAGATACATTTTCTACTGACGTACTAAGTTTCAGAAGTGCAGCTCTTGTACTGCCGGAGATATGTCGATACAAACTTAATACGCAAAACATCAACAAAATTTAGCGCGTTTTAAAGTTGATATCGCTTTTGTTTATAACTTCAACATTTATTCGAATTGTGCAACGAAACTTTGCAGACAGTCGCAGATAGGAATTTCCTACTAGAGTACCAAGTTTCAGAAGTGCAGCTCTTGTACTGCCGGAGACATGTCGATACAAACTGAATACGTAAAACATCAAAAAAATTAAGCGCGTTTTAAAGTTGATATCGCTTTTGTTTATAACTTCCACATTTATTCGAATTGTGCAACGAAACTTCGCAGACAGTCGCGGAGATACATCGTCTACTGAATTACCAAGTTTCAGAAGTGCAGCTCTGGTACTGCCGGAGATATGTCGATACAAACTGAATACGCAAAACATCATACAAAATTTAGCGCGTTTTAAAGTTGATATCGCTTTTGTTTATAACTTCCACATTTATTCGAATTGTGCATTGAAACTTTGACAGAGATTAGCGAAACTAAATTTTCAACTGAAGTACCAAGTTTCAGAAGTGCAGCTCTTGTACTGCCGGAGATATGTCGATACAAACTTAATACGCAAAACATCAACAAAATTTAGCGCGTTTTAAAGTTGATATCGCTTTTGTTTATAACTTCCACATTTATTCGAATTGTGCAACGAAACTTTGCAGACAGTCGCGGAGATACATCGTCTACTGAAGTACCAAGTTTCAGAAGTGCAGCTCTTGTACTGCCGGAGATATGTCGATACAAACTGAACACGCAAAACATAATACAAAATTAAGCGCGTTTTAAAGTTAATATCGCTTTTGTTTATAACTTCCACATTTATTCGAATTGTGCAACGAAACTTTGCAGAGATTAGCGGAGTCACATTTCTACTGTAGTACCAAGTTTCAGAAGTGCAGCTCTTGTACTGCCGGAGATATGTCGATACAAACTGAATACGAAAAACATCAACAAAATTTAGCGCGTTTTAAAGTTGATATCGCTTTTGTTTATAACTTCCACATTTATTCGAATTGTGCAACGAAACTTTGCAGACAGTCGCCGAAAGGACTTTCCTACTGAAGTACCCAGTTTCAGAAGTGCAGCTCTTGTACTGCCGGAGATATGTCGATACAAACTGAATACGCAAAACATCAACAAAATTACGCGCGTTTTAAAGTTGATATCGCTTTTGTTTATAACTTCCACATTAATTCGAATTGTGCAACGAAACTTTGCAGACAGTCGCGGAGATACATCGTCTCCTGAAGTACCAAGTTTCAGAAGTGCAGCTCTTGTACTGCCGGAGATATGTCGATACAAACTGAATACGCAAAACATCAACAAAATTTAGCGCGTTTTAAAGTTGATATCGCTTTTGTTTATAGCTTCCACATTTATTCGAATTGTGCAACGAAACTTTGCAGAGATAAGCGGAGATACATTTTCTACTAAAGTATTAAGTTTAAGAAGTGCAGCTCTGGTACTGCCGGATATATGTCGATACAAACTGAATACGCAAAACATCATACAAAATTTAGCGCGTTTTAAAGTTGATATCGCTTTTGTTTATAACTTCCACATTTAGTCGAATTGTACAACGAAACTATGCAGACTGTCGCGGATAGGCATTTTCTACTGAAGTACTAAGTTTCAGAAGTGCAGCTCTTGTACTGCCGGAGATATGCCGATACAAACTGAATACGCAAAACATCAACAAAATTTAGCGCGTTTTAAAGTTGATATCGCTTTTGTTTATAACTTCCACATTAATTCGAATTGTGCAACGAAACTTTGCAGAGATTAGCGGAGTCACAATTTCTACTGAAGTACCAAGTTTCAGAAGTGCAGCTCTTGTACTGCCGGAGATATGTCGATACAAACTGAATACGCAAAACATCAACAAAATTTAGCGCGTTTTATAGTTGATATCGCTTTTGTTTATAACTTCCACATTTATTCTAATTGTGCAACGAAACTTTGCAGACAGTCGCGGAGAGGCATTTCCTACTGAAGTACCAAGTTTAAGAAGTGCAGCTCGTGTACTGCCGGAGATATGTCGATACAAACTGAATACGCAAAACATCAACAAAACTTAGCGCGTTTTAAAGTTGATATCGCTTTTGTTTATAACTTCCACATTTATTCGAATTGTGCAACGAAACTTTGCAGAGATTAGCGGAGTCACATTTTCTACTGAAGTGCCAAGTTTCAGAAGTGCAGCTCTTGTACTGCTGGAGATATGTCGATACAAACTGAATACGCAAAACATCAACAAAATTTAGCGCGTTTTAAAGTTGATATCGCTTTTGTTGATAACTTCCACATTTATTCGAATTGTGCAACGAAACTTTGCAGACAATCGCGGAGATACATCGTCTACTGAAGTACCAAGTTTCAGAAGTGCAGCTCTTGTACTGCTGGAGATATGTCGATACAAACTGAATACGCAAAACATCAACAAAATTAAGCGCGTTTTAAAGTTGATATCGCTTTTGTTTATAACTTGTGAATTTATATAAATTGTGAAACGAAACTTTGCAGAGATTAGCGGAGTCACATTTTCTACTGAAGTACCAAGTTTCAGAAGTGCAGCTCTTGTACTTCCGGAGATATGTCGATACAAACTGAATACGCAAAACATCCACAAAATTTAGCGCGTTTTAAAGTTGATATCGCTTTTGTTTATAACTTCCACATTTATTCGAATTGTGCAACGAAACTTTGCAGACAGTCGCGGATAGGCATTTTCTACTGAAGTACCAAGTTTCAGAAGTGCAGCTCTTGTACTGCCGGAGATATGCCGATACGAACTGAATACGCAAAACATCAACAAAATTTAGCGCGTTTTAAAGTTGATATTGCTTTTGTTTATAACTTCCACATTTATTCGACTTGGGCAACGAAACTTTGCAGAGATTAGCGGAGTCAGATTTTCTACTGAAGTACCAAGTTTCGGAAGTGCAGCTCTTGTACTGCTGGAGATATGTCGATACAAACTGAATACGCAAAACATCAACAAAATTTAGCGCGTTTTAAAGTTGATATCGCTTTTGTTTATAACTTCCACATTTATTCGAATTGTGCAACGATACTTTGCAGAGAGTCGCGGAGATAAATCGTCTACTGAAGTACCAAGTTTCAGAAGTGCAGCTATTGTACTGCCGGAGATATGTCGATACAAACTGAATACGCAAAACATCATACAAAATCAAGCGCGTTTTAAAGTTGATATCGCTTTTGTTTATAACTTCCACATTTATATGAATTGTGCAACGAAACTGTGCAGAGATTAGCGGAGTAACATTTTCTACTGAAGTACCAGGGTTCAGAAGTGCAGCCATTGTACTGCCGGAGATATGTCGATACAAACTGAATACGCAAAACATCAACAAAATTTAGCGCGTTTTAAAGTTGATATCGCTTTTGTTTATAACTTCCACATTTATTCGAATTGTGCAACGAAACTTTGCAGAGATTAGCGGAGTCACATTTTCTACTGCAGTACCAAGTTTCAGAAGTGCAGCTATTGTACTGCCGGAGATATGTCGATACAAACTGAATACGCAAAACATCAACAAAATTTAGTGCGTTTTAAAGTTGATATCGCTTTTGTTTACAACTTCCACATTTATTTGAATTGTGCAACGAAACTTTGCAGACAGTCGCGGAGATACATCGGTTACTTATATACCAAGTTTCAGAAGTGCAGCTCTTGTACTGCCGGAGATATGTCGATACAAACTGAATACGCAAAACATCAACAAAATTTAGCGCGTTTTAAAGTTGATATCGCTTTTGTTTACAACTTTCCACATTTATTCGAATTGTGCAACGATACTTCGCAGACAGTCGCGGAGATACATCGGCTACTGAAGTACCAAGTTTCAGAAGTGCAGCTATTGTACTGCCGGAGATATGTCGATACAAACTGCATACGCAAAACATCAACAAAATTTAGCGCGTTTTAAAGTTGATATCGCTTTTGTTGATAACTTCCACATTTATTCGAATTGTGCAACGAAACTTTGCAGAGATTAGCGGAGTCACATTTTCTACTGAAGTACCAAGTTTCAGAGGTGCAGCTCTTGTACTGCTGGAGATATGTCGATACAAACTGAATACGCAAAACATCAACAAAATTTAGCGCGTTTTAAAGTTGATATCGCTTTTGTTTATAACTTCCACATTTATTCGAATTGTGCAACGAAACTTTGCAGACAGTCGCGGAGATACATCGTCTACTGAAGTACCATGTTTCAGAAGTGCAGCTCTTGTACTGCTGGAGATATGTCGATACAAACTGAATACGCAAAACATCAACAAAATTAAGCGCGTTTTAAAGTTGATATCGCTTTTGTTTATAACTTTCACATTTATATGAGTTGTGAAACGAAACTTTGCAGAGATTAGCGGAGTCACATTTTCTACTGAAGTACCAAGTTTCAGAAGTGCAGCTCTTGTACTGCCGGAGATATGTCGATACAAACTGAATACGCAAAACATCAACAAAATTAAGCGCGTTTTAAAGTTGATATCGCTTTTGTTTATAACTTCCACATTTATTCCAATTGTGCCACGAAACTTTGCAGAGATTAGCGGAGTCACATTTTCTACTGGAGTACCAAGTTTCAGACATGCAGCTCTTGTACTGCCGGAGATATGTCGATACAAACTGAATACGCAAAACATCAACAAAATTTAGCGCGTTTTAAAGTTGATATCGCTTTTGTTTATAACTTTCATATTTATTCGAATTGTGCAACGAAACTTAGCAGAGATTAGCGGAGATACATTTTCTGCTGAAGTACCAAGTTTCAGAAGTGCAGCTCTTGTACTTCCGGAGATATGTCGATACAAACTGAATACGCAAAACATCAACAAAATTTAGCGCGTTTTAAAGTTGATATCGCTTTTGTTTATAACTTCCACATTTATTCGAATTGTGCAACGAAACTTTGCAGACAGTCGCGGATAGGCATTTTCTACTGAATTACCAAGTTTCAGAAGTGCAGCTCTTGTACTGCCGGAGATATGCCGATACGAACTGAATACGCAAAACATCAACAAAATTTAGCGCGTTTTAAAGTTGATATTGCTTTTGTTTATAACTTCCACATTTATTCGACTTGGGCAACGAAACTTTGCAGAGATTGGCGAAGTCAGATTTTCTACTGAAGTACCAAGTTTCGGAAGTGCAGCTCTTGTACTGCTGGAGATATGTCGATACAAACTGAATACGCAAAACATCAACAAAATTTAGCGCGTTTTAAAGTTGATATCGCTTTTGTTTGTAACTTCCACATTTATTCGAATTGTGCAACGATACTTTGCAGACAGTCGCGGAGATACATCGTCTACTGAAGTACCAAGTTTCAGAAGTGCAGCTCTTGTACTGCCGGAGATATGTCGATACAAACTGAATACGCAAAACATCATACAAAATCAAGCGCGTTTTAAAGTTGATATCGCTTTTGTTTATAACTTCCACATTTATATGAAATGTGCAACGAAACTTTGCAGAGATTAGCGAAGTCACATTTTCTACTGAAGTACCAAGTTTCAGAAGTGCAGCTCTTGTACTTCCGGAGATATGTCGATACAAAATAAATACGCAAAACATCAACAAAATTTAGCACGTTTTAAAGTTGATATCGCTTTTGTTTATAACTTCCACATTTATTCGAATTGTGCAACGAACCTTTGCAGAGAATAGCGGAGTCACATTTTCTACTGAAGTACCAAGTTTCAGAAGTGCAGCTCTTGTACTGCCGGAGATTTGTCGATACAAACTGTATACGCAAAACATCATACAAAATTTAGCGCGTTTTAAAGTTGATATCGCTTTTGTTTATAACTTCCACATTTATATGAATTGTGCAACGAAACTGTGCAGAGATTAGCGGAGTAACATTTTCTACTGAAGTACCAGGGTTCAGAAGTGCAGCCATTGTACTGCCGGAGATATGTCGATACAAACTGAATACGCAAAACATCAACAAAATTTAGCGCGTTTTAAAGTTGATATCGCTTTTGTTTATAACTTCCACATTTATTCGAATTGTGCAACGAAACTTTGCAGAGATTAGCGGAGTCACATTTTCTACTGCAGTACCAAGTTTCAGAAGTGCAGCTATTGTACTGCCGGAGATATGTCGATACAAACTGAATACGCAAAACATCAACAAAATTTAGTGCGTTTTAAAGTTGATATCGCTTTTGTTTACAACTTCCACATTTATTTGAATTGTGCAACGAAACTTTGCAGACAGTTGCGGAGATACATCGGTTACTTATATACCAAGTTTCAGAAGTGCAGCTCTTGTACTGCCGGAGATATGTCGATACAAACTGAATACGCAAAACATCAACAAAATTTAGCGCGTTTTAAAGTTGATATCGCTTTTGTTTACAACTTTCCACATTTATTCGAATTGTGCAACGATACTTCGCAGACAGTCGCGGAGATACATCGGCTACTGAAGTACCAAGTTTCAGAAGTGCAGCTCTTGTACTGCCGGAGATATGTCGATACAAACTGCATACGCAAAACATCAACAAAATTTAGCGCGTTTTAAAGTTGATATCGCTTTTGTTTATAACTTCTACATTTATTCGAATTGTGCAACGAAACTTTGCAGAGATTAGCGGAGTCACATTTTCTACTGAAGTACCAAGTTTCAGAGGTGCAGCTCTTGTACTGTGTGAGATATGTCGATACAAACTGAATACGCAAAACATCAACAAAATTTAGCGCGTTTTAAAGTTGATATCGCTTTTGTTTATAACTTCCACATTTATTCGAATTGTGCAACGAAACTTTGCAGACAGTCGCGGAGATACATCGTCTACTGAAGTACCATGTTTCAGAAGTGCAGCTCCTTTACTGCTGGAGATATGTCGATACAAACTGAATACGCAAAACATCAACAAAATTAAGCGCGTTTTAAAGTTGATATCGCTTTTGTTTATAACTTTCACATTTATATGAATTGTGAAACGAAACTTTGCAGAGATTAGCGGAGTCACATTTTCTACTGAAGTACCAAGTTTCAGAAGTGCAGCTCTTGTACTGCCGGAGATATGTCGATACAAACTGAATACGCAAAACATCAACAAAATTAAGCGCGTTTTAAAGTTGATATCGCTTTTGTTTATAACTTCCACATTTATTCCAATTGTGCCACGAAACTTTGCAGAGATTAGCGGAGTCACATTTTCTACTGGAGTACCAAGTTTCAGACATGCAGCTCTTGTACTGCCGGAGATATGTCGATACAAACTGAATACGCAAAACATCAACAAAATTTAGCGCGTTTTAAAGTTGATATCGCTTTTGTTTATAACTTTCATATTTATTCGAATTGTGCAACGAAACTTAGCAGAGATTAGCGGAGATACATTTTCTGCTGAAGTACCAAGTTTCAGAAGTGCAGCTCTTGTACTTCCGGAGATATGTCGATACAAACTGAATACGCAAAACATCAACAAAATTTAGCGCGTTTTAAAGTTGATATCGCTTTTGTTTATAACTTCCACATTTATTCGAATTGTGCAACGAAACTTTGCAGACAGTCGCGGATAGGCATTTTCTACTGAAGTACCAAGTTTCAGAAGTGCAGCTCTTGTACTGGAGGAGATATGCCGATACGAACTGAATACGCAAAACATCAACAAAATTTAGCGCGTTTTAAAGTTGATATTGCTTTTGTTTATAACTTCCACATTTATTCGACTTGGGCAACGAAACTTTGCAGAGATTGGCGAAGTCAGATTTTCTACTGAAGTACCAAGTTTCGGAAGTGCAGCTCTTGTACTGCTGGAGATATGTCGATACAAACTGAATACGCAAAACATCAACAAAATTTAGCGCGTTTTAAAGTTGATATCGCTTTTGTTTGTAACTTCCACATTTATTCGAATTGTGCAACGATACTTTGCAGACAGTCGCGGAGATACATCGTCTACTGAAGTACCAAGTTTCAGAAGTGCAGCTCTTGTACTGCCGGAGATATGTCGATACAAACTGAATACGCAAAACATCATACAAAATCAAGCGCGTTTTAAAGTTGATATCGCTTTTGTTTATAACTTCCACATTTATATGAAATGTGCAACGAAACTTTGCAGAGATAAGCGAAGTCACATTTTCTACTGAAGTACCAAGTTTCAGAAGTGCAGCTCTTGTACTTCCGGAGATATGTCGATACAAAATAAATACGCAAAACATCAACAAAATTTAGCACGTTTTAAAGTTGATATCGCTTTTGTTTATAACTTCCACATTTATTCGAATTGTGCAACGAAACTTTGCAGAGATTAGCGGAGTCACATTTTCTACTGAAGTACCAAGTTTCAGAAGTGCAGCTCTTGTACTGCCGGAGATATGTCGATACAAACTGAATACGCAAAACATCATACAAAATTTAGCGCGTTTTAAAGTTGATATCGCTTTTGTTTATAACTTCCACATTTATATGAATTGTGCTACGAAACTGTGCAGAGATTAGCGGAGTAACATTTTCTACTGAAGTACCAGGTTTCAGAAGTGCAGCCATTGTACTGCCGGAGATATGTCGATACAAACTGAATACGCCAAACATCAACAAAATTTAGCGCGTTTTAAAGTTGATATCGCTTTTGTTTATAACTTCCACATTTATTCGAATTGTGCAACGAAACTTTGCAGAGATTAGCGGAGTAACATTTTCTACTGAAGTACCAGGTTTCAGAAGTGCAGCCATTGTACTGCCGGAGATATGTCGATACAAACTGAATACGCCAAACATCAACAAAATTTAGCGCGTTTTAAAGTTGATATCGCTTTTGTTTATAACTTCCACATTTATTCGAATTGTGCGACGAAACTTTGCAGACAGTCGCGGAGATACATCGTTTACTTATATACCAAGTTTCAGAAGTGCAGCTCTTGTACTGCCGGAGATATGTCGATACAAACTGAATACGCAAAACATCAACAAAATTTAGCGCGTTTTAAAGTTGATATCGCTTTTGTTTACAACTTTCTACATTTATTCGAATTGTGCAACGATACTTTGCAGACAGTCGCGGAGATACATCGTCTACTGAAGTACCAAGTTTCAGAAGTGCAGCTCTTGTACTGCCGGAGATATGTCGATACAAACTGCATACGCAAAACACTATACAAAATTAAGCGCGTTTTAAAGTTGATATCGCTTTTGTTTATAACTTCCACATTTATATGAATTGTGCAACGAAACTTTGCAGAGATTAGCGGAGTCACATTTTCTACTGAAGTACCAAGTTTCAGAAGTGCAGCTATTGTACTGCCGGAGATATGTCGATACAAACTGAATACGTAAAACATCAAAAAAATTTAGCGCGTTTTAAAGTTGATATCGCTTTTGTTTATAACTTCCACATTTATTAAAATTGTGCAACGAAACTTTGCAGACAGTCGCGGAGATACATCGTTTACTCGTATACCATGTTTCAGAAGTGCAGCTCTTGTACTGCCGGAGATATGTCGATAAAACTGAATACGCAAAACATCAACAAAATTTAGCGCGTTTTAAAGTTGATATCGCTTTTGTTTAAAACTTCCACATTTATTTGAATTGGTCAACGAAACTTTGCAGACAGTCGCCGAAAGGCATTTCCTACTGAAGTACCAAGTTTCAGAAGTGCAGCTCTTGTACTGCCGGAGATATGTCGATACAAACTGAATACGCAAAACATCAACAAAATTTAGCGCATTTTAACGTTGATATCGCTTTTGTTTATAACTTCCACATTAATTCGAATTGTGAAACGAAACTTTGCAGACAGTCGCGAAGATACATCGTTTACTATAGTACCAAGTTTCAGATGTGCAGCTCTTGTACTGCCGGAGATATGTCGATACAAACTGAATACGCAAAACATCAACAAAATTTAGCGCGTTTTGAAGTTGATATCGCTTTTGTTTATAACTTCCACATTTATTCGAATTGTGCAACGAAACTTTGCAAAGATTAGCGGAGTCACATTTTCTACTGAAGTACCAAGTTTCAGAAGTGCAGCTATTGTACTGCCGGAGATATGTCGATACAAACTGAATACGTAAAACATCAAAAATTTGGCGCGTTTTAAAGTTGATATCGCTTTTGTTTATAACTTCCACATTTATTAAAATTGTGCAACGAAACTTTGCAGACAGTCGCGGAGATACATCGTTTACTCGTATACCATGTTGTAGAAGTGCAGCTCTTGTACTGCCGGAGATATGTCGATACAAACTGAATACGCAAAACATCATACAAAATTAAGCGCGTTTTAAAGTTGATATCGCTTTTGTTTATAACTTCCACATTTATATGAATTGTGCAACGAAACTTTGCAGATATTAGCGGAGTCACATTTTCTACTGAAGTACCAAGTTTCAGAAGTGCAGCTCTTGTACTGCCGGAGATATGTCGATACAAACTGAATACGTACAACATCAAAACAATTTAGCGCGTTTTAAAGTTGATATCGCTTTTGTTTATAACTTCCACATTTATTCGAATTGTGCAACGAAACTTTGCAGACAGTCGCGGAGATACATCGTTTACTGATATACCAAGTTTCAGAAGTGCAGCTCTTGTACTGCCGGAGATATGTCGATACAAACTGAATACGCAAACACTAACAAAATTTAGCGCGTTTTAAAGTTGATATCGCTTTTGTTTACAACTTTCTACATTTATTCGAATTGTGCAACGATACTTTGCAGACAGTCGCGGAGATACATCGTCTACTGAAGTACCAAGTTTCAGAAGTTCAGCTCTTGTACTGCCCGAGATATGTCGATACAAACTGCATACGCAAAACACTATACAAAATTAAGCGCGTTTTAAAGTTGATATTGCTTTTGCTTATAACTTCCACATTTATATGAATTGTGCAACGAAACCTTGCAGAGATTAGCGGAGTCACATTTTCTACTGAAGTACCAAGTTTCAGAAGTGCAGCTATTGTACTGCCGGAGATATGTCGATAAAACTGAATACGCAAAACATCAACAAAATTTAGCGCGTTTTAAAGTTGATATCGCTTTTGTTTATAACTTCCACATTTATTTGAATTGTGCAACGAAACTTTGCAGACAGTCGCCGAAAGGCATTTCCTACTGAAGTACCAAGTTTCAGAAGTGCAGCTCTTGTACTGCCGGAGATATGTCGATACAAACTGAATACGCAAAACATCAACAAAATTTAGCGCGTTTTAAAGTTGATATCGCTTTTGTTTATAACTTCCACATTAATTCGAATTGTGAAACGAAACTTTGCAGACAGTCGCGGAGATACATCGTTTACTATAGTACCAAGTTTCAGAGGTGCAGCTCTTGTACTGCCGGAGATATGTCGATACAAACTGAATACGCAAAACATCAACAAAATTTAGCGCGTTTTGAAGTTGATATCGCTTTTGTTTATAACTTCCACATTTATTCGAATTGTGCAACGAAACTTTGCAGAGATTAGCGGAGTCACATTTTCTACTGAAGTACCAAGTTTCAGAAGTCCAGCTATTGTACTGCCGGGGATATGTCGATACAAACTGAATACGTAAAACATCAAAATAGTTAGCGCGTTTTAAAGTTAATATCGCTTTTGTTTATAACTTCCACATTTATTAAAATTGTGCAACGAAACTTTGCAGACAGTCGCGGAGATACATCGTTTACTCGTATACCATGTTTAAGAAGTGCAGCTCTTGTACTGCCGGAGATATGTCGATACAAACTGAATACGCAAAACATCATACAAAATTAAGCGCGTTTTAAAGTTGATATCGCTTTTGTTTATAACTTCCACATTTATATTAATTGTGCAACGAAACTTTGCAGATATTAGCGGAGTCACATTTTCTACTGAAGTACCAAGTTTCAGAAGTGCAGCTCGTGTACTGCAGGAGATATGTCGATACAAACTGAATACGCAAAACATCAACAAAATTTAGCGCGTTTTAAAGTTGATATCGCTTTTGTTTATCACTTCGCCATTTATTCGAATTGTGCAACGAAACTTTGCAGAGATTAGCGGAGTCACATTTCCTACTGAAGTACCAAGTTTCAGAAGTGCAGCTCTTGTACTGCCGGAGATATCTCGATACAAACTTAATACGCAAAACATCAACAAAATTACGCGCGTTTTGAAGTTGATATCGCTTTTGTTTATAACTTCCACATTTATTCAGATTGTGCAACGAAACTTTGCAGACAGTCGCGGAGATACATCGTCTACTGAAGTACCAAGTTTCAGAAGTGCAACTCTTGTACTGCCGGGGATATGTCGATACAAACTGAATACGCAAAACATCATACAAAATTAAGCGCGTTTTAAAGTTGATATCGCTTTTGTTTATAACTTCCACATTTATATGAATTGTGCAACGAAACTTTGCAGAGATTAGCGGAGTCACATTTTCTACTGAAGTATCAAGTTTCAGAAGTGCAGTTCTTGTACTGCCGGAGATATGTCGATACAAACTGAATACGCAAAACATCAACAAAATTTAGCGCGTTTTAAAGTTGATATCGCTTTTGTTTCTAACTTCCACATTTATTCGAATTGTGCAACGAAACTTTGCAGAGATTAGCGGAGTCTCATTTTCTACTGGAGTACCAAGTTTCAGAAGTGCAGCTCTTGTACTGCCGGAGATATATCGATACAAACTGAATACGCACAACATCAACAGAATTTAGCGCGTTTTAAAGTAGATATCGCTTTTGTTTATAACTTCCACATTTATTGGAATTGTGCAACGATACTTTGCAGAGATTAGCGGAGTCACATTTTTACTGAAGTACCAAGTTTCAGAAGTGCAGCTCTTGTACTGCCGGAGATATGTCGATACAAACTGAATACGCAAAACATCAACAAAATTTAACGCGTTTTAAAGTGGATATCGCTTTTGTTTATAACTTCCACATTTATTCGAATTGTGCAACGAAACTTTGCAGAGATTAGCGGAGTCACATTTTCTACTGGAGTACCAAGTTTCAGAAGTGCAGCTATTGTACTGCCGGAGATATGTCGATACAAACTGAATACGCAAAACATCAACAAAATTTAGCGCGTTTTAAAGTTGATATCGCTTTTGTTTATAACTTCCACATTTATTCGAATTGTGCAACGAAACTTTGCAGAGATTAGCGGAGTCACATTTTCTACTAAAGTACCAAGTTTCAGAAGTGCAGCTCTTGTACTGCCGGAGATATGTCGATACAAACTGAATACGCAAAACATCAACAAAATTTAGCGCGTTTTAAAGTGGATATCGCTTTTGTTTATAACTTCCACATTTATTCGAATTGTGCAACGAAACTTTGCAGGGATTAGCCAAGTCACATTTTCTATTGGAGTACCATGTTTCAGAAGTGCAGCTCTTGTACTGCCGGAGATATGTCGATACAAACTGAATACGCAAAACATCAACAAAATTTAGCGCGTTTTAAAGTTGATATCGCTTTTGTTTATAACTTCCACATTTATTCGAATTGTGCAACGAAACTTTGCAGACAGTCGCGGAGTCACATTTTCTACTGAAGTACCGAATTGTAGAAGTGCAGCTCTTGTACTGCCGGAGATATGTCGATACAAACTGAATACGCAAAACATCAACAAAATTTAGCGCGTTTTAAAGTTGATATCACTTTTGTTTATAACTTCCACATTTATTCGAATTGTGCAACGAAACTTTGCAGACAGTCGCGGAGATACATCGTCTACTGAAGTACCAAGTTTCAGAAGTGCAGCTTTTGTACTGCCGGAGATATGTCGATACAAACTGAATACGCAAAACATCAACAAAATTTAGCGCGTTTTAAAGTGGATATCGCTTTTGTTTATAACTTCCACATTTATTCGAATTGTGCAACGAAACTTTGCAGAGATTAGCGGAGTCACATTTTCTACTGGAGTACCATGTTTCAGAAGTGCAGCTCTTGTACTGCCGGAGATATGTCGATACAAACTGAATACGCAAAACATCAACAAAATTTAGCGCGTTTTAAAGTGGATATCGCTTTTGTTTATAACTTCCACATTTATTCGAATGGTGTAACGAAACTTTAAAGACAGTTGCGGAGATAGATCGTCTACTGAAGTACCAAGTTTCAGAAGTGCAGCTCTTGTACTGCCGGAGATATGTCGATACAAACTTAATACGCAAAACATCAACAAAATTTAGCGCGTTTTGAAGTTGATATCGCTTTTGTTTATAACTTCCACATTTATTCGAATTGTGCAACGAAACTTTGCAGACAGTCGCGGAGATACATCGTCTACTGAAGTACCAAGTTTCAGAAGTGCAGCTCTTGTACTGCCAAGGATATGTCGATACAAACTGAATACGCAAAACATCATACAAAATTAAGCGCGTTTTAAAGTTGATATCGCTTTTGTTTATAACTTCCACATTTATATGAATTGTGCAACGAAACTTTGCAGAGATTAGCGAAGTCACATTTTCTACTGAAGTATCAAGTTTCAGAAGTGCAGCTCTTGTACTGCCGGAGATATGTCGATACAAACTGAATACGCAAAACATCAACAAAATTTAGCGCGTTTTAAAGTTGATATCGCTTTTGTTTCTAACTTCCACATTTATTCGAATTGTGCAACGAAACTTTGCAGAGATTAGCGGAGTCACATTTTCTACTGGAGTACCAAGTTTCAGAAGTGCAGCTCTTGTACTGCCGGAGATATGTCGATACAAACTGAATACGCGAAACATCAACAAAATTTAGCGCGTTTTAAAGTAGATATCGCTTTTGTTTATAACTTCCACATTTATTGGAATTGTGCAACGAAACTTTGCAGAGATTAGCGGAGTCACATTTTCTACTGAAGTACCAAGTTTCAGAAGTGCAGCTCTTGTACTGCCGGAGATATGTCGATACAAACTGAATACGCAAAACATCAACAAAATTTAGCGCGTTTTAAAGTTGATATCGCTTTTGTTTATAACTTCCACATTTATTCGAATTGTGCAACGAAACTTTGCAGAGATTAGCGGAGTCACATTTCTACTGGAGTATATAATGTTTCACACGTGCAGCTCTTGTACTGCCGGAGATATGTCGATACAAACTGAATACGCAAAACTTCAACAAAATTTAGCGCGTTTTAAAGTTGATATCGCTTTTGTTTATAACTTCCACATTTATTCGAATTGTGCTACGAAACTCTGCAGACAGTCGCGGATAGGCATTTTCTACTGAAGTACTACGTTTCAGAAGTACAGCCCTTGTACTGCCAGAGATATGTCGATACAAACTGAATACGCAAAACATCAACAAAATTTAGCGCGTTTAAAAGTTGATATCGCTTTTGTTTATAACTTCCACATTTAGTCGAATTGTGCAACGAAACTTTGCAGAGATTAGCGGAGTCACATTTTCTACTGAAGTACCAAATTTGAGAAGTGCAGCTCTTGTACTGCCGGAGATATGTCGATACAAACTGAATACGCAAAACATCAACAAAATTTAGCGCGTTTTAAAGTTGATATCGCTTTTGTTTATAACTTCCACATTTATTCGAATTGTGCAACGAAACTTTGCAGACAGTCGCGGAGTCACATTTTCTACTGAAGTACCGAATTTGAGAAGTGCAGCTCTTGTACTGCCGGAGATATGTCGATACAAACTGAATACGCAAAACATCAACAAAATTTAGCGCGTTTTAAAGTTGATATCACTTTTGTTTATAACTTCCACATTTATTCGAATTGTGCAACGAAACTTTGCAGACAGTCGCGGAGATACATCGTCTACTGAAGTACCAAGTTTCAGAAGTCCAGCTTTTGTACTGCCGGAGATATGTCGATACAAACTGAATACGCAAAACATCAACAAAATTTAGCGCGTTTTAAAGTGGATATCGCTTTTGTTTATAACTTCCACATTTATTCGAATTGTGCAACGAAACTTTGCAGAGATTAGCGGAGTCACATTTTCTACTTTAGTACCATGTTTCAGAAGTGCAGCTCTTGTACTGCCGGAGATATGTCGATACAAACTGAATACGCAAAACATCAACAAAATTTAGCGCGTTTTAAAGTGGATATCGCTTTAGTTTATAACTTCCACATTTATTCGAATTGTGTAACGAAACTTTAAAGACAGTTGCGGAGATAGATCGTCTACTGAAGTACCAAGTTTCAGAAGTGCAGCTCTTGTACTGCCGGAGATATGTCGATACAAACTTAATACGCAAAACATCAACAAAATTTAGCGCGTTTTGAAGTTGATATCGCTTTTGTTTATAACTTCCACATTTATTCGAATTGTGCAACGAAACTTTGCAGACAGTCGCGGAGATACATCGTCTACTGAAGTACCAAGTTTCAGAAGTGCAGCTCTTGTACTCCCAAGGATATGTCGATACAAACTGAATACGCAAAACATCATACAAAATTAAGCGCGTTTTAAAGTTGATATCGCTTTTGTTTATAACTTCCACATTTATATGAATTGTGCAACGAAACTTTGCAGAGATTAGCGGAGTCACATTTTCTACTGAAGTATCAAGTTTCAGAAGTGCAGCTCTTGTACTGCCGGAGATATGTCGATACAAACTGAATACGCAAAACATCAACAAAATTTAGCGCGTTTTAAAGTTGATATCGCTTTTGTTTCTAACTTCCACATTTATTCGAATTGTGCAACGAAACTTTGCAGAGATTAGCGGAGTCACATTTTCTACTGGAGTCCCAAGTTTCAGAAGTGCAGCTCTTGTACTGCCGGAGATATGTCGATACAAACTGAATACGCGAAACATCAACAAAATTTAGCGCGTTTTAAAGTAGATATTGCTTTTGTTTATAACTTCCACATTTATTGGAATTGTGCAACGAAACTTTGCAGAGATTAGCGGAGTCACATTTTCTACTGAAGTACCAAGTTTTAGACATGCAGCTCTTGTACTGCCGGAGATATGTCGATACAAACTGAATACGCAAAACATCAACAAAATTACGCGCGTTTTGAAGTTGATATCGCTTTTGTTTATAACTTCCACATTTATTCGAATTGTGCAACGAAACTTTGCAGACAGTCGCGGAGATACATCGTCTACTGAAGTACCAAGTTTCAGAAGTGCAACTCTTGTACTGCCGGAGATATGTCGATACAAACTGAATACGCAAAACATCATACAAAATTAAGCGCGTTTTAAAGTTGATATCGCTTTTGTTTATAACTTCCACATTTATATGAATTGTGCAACGAAA
Organism: Sepiola atlantica; assembly: GCA_963556195.1. Taxonomy (NCBI): domain Eukaryota; kingdom Metazoa; phylum Mollusca; class Cephalopoda; order Sepiida; family Sepiolidae; genus Sepiola; species Sepiola atlantica. The sequence goes on from OY744526.1 coordinate 28,351,519, forward strand.
CTTTGCAGAGATTAGCGGAGTCACATTTTCTACTGAAGTACTACGTTTCAGAAGTGCAGTTCTTGTACTGCCGGAGATATGTCGATACAAACTGAATACACAAAACATCAACAAAATTTAGCGCGTTTTAAAGTTGATATCGCTTTTGTTTCTAACTTCCACATTTATTCGAATTGTGCAACGAAACTTTGCAGAGATTAGCGGAGTCTCATTTTCTACTGGAGTACCAAGTTTCAGAAGTGCAGCTCTTGTACTGCCGGAGATATGTCGATACAAACTGAATACGCACAACATCAACAAAATTGAGCGCGTTTTAAAGTAGATATCGCTTTTGTTTATAACTTCCACATTTATTCGAATTGTGCAACGATACTTTGCAGAGATTAGCGGAGTCACATTTTTTACTGAAGTACCAAGTTTCAGAAGTGCAGCTCTTGTACTGCCGGAGATATGTCGATACAAACTGAATACGCAAAACATCAACAAAATTTAGCGCGTTTTGAAGTTGATATCGCTTTTGTTTATAACTTCCACATTTATTCGAATTGTGCAACGAAACTTTGCAGAGATTAGCGGAGTCACATTTTCTACTGAAGTACCAAGTTTCAGAAGTGCAGCTCTTGTACTCCCGGAGATATGTCGATACAAACTGAATACGCAAAACATCAACAAAATTTAGCGCGTTTTAAAGTTGATATCGCTTTTGTTTATAACTTCCACATTTATTCGAATTGTGCAACGAAACTTTGCAGACAGTCGCCGAAAGGCATTTCCTACGAAATACCAAGTTTCAGAAGTGCAGCTCTTGTACTGCCGGAGATATGTCGATACAAACTGAATACGCAAAACATCAACAAAATTACGCGCGTTTTAAAGTTTATATCGCTTTTGTTTATAACTTCCACATTTATTCGAATTGTTCAACGAAACTCTGCAGACAGTCGCGGAGATACATCGTCTACTGAAGTACCAAGTTTCAGAAGTGCAGCTCTTGTACTGCCGGAGATATATCGATACAAACTGAATACGCAAAACATCAACAAAATTTAGCGCGTTTTAAAGTTGATATCGCTTTTGTTTATAACTTCCACATTTATTCAAATTGTGCAACGAAACTTTGCAAACAGTCGCGGAGTTACATCGTCTACTGAAGTACCAAGTTTCAGAAGTGCAGCTCTTGTACTGCCGGAGATATTTCGATACAAACTGAATACGCAAAACATCAACAAAATTTAGCGCGTTTTGAAGTTGATATCGTATTTGTGTATAACTTTCAGTTATTCGAATTGTGCCACGAAACTTTGCAGAGATTAGCGGAGTCACATTTTCTACTCGAGTACCAAGTTTCAGAAGTGCAGCTCTTGTACTGCCGGAGATATGTCGATACAAACTGAATACGCGAAACATCAACAAAATTTAGCGCGTTTTAAAGTAGATATCGCTTTTGTTTATAACTTCCACATTTATTGGAATTGTGCAACGAAACTTTGCAGAGATTAGCGGAGTCACATTTTCTACTGAAGTACCAAGTTTCAGAAGTGCAGCTCTTGTACTGCCGGAGATATGTCGATACAAACTGAATACGCAAAACATCAACAAAATTTAGCGCGTTTTAAAGTTGATATCGCTTTTGTTTATAACTTCCACATTTATTCGAATTGTGCAACGAAACTTTGCAGAGATTAGCGGAGTCACATTTTCTACTGGAGTATATAATGTTTCAGACGTGCAGCTCTTGTACTGCCGGAGATATGTCGATACAAACTGAATACGCAAAACTTCAACAAAATTTAGCGCGTTTTAAAGTTGATATCGCTTTTGTTTATAACTTCCACATTTATTCGAATTGTGCTACGAAACTCTGCAGACAGTCGCGGATAGGCATTTTCTACTGAAGTACTACGTTTCAGAAGTGCAGCCCTTGTACTGCCAGAGATATGTCGATACAAACTGAATACGCAAAACATCAACAAAATTTAGCGCGTTTAAAAGTTGATATCGCTTTTGTTTATAACTTCCACATTTAGTCGAATTGTGCAACGAAAGTTTGCAGAGATTAGCGGAGTCACATTTTCTACTGAAGTACCAAATTTGAGAAGTGCAGCTCTTGTACTGCCGGAGATATGTCGATACAAACTGAATACGCAAAACATCAACAAAATTTAGCGCGTTTTAAAGTTGATATCGCTTTTGTTTATAACTTCCACATTTATTCGAATTGTGCAACGAAACTTTGCAGACAGTCGCGGAGTCACATTTTCTACTGAAGTACCGAATTTGAGAAGTGCAGCTCTTGTACTGCCGGAGATATGTCGATACAAACTGAATACGCAAAACATCAACAAAATTTAGCGCGTTTTAAAGTTGATATCACTTTTGTTTATAACTTCCACATTTATTCGAATTGTGCAACGAGACTTTGCAGACAGTCGCGGAGATACATCGTCTACTGAAGTACCAAGTTTCAGAAGTGCAGCTTTTGTACTGCCGGAGATATGTCGATACAAACTGAATACGCAAAACATCAACAAAATTTAGCGCGTTTTAAAGTGGATATCGCTTTTGTTTATAAATTCCACATTTATTCGAATTGTGCAACGAAACTTTGCAGAGATAAGCGGAGTCACATTTTCTACTGGAGTACCATGTTTCAGAAGTGCAGCTCTTGTACTGCCGGAGATATGTCGATACAAACTGAATACGCAAAACATCAACAAAATTTAGCGCGTTTTAAAGTGGATATCGCTTTTGTTTATAACTTCCACATTTATTCGAATTGTGTAACGAAACTTTAAAGACAGTTGCGGCGATAGATCGTCTACTGAAGTACCAAGTTTCAGAAGTGCAGCTCTTTACTGCCGGAGATATGTCGATACAAACTTAATACGCAAAACATCAACAAAATTTAGCGCGTTTTGAAGTTGATATCGCTTTTGTTTATAACTTCCACATTTATTCGAATTGTGCAACGAAACTTTGCAGACAGTCGCGGAGATACATCGTCTACTGAAGTACCAAGTTTCAGAAGTGCAGCTCTTGTATTGCCAAGGATATGTCGATACAAACTGAATACGCAAAACATCATACAAAATTAAGCGCGTTTTAAAGTTGATATCGCTTTTGTTTATAACTTCCACATTTATATGAATTGTGCAATGAAACTTTGCAGAGATTAGCGGAGTCACATTTTCTACTGAAGTATCAAGTTTCAGAAGTGCAGCTCTTGTACTGCCGGAGATATGTCGATACAAACTGAATACGCAAAACATCAACAAAATTTAGCGCGTTTTAAAGTTGATATCGCTTTTGTTTCTAACTTCCACATTTATTCGAATTGTGCAACGAAACTTTGCAGAGATTAGCGGAGTCACATTTTCTACTGGAGTACCAAGTTTCAGAAGTGCAGCTCTTGTACTGCCGGAGATATGTCGATACAAACTGAATACGCAAAACATCAACAAAATTTAGCGCGTTTTAAAGTTGATATCGCTTTTGTTTATAACTTCCACATTTATTCGAATTGTGCAACGAAACTTTGCAGAGATTAGCGGAGTCACATTTTCTACTGGAGTATATAATGTTTCAGACGTGCAGCTCTTGTACTGCCGGAGATATGTCGATACAAACTGAATACGCAAAACTTCAACAAAATTTAGCGCGTTTTAAAGTTGATATCGCTTTTGTTTATAACTTCCACATTTATTCGAATTGTGCTACGAAACTCTGCAGACAGTCGCGGATAGGCATTTTCTACTGAAGTACTACGTTTCAGAAGTGCAGCTCTTGTACTGCCAGAGATATGTCGATACAAACTGAATACGCGAAACATCAACAAAATTTAGCGCGTTTAAAAGTTGATATCGCTTTTGTTTATAACTTCCACATTTATTCGAATTGTGCAACGAAAGTTTGCAGAGATTAGCGGAGTCACATTTTCTACTGAAGTACCAAATTTGAGAAGTGCAGCTCTTGTACTGCCGGAGATATGTCGATACAAACTGAATACGCAAAACATCAACAAAATTTAGCGCGTTTTAAAGTTGATATCGCTTTTGTTTATAACTTCCACATTTATTCGAATTGTGCAACGAAACTTTGCAGACAGTCGCGGAGTCACATTTTCTACTGAAGTACCGAATTTGAGAAGTGCAGCTCTTGTACTGCCGGAGATATGTCGATACAAACTGAATACGCAAAACATCAACAAAATTTAGCGCGTTTTAAAGTTGATATCACTTTTGTTTATAACTTCCACATTTATTCGAATTGTGCAACGAGACTTTGCAGACAGTCGCGGAGATACATCGTCTACTGAAGTACCAAGTTTCAGAAGTGCAGCTTTTGTACTGCCGGAGATATGTCGATACAAACTGAATACGCAAAACATCAACAAAATTTAGCGCGTTTTAAAGTTGATATCGCTTTTGTTTATAAATTCCACATTTATTCGAATTGTGCAACGAAACTTTGCAGAGATAAGCGGAGTCACATTTTCTACTGGAGTACCATGTTTCAGAAGTGCAGCTCTTGTACTGCCGGAGATATGTCGATACAAACTGAATACGCAAAACATCAACAAAATTTAGCGCGTTTTAAAGTGGATATCGCTTTTGTTTATAACTTCCACATTTATTCTAATTGTGTAACGAAACTTTAAAGACAGTTGCGGAGATAGATCGTCTACTGAAGTACCAAGTTTCAGAAGTGCAGCTCTTGTACTGCCGGAGATATGTCGATACAAACTTAATACGCAAAACATCAACAAAATTTAGCGCGTTTTGAAGTTGATATCGCTTTTGTTTATAACTTCCACATTTATTCGAATTGTGCAACGAAACTTTGCAGACAGTCGCGGAGATACATCGTCTACTGAAGTACCAAGTTTCAGAAGTGCAGCTCTTGTACTGCCAAGGATATGTCGATACAAACTGAATACGCAAAACATCATACAAAATTAAGCGCGTTTTAAAGTTGATATCGCTTTTGTTTATAACTTCCACATTTATATGAATTGTGCAACGAAACTTTGCAGAGATTTGCGGAGTCACATTTTCTACTGAAGTATCAAGTTTCAGAAGTGCAGCTCTTGTACTGCCGGAGATATGTCGATACAAACTGAATACGCAAAACATCAACAAAATTTAGCGCGTTTTAAAGTTGATATCGCTTTTGTTTCTAACTTCCACATTTATTCGAATTGTGCAACGAAACTTTGCAGAGATTAGCGGAGTCACATTTTCTACTGGAGTACCAAGTTTCAGAAGTGCAGCTCTTGTACTGCCGGAGATATGTCGATACAAACTGAATACGCAAAACATCAACAAAATTTAGCGCGTTTTAAAGTTGATATCGCTTTTGTTTATAACTTCCACATTTATTCGAATTGTGCAACGAAACTTTGCAGAGATTAGCGGAGTCACATTTTCTACTGGAGTATATAATGTTTCAGACGTACAGCTCTTGTACTGCCGGAGATATGTCGATACAAACTGAATACGCAAAACATCAACAAAATTTAGCGCGTTTTAAAGTTGATATCGCTTTTGTTTATAACTTCCACATTTATTCGAATTGTGCTACGAAACTCTGCAGACAGTGGCGGATAGGCATTTTCTACTGAAGTACTACGTTTCAGAAGTGCAGCCCTTGTACTGCCAGAGATATGTCGATACAAACTGAATACGAAAAACATCAACAAAATTTAGCGCGTTTAAAAGTTGATATCGCTTTTGTTTATAACTTCCACATTTAGTCGAATTGTGCAACGAAACTTTGCAGAGATGAGCGGAGTCACATTTTCTACTAAAGTACCAAATTTGAGAAGTGCAGCTCTTGTACTGCCGGAGATATGTCGATACAAACTGAATACGCAAAACATCAACAAAATTTAGCGCGTTTTAAAGTTGATATCGCTTTTGTTTATAACTTCCACATTTATTCGAATTGTGCAACGAAACTTTGCAGACAGTCGCGGAGTCACATTTACTACTGAAGTTCCGAATTTGAGAAGTGCAGCTCTTGTACTGCCGGAGATATGTCGATACAAACTGAATACGCAAAACATCAACAAAATTGAGCGCGTTTTAAAGTTGATATCGCTTTTGTTTATAACTTCCACATTTATTCGAATTGTGAAACGAAACTTTGCAGACAGTCGCGGAGAGCCATTGTTTACTGAAGTACCAAGTTTCAGAAGTGCAGCTCTTGTACTGCCGGAAATATGTCGATACAAACTGAATACGCAAAACATCAACAAAATTTAGCGCGTTTTGAAGTTGATATCGCTTTTGTTTATAACTTCCACATTTATTCGAATTGTGCAACGAAACTTTGCAGAGATTAGCGGAGTCACATTTTCTACTGAAGTACCAAGTTTCAGAAGTGCAGCTCTTGTACTCCCGGAGATATGTCGATACAAACTGAATACGCAAAACATCAACAAAATTTAGCGCGTTTTAAAGTTGATATCGCTTTTGTTTATAACTTCCACATTTATTCGAATTGTGCAACGAAACTTTGCAGACAGTCGCCGAAAGGCATTTCCTACGAAATACGAAGTTTCAGAAGTGCAGCTCTTGTACTGCCGGAGATATATCGATACAAACTGAATACGCAAAACATCAACAAAATTACGCGCGTTTACAAGTTTATATCGCTTTTGTTTATAACTTCCACATTTATTCGAATTGTTCAACGAAACTCTGCAGACAGTCGCGGAGATACATCGTCTACTGAAGTACCAAGTTTCAGAAGTGCAGCTCTTGTACTGCCGGAGATATATCGATACAAACTGAATACGCAAAACATCAACAAAATTTAGCGAGTTTTAAAGTTGATATCGCTTTTGTTTATAACTTCCACATTTATTCAAATTGTGCAACGAAACTTTGCAAACAGTCGCGGAGTTGCATCGTCTACTGAAGTACCAAGTTTCAGAAGTGCAGCTCTCGTACTGCCGGAGATATTTCGATACAAACTGAATACGCAAAACATCAACAAAATTTAGCGCGTTTTGAAGTTGATATCGTATTTGTGTATAACTTTCACAGTTATTCGAATTGTGCAACGAAACTTTGCAGAGATTAGCGGAGTCACATTTTCTACTGGAGTACCAAGTTTCAGAAGTGCAGCTCGTGTACTGCCGGAGATATGTCGATACAAACTGAATACGCGAAACATCAACAAAATTTAGCGCGTTTTAAAGTTGATATCGCTTTTGTTTATAACTTCCACATTTATTCGAATTGTGCAACGAAACTTATCAGAGATTAGCGGAGTCACATTTCTTACTGAAGTACCAAGTTTCAGAAGTGCAGCTCTTGTACTGCCGGAGATATGTCGATACAAACTTAATACGCAAAACATCAACAAAATTTAGCGCGTTTTAAAGTTGATATCGCTTTTGTTTATAACTTCCACATTTATTCGAATTGTGACCCGAAACTTTGCAGACAGTCGCGGAGATACATCGTCTACGGAAGAACCAAGTTTCAGAAGTGCAGCTCTTGTACTGCCAGGGATATGTCGATACAAACTGAATACGCAAAACTTCAACAAAATTTAGCGAGTTTTCAAGTTGATATCGCTTTTGTTTATAACTTCCACATTTAGTCGAATTGTGCAACGATACTTTGCAGAGATAAGCGGAGTCACAGTTTCTACTGCAGTACCAAATTTGAGAAGTGCAGCTCTTGTACTGCCGGAGATATGTCGATACAAACTGAATACGCAAAACATCAACAAAATTTAGCGCGTTTTAAAGTTGATATCGCTTTTGTTTATAACTTCCACATTTATTCGAATTGTGCCACGAACCTTTGCAGAGATTAGCGGAGTCACATTTTCTACTGGAGTACCAAGTTTCAGACATGCAGCTCTTGTACTGCCGGAGATATGTCGATACAAACTGAATACGCAAAACATCAACAAAATTTAGCGCGTTTTAAAGTTGATATCGCTTTTGTTTCTAACTTCCACATTTATTCGAATTGTGCAACGAAACTTTGCAGACAGTCGCGGAGATACATCGTCTACTGAAGTACCAAGTTGTAGAAGTGCAGCTCTTGTACTGCCGGAGATATGTCGATACAAACTGAATACGCAAAACATCAACAAGATTTAGCGCGTTTTAAAGTTGATATCGCTTTTGTTTATAACTTCCACATTTATTCGAATTGTGCAACGAAACTTTGCAGAGATTAGCGGAGTCACATTTTCTACTGGAGTACCACGTTTACGACATGCAGCTTTTTTACTGCCGGAGATATGTCGATACAAACTGAATACGCAAAACATCAACAAAATTTAGCGCGTATTAAAGTTGATATCGCTTTTGTTTTTAACTTCCACATTTATTCGAATTGTGCAACGAATCTTTGCAGAGATTAGCGGAGTCACATTTTCTACTGAAGTACCAAGTTTCAGAAGTGCAGCTCTTGTACTGCCGGAGATATGTCGATACAAACTGAATACGCAAAACATCAACAAAATTTAGCGCGTTTTAAAGTTGATATCGCTTTTGTTTATAACTTCCACATTAATTCGAATTGTGCAACGAAACTTTGCAGTGATTTGCGGAGTCACATTTTCTACTGAAGTACCAAGTTTCATAAGTGCAGCTCTTGTACTGCCGGAGATATGTCGATACAAACTGAATACGCAAAACATCAACAAAATTTAGCGCGTTTTAAAGTTGATATCGCTTTTGTTTATAACTTCCACATTTATTCGAATTGTGCAACGAAACTTTGCAGAGATTAGCGGAGTCACATTTTGTACTGAATTACCAAGTTTCAGAAGTGCAGCTCTTGTACTTCCGGAGATATGTCGATACAAACTGAATACGCAAAACATCAACAAAATTTAGCGCGTTTTAAAGTTGATATCGCTTTTGTTTTTAACTTCCACATTTATTCGAATTGTGCAACGAATCTTTGCAGACAGTCGCGGAGATACATCGTCTTCTGAAGTACCAAGTTTCAGAAGTGCAGCTATTGTACTGCCGGAGATATGTCGATACCAACTGAATACGATAAACATCATACAAAATTAAGCGCGTTTTAAAGTTGATATCGCTTTTGTTTATAACTTCCACATTTAATCGAATTGTGCAACGAAACTTTGCAGAGATTAGCGGAGTCACATTTTCTACTGAAGTACCAAGTTTCAGAAGTGCAGCTCTTGTACTGCTGGAGATATGTCGATACAAACTGAATACATAAAACATCAACAAGATTTAGCGCGTTTTAAAGTTGATATCGCTTTTGTTTATAACTTCCACATTTATTCGAATTGTGCAACGAAACTTTGCAGCGATTAGCGGGGTCACATTTTCTACTGGAGTACCAAGTTTCAGACATGCAGCTCTTGTACTGCCGGAAATATGTCGATACAAAGTGAATACGCAAATCATCAACAAAATTTAGCGCGTTTTTAAGTTGATATCGCTTTTGTTTATAACTTCCACATTTATTCGAATTGTGCAACGAAACTTTGCAGACAGTCGCCGAAAGGCATTTCCTACTAAAGTACCAAGTTTCAGAAGTGCAGCTCTTGTACTGCCGGAGATATGTCGATACAAACTGAATACGCAAAACATCAACAAAATTTAGCGCGTTTTAAAGTTGATATCGCTTTTGTTTATAACTTCCACATTTAATCGAATTGTGCAACGAAACTTTGCAGAGATTTGCGGAGTCACATTTCCTACTGCAGTACCAAGTTTCAGAACTGCAGCTCTTATACTGCCGGAGATATGTCGATACAAACTAAAACGTAAAACATCAACAACATTTAGCGCGTTTTAAAATTGATATCGCTTTTGTTTATAACTTCCACATTTATTCGAATTGTGCAACGAAACTTTGCAGACAGTCGCGGAGATACATCGTCTACTGAAGTACCAAGTTTCAGAAGTGCAGCTCTTGTACTGCCGGAGATATGTCGATACAAACTGAATACGCAAAACATCATACAAAATTAACCGCGTTTTAAAGTTGATATCGCTTTTGTTTATAACTTCCACATTTATTCGAATTGTGCAACGAAACTTTGCAGAGATTAGCGGAGTCACATTTTCTACTGACGTACCAAGTTTCAGAAGTGCAGCTCTTGTACTGCCGGAGATATGTCGATACAAACTGAATACGCAAAACATCAACAAGATTTAGCGCGTTTTAAAGTTGATATCGCTTTTGTTTATAACTTCCACATTTATTCGAATTGTGCAACGAAACTTTGCAGAGATTAGCGGAGTCACATTTTCTACTGGAGTACCAAGTTTCAGACATGCAGCTCTTGTACTGCCGGAGATATGTCGATACAAACTGAATACGCAAAACATCAACAAAATTTAGCGCGTTTTAAAGTTGATATCGCTTTTGTTTATAACTTCCACATTTATTCGAATTGTGCAACGAAACTTTGCAGACAGTCGCGGAGATACATCGTCTACTGAAGTACCAAGTTTCAGAAGTGCAGCTCTTGTACTGCCGGAGATATGTCGATACAAACTGAATACGCAAAACATCAACAAAATTTAGCGCGTTTTAAAGTTGATATCGCTTTTGTTTATAACTTCCACATTTATTCGAATTGTGCAACGAATCTTTGCAGACAGTCGCGGAGATACATCGTCTTCTGAAGTACCAAGTTTCAGAAGTGCAGCTATTGTACTGCCGGAGATATGTCGATACCAACTGAATACGCAAAACATCATACAAAATTAAGCGCGTTTTAAAGTTGATATCGCTTTTGTTTATAACTTCCACATTTAATCGAATTGTGCAACGAAACTTTGCAGAGATTAGCGGAGTCACATTTTCTACTGAAGTACCAAGTTTCAGAAGTGCAGCTCTTGTACTGCTGGAGATATGTCGATACAAACTGAATACATAAAACATCAACAAGATTTAGCGCGTTTTAAAGTTGATATCGCTTTTGTTTATAACTTCCACATTTATTCGAATTGTGCAACGAAACTTTGCAGCGATTAGCGGGGTCACATTTTCTACTGGAGTACCAAGTTTCAGACATGCAGCTCTTGTACTGCCGGAAATATGTCGATACAAAGTGAATACGCAAATCATCAACAAAATTTAGCGCGTTTTAAAGTTGATATCGCTTTTGTTTATAACTTCCACATTTATTCGAATTGTGCAACGAAACTTTGCAGACAGTCGCCGAAAGGCATTTCCTACTAAAGTACCAAGTTTCAGAAGTGCAGCTCTTGTACTGCCGGAGATATGTCGATACAAACTGAATACGCAAAACATCAACAAAATTTAGCGCGTTTTAAAGTTGATATCGCTTTTGTTTATAACTTCCACATTTAATCGAATTGTGCAACGAAACTTTGCAGAGATTTGCGGAGTCACATTTCCTACTGCAGTACCAAGTTTCAGAACTGCAGCTCTTATACTGCCGGAGATATGTCGATACAAACTAAAACGTAAAACATCAACAACATTTAGCGCGTTTTAAAATTGATATCGCTTTTGTTTATAACTTCCACATTTATTCGAATTGTGCAACGAAACTTTGCAGACAGTCGCGGAGATACATCGTCTACTGAAGTACCAAGTTTCAGAAGTGCAGCTCTTGTACTGCCGGAGATATGTCGATACAAACTGAATACGCAAAACATCATACAAAATTAACCGCGTTTTAAAGTTGATATCGCTTTTGTTTATAACTTCCACATTTATTCGAATTGTGCAACGAAACTTTGCAGAGATTAGCGGAGTCACATTTTCTACTGACGTACCAAGTTTCAGAAGTGCAGCTCTTGTACTGCCGGAGATATGTCGATACAAACTGAATACGCAAAACATCAACAAGATTTAGCGCGTTTTAAAGTTGATATCGCTTTTGTTTATAACTTCCACATTTATTCGAATTGTGCAACGAAACTTTGCAGAGATTAGCGGAGTCACATTTTCTACTGGAGTACCAAGTTTCAGACATGCAGCTCTTGTACTGCCGGAGATATGTCGATACAAACTGAATACGCAAAACATCAACAAAATTTAGCGCGTTTTAAAGTTGATATCGCTTTTGTTTATAACTTCCACATTTATTCGAATTGTGCAACGAAACTTTGCAGACAGTCGCGGAGATACATCGTCTACTGAAGTACCAAGTTTCAGAAGTGCAGCTCTTGTACTGCCGGAGATATGTCGATACAAACTGAATACGCAAAACATCAACAAAATTTAGCGCGTTTTAAACTTGATATCGCTTTTGTTTATAACTTCAACATTTATTCGAATTGTGCAACGAAACTTTGTAGACAGTCGCGGTGACAGATTTTCTACTGAAGTACCAAGTTTCAGAAGTGCAGCTTTTGTACTCACGGAGATATGTCGATACAAACTGAATACGCAAAACATCAACAAGATTTAGCGCGTTTTAAAGTTGATATCGCTTTTTTTTATAACTTCCACATTTATTCGAATTGTGCAACGAAACTTTGCAGAGATTAGCGGAGTCACATTTTCTACTGGAGTACCACGTTTCAGACATGCAGCTCTTGTACTGCCGGAGATATGTCGATACAAACTGAATACGCAAAACATCAACAAAATTTAGCGCGTTTTAAAGTTGATATCGCTTTTGTTTATATTTTCCACATTTATTCGAATTGTGAAACGAATCTTTGCAGAGATTAGCGGAGTAACATTTTCTACTGAAGTACCAAGTTCTAGAAGTGCAGCTATTGTACTGCCGGAGATATGACGATACAAACTGAATACGTAAAACATCAACAAAATTTAGCGCGTTTTAAAGTTGATATCGCTTTAGTTTATAACTTCCACATTTATTCGAATTGTGCAACGAAACTTTGCAGAGATTAGCGGAGTAACATTTTCTACTGAAGTACCAAGTTTCAGAAGTGCAGCTCTTGTACTGCCGGAGATATGTCGATACAAACTGAATACGCAAAACATCAACAAAATTTAGCGCGTTTTAAACTTGATATCGCTTTTGTTTATAACTGCCACATTTATTCGAATTGTGCAACGAAACTTTACAGACAGTCGCGGAGATACATCGTCTACTGAAGTACCAAGTTTCAGAAGTGCAGCTCTTGTACTGCCGGAGATATGTCGATACAAACTGAATACGCAAAACATCAACAAAATTTAGCGCGTTTTAAAGTTGATATCGCTTTTGTTTATAACTTCCATATTTATTCGAATTGTGCAACGAAACTTTGCAGACAGTCGCGAGGATACAACGTCTACTGAAGTACCAAGTTTCAAAAGTGCAGGTCTTGTACTTCCGGAGATATGTCGATACAAACTGAATACGCAAAAGATCAACAAAATTTAACGCGTATTAAAGTTGATATCGCTTTTGTTTATAACTTCCACGTTAATTCGAATTGTGCAACGAAACTTTGCAGAGATTAGCGGAGTCACATTTTCTACTGAAGTACCAAGTTTCAGAAGTGCAGCTCTTGTACTGCCGGAGATATGTCGATACTAACTGAATACGCAAAACATCATACAAAATTAACCGCGTTTTAAAGTTGATATCGCTTTTGTTTATAACTTCCACATTTATTCGAATTGTGCAACGAAACTTTGCAGAGATAAGCGGAGTCACATTTTCGACTGAAGTACCAAGTCTCAGAAGTGCAGCTGTTGTACTGCCGGAGATATGTCGATACAAACTGAATACGCAAAACATCAACAAAATTTAGCGCGTTTTAAAGTTGATATCGCTTTTGTTTTTAACTTCCACATTTATTCGAATTGTGAAACGAATCTTTGCAGAGATTAGCGGAGTCAGATTTCCTACTGAAGTACCAAGTTTCAGAAGTGCAGCTCTTGTACTGCCGGAGATATGTCGATACAAACTGAATACGCAAAACATCAACAAAATTTAGCGCGTTTTAAAGTTGATATCGCTTTTGTTTATAACTTCCACATTAATTCGAATTGTGCAACGAAACTTTGCAGTGATTTGCGGAGTCATATTTTCTACTGAAGTACCAAGTTTCAGAAGTGCAGCTCTTGTACTGCCGGAGATATGTCGATACAAACTGAATACGCAAAACATCAACAAAATTTAGCGCGTTTTAAAGTTGATATCGCTTTTGTTTATAACTTCCACATTTATTCGAATTGTGCAACGAAACTTTGCAGAGATTAGCGGAGTCACATTTTGTACTGAATTACCAAGTTTCAGAAGTGCAGCTCTTGTACTTCCGGAGATATGTCGATACAAACTGAATACGCAAAACATCAACAAAATTTAGCGCGTTTTAAAGTTGATATCGCTTTTGTATATAACTTTCTACATTTATTCGAATTGTGCAACGAAACTTTGCAGACAGTTGCGGAGTTACATCGTCTACTGAAGTACCAAGTTTCAGAAGTGCAGCTGGTGTACTGCCGGAGATATGTCGATACAAACTTAATACGACAAAACATCAACAAAATTTAGCGCGTTTTAAAGTTGATATCGCTTTTGTTTATAACTTCCACATTTATTCGAATTGTGCAAGAAACTTTGCAGACAGTCGCGGAGATACATCGTCTTCTGAAGTACCAAGTTTCAGATGTGCAGCTATTGTACTGCCGGAGATATGTCGATACAAACTGAATACGCAAAACATCATACAAAATTAAGCGCATTTTAAAGTTGATATCGCTTTTGTTTATAACTTCCACATTTATATGAATTGTGCAACGAAACTTTGCAGAGATTAGCGGAGTCACATTTTCTACTGAAGTACCAAGTTTCAGAAGTGCAGCTCTTGTACTGCCGGAGATATGTCGATACAAACTGAATACGCAAAACATCAACAAGATTTAGCGCGTTTAAAGTTGATATCGCTTTTGTTTATAACTTCCACATTTATTCGAATTGTGCAACGAAACTTTGCAGCGATTAGCGGGGTCACATTTTCTACTGGAGTACCAAGTTTCAGACATGCAGCTCTTGTACTGCCGGAAATATGTCGATACAAACTGAATACGCAAAACATCAACAAAATTTAGCGCGTTTTAAAGTTGATATCGCTTTTGTTTATATTTTCCACATTTATTCGAATTGTGAAACGAATCTTTGCAGAGATTAGCGGAGTAACATTTTCTACTGAAGTACCAAGTTCTAGAAGTGCAGCTATTGTACTGCCGGAGATATGACGATACAAACTGAATACGTAAAACATCAACAAAATTTAGCGCGTTTTAAAGTTGATATCGCTTTAGTTTATAACTTCCACATTTATTCGAATTGTGCAACGAAACTTTGCAGAGATTAGCGGAGTAACATTTTCTACTGAAGTACCAAGTTTCAGAAGTGCAGCTCTTGTACTGCCGGAGATATGTCGATACAAACTGAATACGCAAAACATCAACAAAATTTAGCGCGTTTTAAACTTGATATCGCTTTTGTTTATAACTGCCACATTTATTCGAATTGTGCAACGAAACTTTACAGACAGTCGCGGAGATACATCGTCTACTGAAGTACCAAGTTTCAGAAGTGCAGCTCTTGTACTGCCGGAGATATGTCGATACAAACTGAATACGCAAAACATCAACAAAATTTAGCGCGTTTTAAAGTTGATATCGCTTTTGTTTATAACTTCCATATTTATTCGAATTGTGCAACGAAACTTTGCAGACAGTCGCGAGGATACAACGTCTACTGAAGTACCAAGTTTCAAAAGTGCAGGTCTTGTACTTCCGGAGATATGTCGATACAAACTGAATACGCAAAAGATCAACAAAATTTAACGCGTATTAAAGTTGATATCGCTTTTGTTTATAACTTCCACATTAATTCGAATTGTGCAACGAAACTTTGCAGAGATTAGCGGAGTCACATTTTCTACTGAAGTATCAAGTTTCAGAAGTGCAGCTCTTGTACTGCCGGAGATATGTCGATACTAACTGAATACGCAAAACATCATACAAAATTAACCGCGTTTTAAAGTTGATATCGCTTTTGTTTATAACTTCCACATTTATTCGAATTGTGCAACGAAACTTTGCAGAGATAAGCGGAGTCACATTTTCGACTGAAGTACCAAGTCTCAGAAGTGCAGCTGTTGTACTGCCGGAGATATGTCGATACAAACTGAATACGCAAAACATCAACAAAATTTAGCGCGTTTTAAAGTTGATATCGCTTTTGTTTTTAACTTCCACATTTATTCGAATTGTGAAACGAATCTTTGCAGAGATTAGCGGAGTCAGATTTCCTACTGAAGTACCAAGTTTCAGAAGTGCAGCTCTTGTACTGCCGGAGATATGTCGATACAAACTGAATACGCAAAACATCAACAAAATTTAGCGCGTTTTAAAGTTGATATCGCTTTTGTTTATAACTTCCACATTAATTCGAATTGTGCAACGAAACTTTGCAGTGATTTGCGGAGTCATATTTTCTACTGAAGTACCAAGTTTCAGAAGTGCAGCTCTTGTACTGCCGGAGATATGTCGATACAAACTGAATACGCAAAACATCAACAAAATTTAGCGCGTTTTAAAGTTGATATCGCTTTTGTTTATAACTTCCACATTTATTCGAATTGTGCAACGAAACTTTGCAGAGATTAGCGGAGTCACATTTTGTACTGAATTACCAAGTTTCAGAAGTGCAGCTCTTGTACTTCCGGAGATATGTCGATACAAACTGAATACGCAAAACATCAACAAAATTTAGCGCGTTTTAAAGTTGATATCGCTTTTGTATATAACTTTCTACATTTATTCGAATTGTGCAACGAAACTTTGCAGACAGTTGCGGAGTTACATCGTCTACTGAAGTACCAAGTTTCAGAAGTGCAGCTGGTGTACTGCCGGAGATATGTCGATACAAACTTAATACGACAAAACATCAACAAAATTTAGCGCGTTTTAAAGTTGATATCGCTTTTGTTTATAACTTCCACATTTATTCGAATTGTGCAAGAAACTTTGCAGACAGTCGCGGAGATACATCGTCTTCTGAAGTACCAAGTTTCAGATGTGCAGCTATTGTACTGCCGGAGATATGTCGATACAAACTGAATACGCAAAACATCATACAAAATTAAGCGCATTTTAAAGTTGATATCGCTTTTGTTTATAACTTCCACATTTATATGAATTGTGCAACGAAACTTTGCAGAGATTAGCGGAGTCACATTTTCTACTGAAGTACCAAGTTTCAGAAGTGCAGCTCTTGTACTGCCGGAGATATGTCGATACAAACTGAATACGCAAAACATCAACAAGATTTAGCGCGTTTAAAGTTGATATCGCTTTTGTTTATAACTTCCACATTTATTCGAATTGTGCAACGAAACTTTGCAGCGATTAGCGGGGTCACATTTTCTACTGGAGTACCAAGTTTCAGACATGCAGCTCTTGTACTGCCGGAAATATGTCGATACAAACTGAATACGCAAAACATCAACAAAATTTAGCGCGTTTTAAAGTTGATATCGCTTTTGTTTATAACTTCCACATTTATTCGAATTGTGCAACGAAACTTTGCAGAGATTAGCGGAGTCACATTTTGTACTGAATTACCAAGTTTCAGACTTGCAGCTCTTGTACTTCCGGAGATATGCGGATACAAACTGAATACGCAAAACATCAACAAAATTTAGCGCGTTTTAAAGTTGATATCGCTTTTGTTTATAACTTCCACATTTATGCGAATTGTGCAACGAAACTTTGCAGACAGTCGCCGAAAGGCATTTCCTACTGCAGTACCAAGTTTCAGAAGTGCAGCTCTTGTACTGCCGGAGATATGTCGATACAAACTGAATACGCAAAACATCAACAAAATTTAGCGCGTTTTAAAGTTGATATCGCTTTTGTTTATAACTTCCACATTTAATCGAATTGTGCAACGAAACTTTGCAGAGATTTGCGGAGTCACATTTCCTACTGCAGTACCAAGTTTCAGAACTGCAGCTCTTGTACTGCCGGAGATATGTCGATACAAACTGAAACGTAAAACATCAACAAAATTTAGCGCGTTTTAAAGTTGATATCGCTTTTGTTTATAACTTCCACATTTATTCGAATTGTGCAACGAAACTTTGCAGACAGTCGCGGAGATACATCGTCTACTGAAGTACCAAGTTTACGAAGTGCAGCTCTTGTACTGCCGGAGATATGTCGATACAAACTGAATACGCAAAACATCATACAAAATTAACCGCGTTTTAAAGTTGATATCGCTTTTGTTTATAACTTCCACATTTATTCTAATTGTGCAACGAAACTTTGCAGAGATTAGCGGAGTCACATTTTCTACTGAAGTACCAAGTTTCAGAAGTGCAGCTCTTGTACTGCCGGAGATATGTCGATACAAACTGAATACGCAAAACATCAACAAGATTTAGCGCGTTTTAAAGTTGATATCGCTTTTGTTTATAACTGCCACATTTATTCGAATTGTGCCACGAAACTTTGCAGAGATAAGCGGAGTCACATTTTCTACTGGAGTACCAAGTTTCAGACATGCAGCTCTTGTACTGCCAGAGATGTGTCGATACAAACTGAATACGCAAAACATCAACAACATTTAGCGCGTTTTAAAGTTGATATCGCTTTTGTTTATAACTTCCACATTTATTCGAATTGTGCAACGAAACTTTGCAGACAGTCGCGGAGATACATCGTCTACTGAAGTACCAAGTTTCAGAAGTGCAGCTCACGTACTGCCGGAGATATGTCGATACAAACTGAATACGCAAAACATCATACAAAATTAACCGCGTTTTAAAGTTGATATCGCTTTTGTTTATAACTTCAACATTTATTCGAATTGTGCAACGAAACTTTGCAGAGATTAGCGAAGTCACATTTTCTACTGAAGTACCAAGTTTCAGAAGTGCAGCTCTTGTACTGCCGGAGATATGTCGATACAAACTGAATACGCAAAACATCAACAAGATTTAGCGCGTTTTAAAGTTGATATCGCTTTTGTTTATAACTTCCACATTTATTCGAATTGTGCAACGAAACTTTGCAGCGATTAGCGGGGTCACATTTTCTACTGGAGTATTAAGTTTCAGACATGCAGCTCTTGTACTGCCGGAAATATGTCGATACAAACTGAATACGCAAAACATCAACAAAATTTAGCGCGTTTTAAAGTTGATATCGCTTTTGTTTATAACTTCCACATTTATTCGAATTGTGCAACGAAACTTTGCAGAGATTAGCGGAGTCACATTTTGTACTGAATTGCCAAGTTTCAGAAGTGCAGCTCTTGTACTTCCGGAGATATGTCGATACAAACTGAATACGCAAAACATCAACAAAATTTAGCGCGTTTTAAAGTTGATATCGCTTTTGTTTATAACTTCCACATTTATTCGAATTGTGCAACGAAACTTTGCAGACAGTCACCGAAAGGCATTTCCTACTAAAGTACCAAGTTTCAGAAGTGCAGCTCTTGTACTGCCGGAGATATGTCGATACAAACTGAATACGTAAAACATCAACAAAATTTAGCGCGTTTTAAAGTTGATATCGCTTTTGTTTATAACTTCCACATTTAATCGAATTGTGCAACGAAACTTTGCAGAGATTTGCGGAGTCACATTTCCTACTGCAGTACCAAGTTTCAGAAGTGCAGCTCTTGTACTGCCGGAGATATGTCGATACAAACTGAAACGTAAAACATCAACAAAATTTAGCGCGTTTTAAAGTTGATATCGCTTTTGTTTATAACTTCCACATTTATTCGAATTGTGCAACGAAACTTTGCAGACAGTCGCGGAGATACATCGTCTACTGAAGTACCAAGTTTCAGAAGTGCAGCTCTTGTACTGCCGGAGATATGTCGATACAAACTGAATACGCAAAACATCATACAAAATTAACCGCGTTTTAAAGTTGATATCGCTTTTGTTTATAACTTCCACATTTATTCTAATTGTGCAACGAAACTTTGCAGAGATTAGCGGAGTCACATTTTCTACTGAAGTACCAAGTTTCAGAAGTGCAGCTCTTGTACTGCCGGAGATATGTCGATACAAACTGAATACGCAAAACATCAACAAGATTTAGCGCGTTTTAAAGTTGATATCGCTTTTGTTTATAACTTCCACATTTATTCGAATTGTGCAACGAAACTTTGCAGAGATTAGCGGAGTCACATTTTCTACTGGAGTACCAAGTTTCAGACATGCAGCTCTTGTACTGCCGGAGATATGTCGATACAAACTGAATACGCAAAACATCAACAACATTTAGCGCGTTTTAAATTTGATATCGCTTTTGTTTATAACTTCCACATTTATTCGAATTGTGCAACGAAACTTTGCAGACAGTCGCGGAGATACATCGTCTACTGAAGTACCAAGTTTCAGAAGTGCAGCTCTCGTACTGCCGGAGATATGTCGATACAAACTGAATACGCAAAACATCAACAAAATTTAGCGCGTTTTAAACTTGATATCGCTTTTGTTTATAACTTCCACATTTATTCGAATTGTGCAACGAAACTTTGTAGACAGTCGCGGTGACACATTTTCTACTGAAGTACCAAGTTTCAGAAGTGCAGCTTTTGTACTCACGGAGATATGTCGATACAAACTGAATACGCAAAACATCAACAAGATTTAGCGCGTTTTAAAGTTGATATCGCTTTTGTTTATAACTTCCACATTTATTCGAATTGTGCAACGAAACTTTGCAGAGATTAGCGGAGTCACATTTTCTACTGGAGTACCAAGTTTCAGACATGCAGCTTTTGTACTGCCGGAGATATGTCGATACAAACTGAATACGCAAAACATCAACAAAATTTAGCGCGTTTTAAAGTTAGTATCGCTTTTGTTTATAACTTCCACATTTATTCGAATTGTGCAACGAATCTTTGCAGAGATTAGCGGGGTCACATTTTCTACTGAAGTACCAAGTTTCAGAAGTGCAGCTCTTGTACTGCCGGAGATATGTCGATACAAACTGAATACGCAAAACATCCACAAAATTTAGCGCGTTTTAAAGTTGATATCGCTTTTGTTTATACCTTCCACATTTATTCGAATTGTGCAACGAAACTTTGCAGACAGTCGCGGAGATACATCGTTTACTGAAGTACCAAGGTTCAGAAGTGCAGCTCTTGTACTGCCGGAGATATGTCGATACAAACTGAATACGCAAAACATCAACAAAATTTAGCGCGTTTTAAAGTTGATATCGCTTTTGTTTATAACTTCCATATTTATTCGAATTGTGCAACGAAACTTTGCAGACAGTCGCGAAGATACATCGTCGTCTGAAGTACCAAGTTTCAAAAGTGCAGGTCTTGTACTTCCGGAGATATGTCGATACAAACTGAATACGCAAAACATCAACAAAATTTAACGCGTTTTAAAGTTGATATCGCTTTTGTTTATAACTTCCACATTAATTCGATATGTGCAACGAAACTTTGCAGAGATTAGCGGAGTCACATTTTCTACTGAAGTACCAAGTTTCAGAAGTGCAGCTCTTGTACTGCTGGAGATATATCGATACAAACTGAATACGCAAAACATCAACAAAATTTAGCGCGTTTTAAAGTTGATATCGCTTTTGTTTATAACTTCGACATTTATTCGAATTGTGCAACGAAACTTTGCAGACAGTCGCGGAGATACATTGTCTACTGCAGTACCAAGTTTCAGAAGTGCAGCTCTTGTACTGCCGGAGATATGTCGATACAAACTGAATACGCAAAACATCAACAAAATTTAGCGCGTTTTCAAGTTGATATCGCTTTTGTTTATAACTTCCACATTTATTCGAATTGTGCAACGAAACTTTGCAGAGATTAGCGGAGTCACATTTTCGACTGAAGTACCAAGTTTCAGAAGTGCAGCTCTTGTACTGCCGGAGATATGTCGATACAAACTGAAACGCAAAACATCAACAAAATTTAGCGCGTTTTGAAGTTGATATCGCTTTTGTTTATAACTTCCACATTTATTCGAATTTTGCAACGAAACTTTGCAGACAGTCGCGGAGGTACATCGTCTACTGAAGTACCAAGTTTCAGAACTGCAGCTCTTGTACTGCTGGAGATATGTCGATACAAACTGAATACGCAAAACATCATACAAAATTAAGCGCGTTTTAAAGTTGATATCGCTTTTGTTTATAACTTCCACATTTATATTAATTGTGCAACGAAACTTTGCAGAGATTAGCAAAGTCACATTTTCTACTGAAGTACCAAGTTTCAGAAGTGCAGCTCTTGTACTACCGGAGATATGTCGATACAAACTGAATACGCAAAACATCAACAAAATTTAGCGCGTTTTAAAGTTGATATCGCTTTTGTTTTTAACTTCGACATTTATTCGAATTGTGCAACGAAACTTTGCAGACAGTCGCGGAGATACATTGTCTACTGCAGTACCAAGTTTCAGAAGTGCAGCTCTTTTACTGCCGGAGATATGTCGATACAAACTGAATACGCAAAACATCAACAAAATTTAGCGCGTTTTAAAGTTGATATCGCTTTTGTTTATAACTTCCACATTTATTCTAATTGTGCAACGAAACTTTGCAGAGATTAGCGGAGTCACATTTTCGACTGAACTACCAAGTTTCAGAAGTGCAGCTCTTGTACTGCCGGAGATATGTCGATACAAACTGAAACGCAAAACATCAACAAAATTTAGCGCGTTTTAAAGTTGATATCGCTTTTGTTTATAACTTCCACATTTATTCGAATTTTGCAACGAAACTTTGCAGACAGTCGCGGAGGTACATCGTCTACTGAAGTACCAAGTTTCAGCAGTGCAGCTTTTGTACTGCTGGAGATATATCGATACAAAATGAATACGTAAAACATCATACAAAATTAAGCGCGTTTTAAAGTTGATATCGCTTTTGTTCATAACTTCCACATTTATATTAATTGTGCAACGAAACTTTGCAGAGATTAGCAAAGTCACATTTTCTACTGAAGTACCAAGTTTCAGAAGGGCAGCTCTAGTACTACCGGAGATATGTCGATACAAACTGAATACGCAAAACATCAACAAAATTTAGCGCGTTTTAAAGTTGATATCGTTTTTGTTTATAACTTCGACATTTATTCGAATTGTGCAACGAAACTTTGCAGCGATTAGCGGAGTCACATTTTCTACTGGAGTACCAAGTTTCAGACATGCAGCTCTTGTACTGCCGGAGATATGTCGATACAAACTGGATACGCAAAACATCAACAAAATTTAGCGCGTTTTAAAGTTGATATCGCTTTTGTTTATAACTACCATATTTATTCGAATTGTGCAACGAAACTTTGCAGACAGTCGCGAAGATACATCGTCTACTGAAGTACCAAGTTTCAAAAGTGCAGCTCTTGTACTGCCGGAGATATGTCGATACAAACTGAATACGCAAAACATCAACAAAATTTAGCGCGTTTTAAAGTTGATATCGCTTTTGTTTATAACTTCCACATTTATTCGAATTGTGCAACGAAACTTTGCAGAGATTAGCGGAGTCACATTTTCTACTGAAGTACCAAGTTTCAGAAGTGCAGCTATTGTACTCACGGAGATATGTCGATACAAACTGAATACGTAAAACCTCAAAAAAATTTAGCGCGTTTTAAAGTTGATATCGCTTTTGTTTATAACTTCCACATTTATTCGAATTGTGCAACGAAACTTTGCAGACAGTCGCGAAGATACATCGTCTACTGAATTACCAAGTTTCAGAAGTGCAGCTCTTGTACTGCCGGATATATGTCGATACAAACTGAATACGCAAAACATCAACAAAATTTAGCGCGTTTTAAAGTTGATATCGCTTTTGTTTATAATTTCCACATTTATTCGAATTGTGCAACGAAACTTTGCAGAGATTAGCGGAGTCCCATTTTCAACTGAAGTACCAAGTTTCAGAAGTGCAGCTCTTGTACTGCTGGAGATATGTCGATACAAACTGAATACGCAAAACATCAACAAAATTTAGCGCGTTTTAAAGTTGATATCGCTTTTGTTTATAACTTCCACATTTATTCGAATTGTGCAACGAAACTTTGCAGAAAGTCGCGGAGATACATTGTCTACTGCAGTACCAAGTTTCAGAAGTGCAGCTCTTGTACTGCCGGAGATATGTCGATACAAACTGAATACGCAAAACATCAACAAAATTTAGCGCGTTTTAAAGTTGATATCGCTTTTGTTTATAACTTCCACATTTATTCGAATTGTGAAACGAAACTTTGCAGAGATTAGCGGAGTCACATTTTCTACTGAAGTACCAAGTTTCAGAAGTGCAGCTCTTGTACTGCCGGAGATATGTCGATACAAACTGAATACGCAAACCTCAACAAAATTTAGCGCGTTTTAAAGTTGATATCGCTTTTGTTTATAACTACCACATTTATTCGAATTGTGCAACGAAACTTTGCAGACAGTCGCGGATAGGCAGTTTCTACTGAAGTACTAAGTTTCAGAAGTGCAGCTCTTGTACTGCCAGAGATATGTCGATACAAACTGAATACGCAAAACATCAACAAAATTTTGCGCGTTTTAAAGTTGATATCGCTTTTGTTTATAACTTCCATATTCATTTGAATTGTGCAACGAAACTTTGCAGACAGTCGCGGAGGTACATCGTCTACTGAAGTACCAAGTTTCAGAAGTGCAGCTCTTGTTCTGCTGGAGATATGTCGATACAAACTGAATACGCAAAACATCATACAAAATTAAGCGCGTTTTAAAGTTGATACCGCTTTTGTTTATTACTTCCACATTTATATGAATTGTGAAACGAAACTTTGCAGAGATTAGCGGAGTCACATTTTCTACTGAAGTACCAAGTTTCAGAAGTGCAGCTCTTGTACTGCCGGAGATATGTCGATACAAACTGAATACGCAAAACATCAACAAAATTTAGCGCGTTTTAAAGTTGATATCGCTTTTGTTTATAACTTCCACATTTATTCGAATTGTGCAACGAAACATTGCAGAGATTAGCGGAGTCACATATTCTAGTGGAGTACCGAGTTTCAGACATGCAGCTCTTTTACTGCCGGAGATATGTCGATACAAACTGAATACGCAAAACATCAACAAACTTTAGCGCGTTTTAAAGTTGATATCGCTTTTGTTTATAACTTCCACATTTAGTCGAATTGTGCAACGAAACTTTGCAGACAGTCGCGGAGATACATCGTCTACTGAAGTACAAAGTTTCAGAAGTGCAGCTTTTGTACTGCCGGAGATATGTCGATACAAACTGAATACGCAAAACATCAACAAAATTTAGCGCGTTTTAAAGTTGATATCGCTTTTGTTTATAACTTCGACATTTATTCGAATTGTGCAACGACACTTTGCAGAGATTAGCGGAGTCACATTTTCTACTGAAGTACCAAGTTTCAGAAGTGCAGCTATTGTACTGCCGGAGATATGTCGATACAAACTGAATACGTAAAACATCAACAAAATTTAGCGCGTTTTAAAGTTGATATCGCTTTTGTTTATAACTACCCCATTTATTCGAATTGTGCAACGAAACTTTGCAGAGATTAGCGAAGTCACATTTTCTACTGAAGTACCAAGTTTCAGAAGTGCAGCTCTTGTACTGCCGGAGATATGTCGATACAAACTGAATACGCAAAACATCAACAAAATTTAGCGCGTTTTAAACTTGATACTGCTTTTGTTTATAACTTTGACATTTAGTCGAATTGTGCAACGAAACTTTGCAGACAGTCGCGGATAAGAATTTTCTACTGAAGTACCAAGTTTCAGAAGTGCAGCTCTTGTACTGCCGGAGATATGCCGATACAAACTGAATACGCAAAACATCAACAAAATTTAGCGCGTTTTAAAGTTGATATCGCTTTTGTTTATAACTTCCACATTTATTCGACTTGTGCAACGAAACTTTGGAGAGATTAGCGGAGTCACATTTTCTACTGGAGTACCAAGTTTCAGAAGTGCAGCTCTTGTACTGCCGGAGATATGTCGCTACAAACTTAATACGCAAAACATCAACAAAATTTAGCGCGTTTTAAAGTTGATATGGCTTTTGTTTATAACTTCCACATTTATTCGAATTGTGCAACGAAACTTTGCAGACAGTCGCGGATAGGCATTTTCTACTGAAGTACCAAGTTTCAGAAGTGCAGCTCTTGTACTGCCAGAGATATGTCGATACAAACTGAATACGCAAAACATCAACAAAATTTAGCGCGTTTTGAAGTTGATATCGCTTTTGTTTATAACTTCCACATTTATTCGAATTGTGCAACGAAACTTTGCAGACAGTCGCGGAGATACATCGTATACTGAAGTACCAAGTTTCAGAAGTGCAGCTCTCGTACTGCCGGGGATATGTCGATACAAACTGAATACGCAAAACATCATACAAAATTAAGCGCGTTTTAAAGTTGATATCGCTTTTGTTTATAACTTCCACATTTATATGAATTGTGAAACGAAACTTTGCAGAGATTAGCGGAGTCACATTTTCTACTGAAGTATCAAGTTTCAGAAGTGCAGCTCTTGTACTGCCGGAGCTATGTCGATACAAACTGAATACTCAAAACATCAACAAAATTTAGCGCGTTTTAAAGTTGATATCGCTTTTGATTCTAACTTCCACATTTATTCGAATTGTGCAACGAAACTTTGCAGAGATTAGCGGAGTCACATTTTCTACTGGAGTACCAAGTTTCAGAAGTGCAGCTATTGTACTGCCGGAGATATGTCGATACAAACTGAATACGCAAAACATCAACAAAATTTAGCGCGTTTTAAAGTAGATATCGCTTTTGTTTATAACTTCCACATTTATTGGAATTGTGCAACGAAACTTTGCAGAGATTAGCGGAGTCACATTTTCTACGGAAGTACCAAGTTTCAGAAGTGCAGCTCTTGTACTGCCGGAGATATGTCGATACAAACTGAATACGCAAAACATCAACAAAATTTAGCGCGTTTTAAAGTTGATATCCCTTTTGTTTATAACTTCCACATTTATTCGAATTGTGCAACGAAACTTTGCAGCGATTAGCGGAGTCACATCTTCTACTGAAGTACCAAGTTTCAGATGTGCAGCTCTTGTACTGCCGGAAATATGTCGATACAAACTGAATACGCAAAACATTAACAAAATTTAGCGCGTTTTAAAGTTGATATCGCTTTTGTTTATAACTTCCACATTCATTCGAATTGTGCAACGAAACTTTGCAGACAGTCGCGGAGATAACTCGTCTACTAAAGTACCAAGTTTCAGAAGTGCAGCTCTTGTACTGCTGGAGATATGTCGATACAAACTGAATACGCAAAACATCATACAAAATTAAGCGCGTTTTAAAGTTGATATCGCTTTTGTTTATAACTTCCACATTTATTCGAATTGTGCAACGAGACTTTGCAGAGATTAGCGGAGTCACATTTTCTACTGAAGTACCAAGTTTCAGAAGTGCAGCTCTTGTACTGCTGGAGATATGTCGATACAAACTGAATACGCAAAACATCAACAAAATTTAGCGCGTTTTAAAGTTGATATCGCTTTTGTTTATAACTTCGACATTTATTCGAATTGTGCAACGAAACTTTGCAGACAGTCGCGGAGATACCTTGTCTACTGCAGTACAAAGTTTCAGAAGTGCAGCTCTTGTACTGCCGGAGATATGTCGATACAAACTTAATACGCAAAACACCAACAAAATTACGCGCGTTTTAAAGTTGATATCGCTTTTGTTTATAACTTCCACATTTATTCGAATCGTGCGACGAAACTTTGCAGAGATTAGCGGAGTCACATTTCCTACTGAAGTACCAAGTTTCAGAAGTGCAGCTCTTGTACTGCCGGAGATATGTCGATACAAACTGAAACGCAAAACATCAACAAAATTTAGCGCGTTTTAAAGTTGATATCGCTTTTGTTTATAACTTCCACATTCATTCGAATTGTGCAACGAATCTTTGCAGACAGTCGCGGAGATAACTCGTCTACTAAAGTACCAAGTTTCAGAAGTGCATCTCTTGTACTGCCGGAGATATGTCGATACAAACTGAATACGCAAAACATCAACAAAATTTAGCGCGTTTTAAAGTTGATATCGCTTTTGTTTATAACTTCCATATTTATTCGAATTGTGCAACGAAACTTTGCAGACAGTCGCGAAGATACATCGTCTACTACAGTACCAAGTTTCAAAAGTGCAGCTCTTGCACTGCCGGAGATATGTCGATACAAACTGAATACGCAAAACATCAACAGAATTTAGCGCGTTTTAAAGTTGATATCGCTTTTGTTTATAACTTCCACATTTATTCGAATTGTGCAACGAAACTTTGCAGAGATTAGCTAAGTCACATTTTCTACTAAAGTACCAAGTTTCAGAAGTGCAGCTATTGTACGGCTGGAGATATGTCGATACAAACTGAATACGTAAAACATCAACAAAATTTAGCGCGTTTTAAAGTTGATATCGCTTTTGTTTATAACTTCCACATTTATTCGAATTGTGCAACGAAACTTTGCAGAAAGTCGCGGAGTCCCATTTTCTATTGAAGTACCAAGTTTCAGAAGTGCAGCTATTGTACTGCTGGAGATATGTCGATACAAACTGTATACGCAAAACATCAACAAAATTTAGCGCGTTTTAAAGTTGATATCGCTTTTGTTTATAACTTCGACATTTATTCGAATTGTGCAACGACACATTGCAGACAGTCACGGAGACACATTGTTTACTTCAGTACCAAGTTTCAGAAGTGCGACTCTTGTACTGCCGGAGATATGTCGATACAAACTGAATACGCAAAACATCAACAAAATTTAGCGCGTTTTAAAGTCGATATCGCTTTTGTTTATAACTTCCACATTTATTCGAATTGTGCAACGAAACTTTGCAGAGATTAGCGGAGTCACATTTCCTACTGAAGTACCAAGTTTAAGAAGTGCAGCTCTTGTACTGCCGGAGATATGTCGATACAAACTGAATACGCAAAACATCATACAAAATTAAGCGCGTTTTAAAGTTGATATCGCTTTTGTTTATAACTTCCACATTCATATGAATTGTGAAACGAAACTTTGCAGGGATTAGCGGAGGCACATTTTCATACTGAAGTACCAAGTTTCAGAAGTACAGCTCTTGTTCTGCCGGAGATATTTCGATACAAACTGAATACGCAAAACATCAACAAAATTTAGCGCGTTTTAAAGTTGATATCGCTTTTGTTTATAACTTCCACATTTATTCGAATTGTGCAACGAAACTTTGCAGACAGTCGCGGATAGGCAGTTTCTACTGAAGTACTAAGTTTCAGAAGTGCAGCTCTTGTACTGCCAGAGATATGTCGATACAAACTGAATACGCAAATCATCAACAAAATTTAGCGCGTTTTAAAGTTGATGTCGCTTTTGTTTATAACTTCCATATTCATTCGAATTGTGCAACGAAACTTTGCAGACAGTCGCGGAGGTACATCGTCTACTGAAGTACCAAGTTTCAGAAGTGCAGCTCTTGTACTGCTGGAGATATGTCGATACAAACTGAATACGCAAAACATCATACAAAATTAAGCGCGTTTTAAAGTTGATACCGCTTTTGTTTATAACTTCCACATTTATTCGAATTGTGCAACGAAACTTTGCAGAGATTAGCGGAGTCACATTTTCTACTGAAGTACCAAGTTTCAGAAGTGCAGCTCTTGTACTGCCGGAGATATGTCGATACAAACTGAATACGCAAAACATCAACAAAATTTAGCGCGTTTTAAAGTTGATATCGCTTTTGTTTATAACTTCCACATTTATTCGAATTGTGCAACGAAACTTTGCATAGATTAGCGGAGTCACATATTCTACTCAAGTACCAAGTTTCAGACATGCAGCTTATGTACTGCCGGAGATATGTCGATACAAACTGAATACGCAAAACACCAACAAAATTACGCGCGTTTTAAAGTTGATATCGCTTTTGTTTAAAACTTCCACATTTATTCGAATCGTGCAACGAAACTTTGCAGAGATTAGCGGAGTCACATTTCCTACTGAAGTACCAAGTTTCAGAAGTGCAGCTCTTGTACTGCCGGAGATATGTCGATACAAACTGACACGCAAAACATCAACAAAATTTAGCGCGTTTTAAAGTTGATATCGCTTTTGTTTATAACTTCCACATCCATTCGAATTGTGCAACGAAACTTTGCAGACAGTCGCGGAGATAACTCGTCTACTAAAGTACCAAGTTTCAGAAGTGCAGCTCTTGTACTGCTGGAGATATGTCGATACAAACTGAATACGCAAAACATCATACAAAATTAAGCCCGTTTTAAAGTTGATATCGCTTTTGTTTATAACTTCCACATTTATTCGAATTGTGCAACGAGACTTTGCAAAGATTAGCGGAGTCACATTTTCTACTGAAGTACCAAGTTTCAGAAGTGCAGCTCTTGTACTGCTGGAGATATGTCGATACAAACTTAATACGCAAAACATCAACAAAATTTAGCGCGTTTTAAAGTTGATATCGCTTTTGTTTATAACTTCGACATTTATTCGAATTGTGCAACGAAACTTTGCAGACAGTCGCGGAGATACCTTGTCTACTGCAGTACAAAGTTTCAGAAGTGCAGCTCTTGTTCTGCCGGAGATATGTCGATACAAACTTAATACGCAAAACACCAACAAAATTACGCGCGTTTTAAAGTTGATATCGCTTTTGTTTAAAACTTCCACATTTATTCGAATCGTGCAACGAAACTTTGCAGAGATTAGCGGAGTCACATATCCTACTGAAGTACCAAGTTTCAGAAGTGCAGCTCTTGTACTGCCGGAGATATGTCGATACAAACTGAAACGCAAAACATCAACAAAATTTAGCGCGTTTTAAAGTTGATATCGCTTTTGTTTATAACTTCCACATTCATTCGAATTGTGCAACGAAACTTTGCAGACAGTCGCGGAGATAACTCGTCTACTAAAGTACTAAGTTTCAGAAGTGCAGCTCTTGTACTGCTGGAGATATGTCGATACAAACTGAATACGCAAAACATCATACAAAATTAAGCGCGTTTTAAAGTTGATATCGCTTTTGTTTATAACTTCCACATTCATATGAATTGTGCAACGAAACTTTGCAGAGATTAGCGGGGTCACATTTACTACTGAAGTACCAAGTTTCAGAAGTGCAGCTATTGTACTGCCGGAGATATGTCGATACAAACTGAATACGCAAAACATCAACAAAATTTAGCCCGTTTTAAAGTTGATATCGCTTTTGTTTATAACTTCCACATTTATTCGAATTGTGCAACGAAACTTTGCAGAGATTAGCGGAGTCACATTTTCTACTGAAGTACCAAGTTTCAGAAGTGCAGCTCTTTTACTGCCGGAGATATGTCGATACAAACTGAATACGCAAAACATCAACAAAATTTAGCGCGTTTTAAAGTTGATATCGCTTTTGTTTATAACTTCTATATTTATTCGAATTGTGAAACGAAACTTTGCAGACAGTCGCGAAGATACATCGTCTACTACAGTACCAAGTTTCAAAAGTGCAGCTCTTGCACTGCCGGAGATATGTCGATACAAACTGAATACGCAAAACATCAACAAAATTTAGCGCGTTTTAAAGTTGATATCGCTTTTGTTTATAACTTCCACATTTATTCGAATTGTGCAACGAAACTTTGCAGAGATTAGCGGAGTCCCATTTTCTACTGAAGTACCAAGTTTCAGAAGTGCAGCTCTTGTACTGCTGGAGATATGTCGATACAAACTGAATACGCAAAACATCAACAAAATTTAGCGCGTTTTAAAGTTGATATCGCTTTTGTTTATAACTTCGACATTTATTCGAATTGTGCAACGACACATTGCAGACAGTCACGGAGACACATTGTTTACTGCAGTACCAAGTTTCAGAAGTGCAGCTCTTGTACTGCCGGAGATCTGTCGATACAAACTGAATACGCAAAACATCAACAAAATTTAGCGCGTTTTAAAGTCGATATCGCTTTTGTTTATAACTTCCACATTTATTCGAATTGTGCAACGAAACTTTGCAGAGATTAGCGGAGTCACATTTCCTACTGAAGTACCAAGTTTAAGAAGTGCAGCTCTTGTACTGCCGGAGATATGTCGATACAAACTGAATACGCAAAACATCATACAAAATTAAGCGCGTTTTAAAGTTGATATCGCTTTTGTTTATAACTTCCACATTCATATGAATTGTGAAACGAAACTTTGCAGGGATTAGCGGAGTCACATTTTCTACTGAAGTACCAAGTTTCAGAAGTACAGCTCTTGTACTGCCGGAGATATTTCAATACAAACTGAATACGCAAAACATCAACAAAATTTAGCGCGTTTTAAAGTTGATATCGCTTTTGTTTATAACTTCCACATTTATTCGAATTGTGCAACGAAACTTTGCAGACAGTCGCGGATAGGCAGTTTCTACTGAAGTACTAAGTTTCAGAAGTGCAGCTCTTGTACTGCCAGAGATATGTCGATACAAACTGAATACGCAAAACATCAACAAAATTTAGCGCGTTTTAAAGTTGATATCGCTTTTGTTTATAACTTCCATATTCATTCGAATTGTGCAACGAAACTTTGCAGACAGTCGCGGAGGTACATCGTCTACGGAAGTACCAAGTTTCAGAAGTGCAGCTCTTGTACTGCTGGAGATATGTCGATACAAACTGAATACGCAAAACATCATACAAAATTAAGCGCGTTTTAAAGTTGATACCGCTTTTGTTTATAACTTCCACATTTATTCGAATTGTGCAACGAAACTTTGCAGAGATTAGCGGAGTCACATTTTCTACTGAAGTACCAAGTTTCAGAAGTGCAGCTCTTGTACTGCCGGAGATATGTCGATACAAACTGAATACGCAAAACATCAACAAAATTTAGCGCGTTTTAAAGTTGATATCGCTTTTGTTTATAACTTCCACATTTATTCGAATTGTGCAACGAAACTTTGCAGAGATTAGCGGAGTCACATATTCTACTCAAGTACAAAGTTTCAGACATGCAGCTCTTGTACTGCCGGAGATATGTCGATACAAACTTAATACGCAAAACACCAACAAAATTACGCGCGTTTTAAAGTTGATATCGCTTTTGGGTTAAACTTCCACATTTATTCGACTCGTGCAACGAAACTTTGCAGAGATTAGCGGAGTCACATTTCCTACTGAAGTACCAAGTTTCAGAAGTGCAGCTCTTGTACTGCCGGAGATATGTCGATACAAACTGAAACGCAAAACATCAACAAAATTTAGCGCGTTTTAAAGTTGATATCGCTTTTGTTTATAACTTCCACATTCATTCGAATTGTGCAACGAAACTTTGCAGACAGTCGCGGAGATACCTCGTCTACTAAAGTACCAAGTTTCAGAAGTGCAGCTCTTGTACTGCTGGAGATATGTCGATACAAACTGA
This sequence comes from Sepiola atlantica, assembly GCA_963556195.1. Classification (NCBI taxonomy): domain Eukaryota; kingdom Metazoa; phylum Mollusca; class Cephalopoda; order Sepiida; family Sepiolidae; genus Sepiola; species Sepiola atlantica. The sequence continues at coordinate 28,384,923 of OY744526.1, forward strand.
ATACGCAAAACATCATACAAAATTAAGCCCGTTTTAAAGTTGATATCGCTTTTGTTTATAACTTCCACATTTATTCGAATTGTGCAACGACACTTTGCAGAGATTAGCGGAGTCACATTTTCTACTGAAGTACCAAGTTTCAGAAGTGCAGCTCTTGTACTGCTGGAGATATGTCGATACAAACTTAATACGCAAAACATCAACAAAATTTAGCGCGTTTTAAAGTTGATATCGCTTTTGTTTATAACTTCGACATTTATTCGAATTGTGCAACGAAACTTTGCAGACAGTCGCGGAGATACCTTGTCTACTGCAGTACAAAGTTTCAGAAGTGCAGCTCTTGTTCTGCCGGAGATATGTCGATACAAACTTAATACGCAAAACACCAACAAAATTACGCGCGTTTTAAAGTTGATATCGCTTTTGTTTAAAACTTCCACATTTATTCGAATCGTGCAACGAAACTTTGCAGAGATTAGCGGAGTCACATTTTCTACTGGAGTACCCAGTTTCAGACATGCAGCTCTTGTACTACCGGAGATATGTCGATACAAACTGAATACGCAAAACATCAACAAAATTTAGCGCGTTTTAAAGTTGATATCGCTTTTGTTCATAACTTTAAAATTTAGTCGAATTGTGCAACGAAACTTTACAGAAAGTCGCGGAGATACATCGTCTACTGAAGTACCAAGTTTCAGAAGTGCATCTCTTGTACTGCCGGAGATATGTCGATACAAACTGAATACGCAAAACATCAACAAAATTTAGCGCGTTTTAAAGTTGATATCGCTTTTGTTAATAACTTCCATATTTATTCGAATTGTGCAACGAAACTTTGCAGACAGTCGCGGATAGGCATTTTCTACTGCAGTACAAAGTTTCAGAAGTGCAGCTCGTGTACTGCCGGAGATATGTCGATACAAACTGAATACGCAAAACATCAACAAAATTTAGCGCGTTTTAAAGTTGATATCGCTTTTGTTTATAACTTCCACATTTATTCGAATAGTGCAACGAAACTTTGCAGAGATTAGCTAAGTCACATTTTCTACTAAAGTACCAAGTTTCAGAAGTGCAGCTATTGTACTGCTGGAGATATGTCGATACAAACTGAATACGCAAAACATCAACAAAATTTAGCGCGTTTTAAAGTTGATATCGCTTTTGTTTCTAACTTCCACATTTATTCGAATTGTGCAACTACACTTTGCAGACAGTGGCGGAGAGGAATTTTCTACGGAAGTACTGAGTTTCAGATATGCAGCTCGTGTACTGCCGGAGATATGTCGATACAAACTGAATACGCAAAACATCAACAAAATTTAGCGCGTTTTAAAGTTGATATCGCTTTTGTTTATAACTTCCACATTTATTCGAATTGTGCAACGAAACTTTGCACAAATTAGCGGCGTCACATTTTCTACTGAAGTACCAAGTTTCAGAAGTGCAGCTCTTGTACTGCCGGAGATATGTCGATACAAACTGAATACGCAAAACATCAACAAAATTTAGCGCGTTTTATAGTTGATATCGCATTTGTTTCTAACTTCCACATTTATTCGAATTGTGCAACGAAACTTTTGCAGAGATTAGCGGAGTCACATTTTCTACTGAAGTACTAAGTTTTAGAAGTGCAGCTATTGTACTGCCGGAGATATGTCGATATAAACTGAATACGCAAAACATCAACAAAATTTAGCGCGTTTTAAAGTTAATATCGCTTTTGTTTATAACTTCCACATTTATTGGAATTGTGCAACGAAACTTTACAGGGATAAGCGGAGTAACATTTCCTACTGAAGTACCATGTTTCAGAAGTGCAGCTCTTGTACTGCCGGAGATATGTCGATACAAACTGAATACGCAAAACATCAACAAAATTTAGCGCGTTTTAAAGTTGATATCGCTTTTGTTTATAACTACCACATTTATTCGAATTGTGCAACGAAACTTTGCAGAGCTTAGCGGAGTCACATTTTCTACTGAAGTACTAAGTTTCAGAAGTGCAGCTCTTGTACTGCCGGAGATATGTCGATACAAACTGAATACGCAAAACATCAACAAAATTTAGCGCGTTTTAAAGTTGATATCGCTTTTGTTTATTACTTCCACATTTATTCGAATTGTGCAACGAAACTTTGCAGACAGTCGCCGAAAGGCATTTCCTACTAAAGTACCAAGTTTCAGAAGTGCAGCTCTTGTACTGCCGGAGATATGTCGATACAAACTTAATACGCAAAACATCAACAAAATTTAGCGCGTTTTGAAGTTGATATCGCTTTTGTTTATAACTTCCACATTTATTCGAATTGTGCAACGAAACTTTGCAGACAGTCGCGGAGATACATCGTCTACTGAAGTACCAAGTTTCAGAAGTGCAGCTCTTGTACTGCCGGAGATATGTCGATACAAACTTAATACGCAAAACATCAACAAAATTTTGCGCGTTTGCTTGTAGATATCGCTTTTGTTTATAACTTCCACATTTATTGGAATTGTGCAACGAAACTTTGCAGAGATTAGCGGAGTCACATTTTCTACTGAAGTACCAAGTTTCAGAAGTGCAGCTCTTGTACTGCTGGAGATATATCGATACAAACTGAATACGCAAAACATCAACAAAATTTAGCGCGTTTTAAAGTGGATATCGCTTTTGTTTATAACTTCCACATTTATTCGAATTGTGAAACGAAATTCTGCAGACAGTCGCTGAAAGGCATTTCCTACTAAAGTACCAAGTTTAAGAAGTGCAGCTCTTGTACTGCCGGAGATATGTCGATACAAACTTAATACGCAAAACATCAACAAAATTTAGCGCGTTTGCTTGTAGATATCGCTTTTGTTTATAACTTCCACATTTATTCGAATTGTGTAACGAAACTTTGCAGACAGTCGCGGAGATACATCGTCTACTGAATTACCAAGTTTCAGAAGTGCTGCCCTGGTACTGCCGGAGATATGTCAATACAAACTGAATACGCAAAACATCATACAAAATTTAGCGCGTTTTAAAGTTAGTATCGCTTTTGTTTATAACTTCCACATTTATTCGAATTGTGCAACGAAACTTTGCAGATATAAGCGGAGATACATTTACTACTGAAGTACCAAGTGGCAGAAGTGCAGCTCGTGTACTGCCGGATATATGTCGATACAAACTTAATACGCAAAACATCAACAAAATTTAGCGCGTTTTAAAGTTGATATCGCTTTTGTTTATAACTTCCACATTTAGTCGAATTGTGCAACGAAACTATGCAGACAGTCGCAGATAGGCATTTTCTACTGAAGTACCAAGTTTCAGAAGTGCAGCTCTTGTACTGATGGAGATATGTAGATACAAACTTAATACGCAAAACATCAACAAAATTTAGCCCGTTTTAAAGTTGATATCGCTTTTGTTTATAACTTCCACATTTATTCGAATTGTGCAACGAAACTTTGCAGACAGTCGCGGAGATATATCGTCTACTGAAGTACCAAGTTTCAGAAGTGCAGCTCTTGTACTGCCGGAGATATGTCGATACAAACTGAATACGCAAAAAATCATACAAAATTAAGCGCGTTTTAAAGTTGATATCGCTTTTGTTTATAACTTCCACATTTATATGAATTGTGCAACGAAACTTTGCAGAGATTAGCGGAGTCACATTTTCTACTGAAGTACCAAGTTTCAGAAGTGCAGCTATTGTACTGCCGGAGATATGTCGATACAAACTGAATACGCAAAACATTAACAAAATTTAGCGCGTTTTAAAGTTGATATCGCTTTTGTTTATAACTTCCACATTTATTCGAATTGTGCAACGAAACTTTGCAGAGATTAGCGGAGTCACATTTACTACTGAAGTACCAAGTTTCAGAAGTGCAGCTCTTGTACTGCCGGAGATATGTCGATACAAACTGAATACGCAAAACATCAACAAAATTTAGCGCGTTTTAAAGTTGATATCGCTTTTGTTGATAACTTCCACATTTATTCGAATTGTGTAACGAAACTTTGCAGACAGTCGCGGAGATACATCGTCTACTGATTTACCAAGTTTCAGAAGTGCTGCCCTGGTACTGCCGGAGATATGTCAATACAAACTGAATACGCAAAACATCATACAAAATTTAGCGCGTTTTAAAGTTAGTATCGCTTTTGTTTATAACTTCCACATTTATTCGAATTGTGCAAGGAAACTTTGCAGAGATAAGCGGAGATACATTTACTACTGAAGTACCAAGTGGCAGAAGTGCAGCTCTGGTACTGCCGGATATATGTCGATACAAACTGAATACGCAAAACATCAACAAAATTTAGCGCGTTTTAAAGTTGATATCGCTTTTGTTTATAACTTCCACATTTAGTCGAATTGTGCAACGAAACTATGCAGACAGTCGCAGATAGGCATTTTCTACTGAAGTACCAAGTTTCAGAAGTGCAGCTCTTGTACTGCCGGAGATATGTCGATACAAACTTAATACGCAAAACATCAACAAAATTTAGCGCGTTTTAAAGTTGATATCGCTTTTGTTTATAACTTCCACATTTATTCGAATTGTGCAACGAAACTTTGCAGACAGTCGCGGAGATACATCGTCTACTGAAGTACCAAGTTTCAGAAGTGCAGCTCTTGTACTGCCGGAGATATGTCGATACAAACTGAATACGCAAAACATCATACAAAATTAAGCGCGTTTTAAAGTTGATATCGCTTTTGTGTATAACTTCCACATTTATATGAATTGTGCAACGAAACGTTGCAGAGATAAGCGGAGTCACATTTTCTACTGAAGTACCAAGTTTCAGATGTGCAGCTCTTGTACTGCCGGAGATATGTCGATACCAACTGAATACGCAAAACATCAACAAAACTTAGCGCGTTTTAAAGTTGATATCGCTTTTGTTTATAACTTCAACATTTATTCGAATTGTGCAACGAAACTTTGCAGACAGTCGCCGAAAGGCATTTCCTACTAGAGTACCAAGTTTCAGAAGTGCAGCTCTTGTACTGCCGGAGACATGTCGATACAAACTGAATACGTAAAACATCAAAAAAATTAAGCCCGTTTTAAAGTTGATATCGCTTTTGTTTATAACTTCCACATTTATTCGAATTGTGCAACGAAACTTCGCAGACAGTCGCGGAGATACATCGTCTACTGAATTACCAAGTTTCAGAAGTGCAGCTCTGGTACTGCCGGAGATATGTCGATACAAACTGAATACGCAAAACATCATACAAAATTTAGCGCGTTTTAAAGTTGATATCGCTTTTGTTTATAACTTCCACATTTATTCGAATTGTGCAACGAAACTTTGCAGACAGTCGCGGAGATATATCGTCTACTGAAGTACCAAGTTTCAGAAGTGCAGCTCTTGTACTGCCGGAGATATGTCGATACAAACTGAATACGCAAAAAATCATACAAAATTAAGCGCGTTTTAAAGTTGATATCGCTTTTGTTTATAACTTCCACATTTATATGAATTGTGCAACGAAACTTTGCAGAGATTAGCGGAGTCACATTTTCTACTGAAGTACCAAGTTTCAGAAGTGCAGCTATTGTACTGCCGGAGATATGTCGATACAAACTGAATACGCAAAACATTAACAAAATTAAGCGCGTTTTAAAGTTGATATCGCTTTTGTTTATAACTTCCACATTTATTCGAATTGTGCAACGAAACTTTGCAGAGATTAGCGGAGTCACATTTACTACTGAAGTACCAAGTTGCAGAAGTGCAGCTCTTGTACTGCCGGAGATATGTCGATACAAACTGAATACGCAAAACATCAACAAAATTTAGCGCGTTTTAAAGTTGATATCGCTTTTGTTGATAACTTCCACATTTATTCGAATTGTGTAACGAAACTTTGCAGACAGTCGCGGAGATACATCGTCTACTGAATTACCAAGTTTCAGAAGTGCTGCCCTGGTACTGCCGGAGATATGTCAATACAAACTGAATACGCAAAACATCATACAAAATTTAGCGCGTTTTAAAGTTAGTATCGCTTTTGTTTATAACTTCCACATTTATTCGAATTGTGCAAGGAAACTTTGCAGAGATAAGCGGAGATACATTTACTACTGAAGTACCAAGTGGCAGAAGTGCAGCTCTGGTACTGCCGGATATATGTCGATACAAACTAAATACGCAAAACATCAACAAAATTTAGCGCGTTTTAAAGTTGATATCGCTTTTGTTTATAACTTCCACATTTAGTCGAATTGTGCAACGAAACTATGCAGACAGTCGCAGATAGGCATTTTCTACTGAAGTACCAAGTTTCAGAAGTGCAGCTCTTGTACTGCCGGAGATATGTCGATACAAACTGAATACGCAAAACATCAACAAAATTTAGCGCGTTTTAAAGTTGATATCGCTTTTGTTTATAAATTCCACATTTAGTCGAATTGTGCAACGAAACTTTGCAGACAGTCGCGGATAGGCATTTTCTACTGTAGTACCAAGTTCAAGAAGTGCAGCTCTTGTACTGATGGAGATATGTCGATACAAACTTAATACGCAAAACATCAACAAAATTTAGCCCGTTTTAAAGTTGATATCGCTTTTGTTTATAACTTCCACATTTATTCGAATTGTGCAACGAAACTTTGCAGACAGTCGCGGAGATATATCGTCTACTGAAGTACCAAGTTTCAGAAGTGCAGCTCTTGTACTGCCGGAGATATGTCGATACAAACTGAATACGCAAGAAATCATACAAAATTAAGCGCGTTTTAAAGTTGATATCGCTTTTGTTTATAACTTCCACATTTATATGAATTGTGCAACGAAACTTTGCAGAGATTAGCGGAGTCACATTTTCTACTGAAGTACCAAGTTTCAGAAGTGCAGCTATTGTACTGCCGGAGATATGTCGATACAAACTGAATACGCAAAACATTAACAAAATTTAGCGCGTTTTAAAGTTGATATCGCTTTTGTTTATAACTTCCACATTTATTCGAATTGTGCAACGAAACTTTGCAGAGATTAGCGGAGTCACATTTACTACTGAAGTACCAAGTTTCAGAAGTGCAGCTCTTGTACTGCCGGAGATATGTCGATACAAACTGAATACGCAAAACATCAACAAAATTTAGCGCGTTTTAAAGTTGATATCGCTTTTGTTGATAACTTCCACATTTATTCGAATTGTGTAACGAAACTTTGCAGACAGTCGCGGAGATACATCGTCTACTGAATTACCAAGTTTCAGAAGTGCTGCCCTGGTACTGCCGGAGATATGTCAATACAAACTGAATACGCAAAACATCATACAAAATTTAGCGCGTTTTAAAGTTAGTATCGCTTTTGTTTATAACTTCCACATTTATTCGAATTGTGCAAGGAAACTTTGCAGAGATAAGCGGAGATACATTTACTACTGAAGTACCAAGTGGCAGAAGTGCAGCTCTGGTACTGCCGGATATATGTCGATACAAACTGAATACGCAAAACATCAACAAAATTTAGCGCGTTTTAAAGTTGATATCGCTTTTGTTTATAACTTCCACATTTAGTCGAATTGTGCAACGAAACTATGCAGACAGTCGCAGATAGGCATTTTCTACTGAAGTACCAAGTTTCAGAAGTGCAGCTCTTGTACTGCCGGAGATATGTCGATACAAACTTAATACGCAAAACATCAACAAAATTTAGCGCGTTTTAAAGTTGATATCGCTTTTGTTTATAACTTCCACATTTATTCGAATTGTGCAACGAAACTTTGCAGACAGTCGCGGAGATACATCGTCTACTGAAGTACCAAGTTTCAGAAGTGCAGCTCTTGTACTGCCGGAGATATGTCGATACAAACTGAATACGCAAAAGATCATACAAAATTAAGCGCGTTTTAAAGTTGATATCGCTTTTGTTTATAACTTCCACATTTATATGAATTGTGCAACGAAACGTTGCAGAGATTAGCGGAGTCACATTTTCTACTGAAGTACCAAGTTTCAGATGTGCAGCTCTTGTACTGCCGGTGATATGTCGATACCAACTGAATACGCAAAACATCAACAAAACTTAGCGCGTTTTAAAGTTGATATCGCTTTTGTTTATAACTTCCACATTTATTCGAATTGTGACACGAAACTTTGCAGAGATTAGCGGAGATACATTTGCTACTGACGTACCAAGTTTCAGAAGTGCAGCTCTTGTACTGCCGGAGATATGTCGATACAAACTGAATACGCAAAACATCAACAACATTTAGCGCGTTTTAAAGTTGATATCGCTTTTGTTTATAACTTCAACATTTATTCGAATTGTGCAACGAAACTTTGCAGACAGTCGCCAAAAGGCATTTCCTACTAGAGTACCAAGTTTCAGAAGTGCAGCTCTTGTACTGCCGGAGACATGTCGATACAAACTGAATACGTAAAACATCAAAAAAATTAAGCGCGTTTTAAAGTTGATATCGCTTTTGTTTATAACTTCCACATTTATTCGAATTGTGCAACGAAACTTCGCAGACAGTCGCGGAGTTACATCGTCTACTGAATTACCAAGTTTCAGAAGTGCAGCTCTGGTACTGCCGGAGATATGTCGATACAAACTGAATACGCAAAACATCATACAAAATTTAGCGCGTTTTAAAGTTGATATCGCTTTTGTTTATAACTTCCACATTTATTCGAATTGTGCAACGAAACTTTGCAGAGATTACCGGAGATAAATTTTCTACTGAAGTACCAAGTTTCAGAAGTGCAGCTCTTGTACTGCCGGAGATATGTCGATACAAACTTAATACGCAAAACATCAACAAAATTTAGCGCGTTTTAAAGTTGATATCGCTTTTGTTTATAACTTCCACATTTATTCGAATTGTGCAACGAAACTTTGCAGACAGTCGCGGAGATACATCGTCTACTGAAGTACCAAGTTTCAGAAGTGCAGCTCTTGTACTGCCGGAGATATGTCGATACAAACTGAATACGCAAAACATCATACAAAATTAAGCGCGTTTTAAAGTTGATATCGCTTTTGTTTATAACTTCCACATTTATATGAATTGTGCAACGAAACTTTGCAGAGATTAGCGGAGTCACATTTTCTACTGAAGTACCAAGTTTCAGAAGTGCAGCTCTTGTACTGCCGGAGATAGGTCGATACAAACTGAATACGCAAAACATCAACAAAATTTAGCGCGTTTTAAAGTTGATATCGCTTTTGTTTATAACTTCCACATTTATTCGAATTGTGCAACGAAACTTTGCAGAGATTAGCGGAGTCACATTTACTACTGAAGTACCAAGTTTCAGAAGTGCAGCTCTTGTACTGATGGAGATATGTCGATACAAACTTAATACGCAAAACATCAACAAAATTTAGCCCGTTTTAAAGTTGATATCGCTTTTGTTTATAACTTCCACATTTATTCGAATTGTGCAACGAAACTTTGCAGACAGTCGCGGAGATATATCGTCTACTGAAGTACCAAGTTTCAGAAGTGCAGCTCTTGTACTGCCGGAGATATGTCGATACAAACTGAATACGCAAAAAATCATACAAAATTAAGCGCGTTTTAAAGTTGATATCGCTTTTGTTTATAACTTCCACATTTATATGAATTGTGCAACGAAACTTTGCAGAGATTAGCGGAGTCACATTTTCTACTGAAGTACCAAGTTTCAGAAGTGCAGCTATTGTACTGCCGGAGATATGTCGATACAAACTGAATACGCAAAACATTAACAAAATTTAGCGCGTTTTAAAGTTGATATCGCTTTTGTTTATAACTTCCACATTTATTCGAATTGTGCAACGAAACTTTGCAGAGATTAGCGGAGTCACATTTACTACTGAAGTACCAAGTTTCAGAAGTGCAGCTCTTGTACTGCCGGAGATATGTCGATACAAACTGAATACGCAAAACATCAACAAAATTTAGCGCGTTTTAAAGTTGATATCGCTTTTGTTGATAACTTCCACATTTATTCGAATTGTGTAACGAAACTTTGCAGACAGTCGCGGAGATACATCGTCTACTGAATTACCAAGTTTCAGAAGTGCTGCCCTGGTACTGCCGGAGATATGTCAATACAAACTGAATACGCAAAACATCATACAAAATTTAGCGCGTTTTAAAGTTAGTATCGCTTTTGTTTATAACTTCCACATTTATTCGAATTGTGCAAGGAAACTTTGCAGAGATAAGCGGAGATACATTTACTACTGAAGTACCAAGTGGCAGAAGTGCAGCTCTGGTACTGCCGGATATATGTCGATACAAACTGAATACGCAAAACATCAACAAAATTTAGCGCGTTTTAAAGTTGATATCGCTTTTGTTTATTACTTCCACATTTAGTCGAATTGTGCAACGAAACTATGCAGACAGTCGCAGATAGGCATTTTCTACTGAAGTACCAAGTTTCAGAAGTGCAGCTCTTGTACTGCCGGAGATATGTCGATACAAACTTAATACGCAAAACATCAACAAAATTTAGCGCGTTTTAAAGTTGATATCGCTTTTGTTTATAACTTCCACATTTATTCGAATTGTGCAACGAAACTTTGCAGACAGTCGCGGAGATACATCGTCTACTGAAGTACCAAGTTTGAGAAGTGCAGCTCTTGTACTGCCGGAGATATGTCGATACAAACTGAATACGCAAAACATCATACAAAATTAAGCGCGTTTTAAAGTTGATATCGCTTTTGTTTATAACTTCCACATTTATATGAATTGTGCAACGAAACGTTGCAGAGATTAGCGGAGTCACATTTTCTACTGAAGTACCAAGTTTCAGATGTGCAGCTCTTGTACTGCCGGAGATATGTCGATACCAACTGAATACGCAAAACATCAACAAAACTTAGCGCGTTTTAAAGTTGATATCGCTTTTGTTTATAACTTCCACATTTATTCGAATTGTGCAACGAAACTTTGCAGAGATTAGCGGAGATACATTTGCTACTGACGTACCAAGTTTCAGAAGTGCAGCTCTTGTACTGCCGGAGATATGTCGATACAAACTGAATACGCAAAACATCAACAACATTTAGCGCGTTTTAAAGTTGATATCGCTTTTGTTTATAACTTCAACATTTATTCGAATTGTGCAACGAAACTTTGCAGACAGTCGCCAAAAGGCATTTCCTACTAGAGTACCAAGTTTCAGAAGTGCAGCTCTTGTACTGCCGGAGACATGTCGATACAAACTGAATACGTAAAACATCAAAAAAATTAAGCGCGTTTTAAAGTTGATATCGCTTTTGTTTATAACTTCCACATTTATTCGAATTGTGCAACGAAACTTCGCAGACAGTCGCGGAGTTACATCGTCTACTGAATTACCAAGTTTCAGAAGTGCAGCTCTGGTACTGCCGGAGATATGTCGATACAAACTGAATACGCAAAACATCATACAAAATTTAGCGCGTTTTAAAGTTGATATCGCTTTTGTTTATAACTTCCACATTTATTCGAATTGTGCAACGAAACTTTGCAGAGATTAGCGGAGATAAATTTTCTACTGAAGTACCAAGTTTCAGAAGTGCAGCTCTTGTACTGCCGGAGATATGTCGATACAAACTTAATACGCAAAACATCAACAAAATTTAGCGCGTTTTAAAGTTGATATCGCTTTTGTTTATAACTTCCACATTTATTCGAATTGTGCAACGAAACTTTGCAGACAGTCGCGGAGATACATCGTCTACTGAAGTACCAAGTTTCAGAAGTGCAGCTCTTGTACTGCCGGAGATATGTCGATACAAACTGAATACGCAAAACATCATAAAAAATTAAGCGCGTTTTAAAGTTGATATCGCTTTTGTTTATAACTTCCACATTTATATGAATTGTGCAACGAAACTTTGCAGAGATTAGCGGAGTCACATTTTCTACTGAAGTACCAAGTTTCAGAAGTGCAGCTATTGTACTGCCGGAGATAGGTCGATACAAACTGAATACGCAAAACATCAACAAAATTTAGCGCGTTTTAAAGTTGATATCGCTTTTGTTTATAACTTCCACATTTATTCGAATTGTGCAACGAAACTTTGCAGAGATTAGCGGAGTCACATTTACTACTGAAGTACCAAGTTTCAGAAGTGCAGCTCTTGTACTGCCGGAGATATGTCGATACAAACTGAATACGCAAAACATCAACAAAATTTAGCGCGTTTTAAAGTTGATATCGCTTTTGTTTATAACTTCCACATTTATTCGAATTGTGCAACGAAACTTTGCAGACAGTCGCCGAAAGGCAGTTCCTACTGAAGTACCAAGTTTCAGAAGTGCAGCTCTTGTACTACCGGAGATATGTCGATACAAACTGAATACGCAAAACATCAACAAAATTTAGCGCGTTTTAAAGTTGATATCGCTTTTGTTTATAACTTCCACATTTATTCGAATTGTGCAACAAAACTTTGCAGAGATCAGCGGAGTCACATTTTCTACTGGAGTACCAAGTTTCAGAAGTGCAGCTCTTGTACTACGGGAGATATGTCGATACAAACTGAATACGTAAAACATCAAAAAAATTAAGCGCGTTTTAAAGTTGATATCGCTTTTGTTTATAACTTCCACATTTATTCGAATTGTGCAACGAAACTTTGCAGACAGTCGCGGAGATACATCGTCTACTGAATAACCAAGTTTCAGAAGTGCTGCTCTGGTACTGCCGGAGATATGTCGATACAAACTGAATACGCAAAACATCATACAAAATTTAGCGCGTTTTAAAGTTGATATCGCTTTTGTTTATAACTTCCACATTTATTCGAATTGTGCAACGAAACTTTGCAGAGATAAGCGGAGATACATTTTCTACTGAAGTACTAAGTTTCAGAAGTGCAGCTCTGGTACTGCCGGATATATGTCGATACAAACTGAATACGCAAAACATTAACAAAATTTAGCGCGTTTTAAAGTTGATATCGCTTTTGTTTATAACTTCCACATTTAGTCGAATTGTGCAACGAAACTTTGCAGACAGTCGCGGATAGGCATTTTCTATTGAAGTACCAAGTTTCAGAAGTGCAGCTCTTGTACTGCCGGAGATATGTCGATACAAACTTAATACGCAAAACATCAACAAAATTTAGCGCGTTTTAAAGTTTATATCGCTTTTGTTGATAACTTCCACATTTATTCGAATTGTGCAACGAAACTTTGCAGACAGTCGCGGAGATACATCGTCTACTGAAGTACCAAGTTTCAGAAGTGCAGCTCTGGTACTGCCGGAGATATGTCGATACAAACTGAATACGCAAAACATCATACAAAATTAAGCGCGTTTTAAAGTTGATATCGCTTTTGTTTATAACTTCCACATTTATTCGAATTGTGCAACGAAACTTTCCAGAGATTAGCGGAGTCACATTTACTACTGAAGTACTAAGTTTCAGAAGTGCAGCTCTTGTACTGCCGGAGATATGTCGATACAAACTGAATACGCAAAACATCAACAAAATTTAGCGCGTTTTAAAGTTGATATCGCTTTTGTTTATAACTTCCACATTTATTCGAATTGTGCAACGAAACTTTGCAGACAGTCGCCGAAAGGCATTTCCTACTGAAGTACCAAGTTTCAGAAGTGCAGCTCTTGTACTGCCGGAGATATGTCGATACAAACTGAATACGCAAAACATCAACAAAATTTAGCGCGTTTAAAAGTTGATATCGCTTTTGTTTATAACTTCCACATTTATTCGAATTGTGCAACGAAACTTTGCAGAGATCAGCGGAGTCACATTTTCTACTGAAGTACCAAGTTTCAGAAGTGCAGCTCTTGTACTGCCGGAGACATGTCGATACAAACTGAATACGTAAAACATCAAAAAAATTAAGCGCGTTTTAAAGTTGATATCGCTTTTGTTTATAACTTCCACATTTATTCGAATTGTGCAACGAAACTTCGCAGACAGTCGCGGAGATACATCGTCTACTGAATTACCAAGTTTCAGAAGTGCAGCTCTGGTACTGCCGGAGATATGTCGATACAAACTGAATACGCAAAACATCATACAAAATTTAGCGCGTTTTAAAGTTGATATCGCTTTTGTTTATAACTTCCACATTTATTCGAATTGTGCATTGAAACTTTGACAGAGATTAGCGAAACTAAATTTTCAACTGAAGTACCAAGTTTCAGAAGTGCAGCTCTTGTACTGCCGGAGATATGTCGATACAAACTTAATACGCAAAACATCAACAAAATTTAGCGCGTTTTAAAGTTGATATCGCTTTTGTTTATAACTTCAACATTTATTCGAATTGTGCAACGAAACTTTGCAGACAGTCGCGGAGATACATCGTCTACTGAAGTACCAAGTTTCAGAAGTGCAGCTCTTGTACTGCCGGAGATATGTCGATACAAACTGAACACGCAAAACATAATACAAAATTAAGCGCGTTTTAAAGTTAATATCGCTTTTGTTTATAACTTCCACATTTATATGAATTGTGCAACGAAACTTTGCAGAGATTAGCGGAGTCCCATTTTCTAATGAAGTACGAAGTTTCAGAAGTGCAGCTATTGTACTGCCGGAGATATGTCGATACCAACTGAATACGCAAAACATCAACAAAATTTAGCGCGTTTTAAAGTTGATATCGCTTTTGTTTATAACTTCCACATTTATTCGAATTGTGCAACGAAACTTTGCAGACAGTCGCCGAAAGGACTTTCCTACTGAAGTACCCAGTTTCAGAAGTGCAGCTCTTGTACTGCCGGAGATATGTCGATACAAACTGAATACGCAAAACATCAACAAAATTACGCGCGTTTTAAAGTTGATATCGCTTTTGTTTATAACTTCCACATTAATTCGAATTGTGCAACGAAACTTTGCAGACAGTCGCGGAGATACATCGTCTCCTGAAGTACCCAGTTTCAGAAGTGCAGCTCTTGTACTGCCGGAGATATGTCGATACAAACTGAATACGCAAAACATCAACAATATTTAGCGCGTTTTAAAGTTGATATCGCTTTTGTTTATAGCTTCCACATTTATTCGAATTGTGCAACGAAACTTTGCAGAGATTAGCGGAGATACATTTTCTACTAAAGTATTAAGTTTAAGAAGTGCAGCTCTGGTACTGCCGGATATATGTCGATACAAACTGAATACGCAAAACATCATACAAAATTTAGCGCGTTTTAAAGTTGATATCGCTTTTGTTTATAACTTCCACATTTAGTCGAATTGTACAACGAAACTATGCAGACTGTCGCGGATAGGCATTTTCTACTGAAGTACTAATTTTCAGAAGTGCAGCTCTTGTACTGCCGGAGATATGCCGATACAAACTGAATACGCAAAACATCAACAAAATTTAGCGCGTTTTAAAGTTGATATCGCTTTTGTTTATAACTTCCACATTAATTCGAATTGTGCAACGAAACTTTGCAGAGATTAGCGGAGTCACAATTTCTACTGAAGTACCAAGTTTCAGAAGTGCAGCTCTTGTACTGCCGGAGATATGTCGATACAAACTGAATACGCAAAACATCAACAAAATTTAGCGCGTTTTATAGTTGATATCGCTTTTGTTTATAACTTCCACATTTATTCTAATTGTGCAACGAAACTTTGCAGACAGTCGCGGAGAGGCATTTCCTACTGAAGTACCAAGTTTCAGAAGTGCAGCTCGTGTACTGCCGGAGATATGTCGATACAAACTGAATACGCAAAACATCAACAAAACTTAGCGCGTTTTAAAGTTGATATCGCTTTTGTTTATAACTTCCACATTTATTCGAATTGTGCAACGAAACTTTGCAGAGATTAGCGGAGTCACATTTTCTACTGAAGTACCAAGTTTCAGAAGTGCAGCTCTTGTACTACTGGAGATATGTCGATACAAACTGAATACGCAAAACATCAACAAAATTTAGCGCGTTTTAAAGTTGATATCGCTTTTGTTTCTAACTTCCACATTTATTCGAATTGTGCAACGAAACTTTGCAGACAATCGCGGAGATACATCGTCTACTGAAGTACCAAGTTTCAGAAGTGCAGCTCTTGTACTGCTGGAGATATGTCGATACAAACTGAATACGCAAAACATCAACAAAATTTAGCGCGTTTTAAAGTTGATATCGCTTTTGTTTATAACTTCCGAATTTATATAAATTGTGAAACGAAACTTTGCAGAGATTAGCGGAGTCACATTTTCTACTGAAGTACCAAGTTTCAGAAGTGCAGCTCTTGTACTGCCGGAGACATGTCGATACAAACTGAATACGTAAAACATCAAAAAAATTAAGCGCGTTTTAAAGTTGATATCGCTTTTGTTTATAACTTCCACATTTATTCGAATTGTGCAACGAAACTTCGCAGACAGTCGCGGAGATACATCGTCTACTGAATTACCAAGTTTCAGAAGTGCAGCTCTGGTACTGCCGGAGATATGTCGATACAAACTGAATACGCAAAACATCATACAAAATTTAGCGCGTTTTAAAGTTGATATCGCTTTTGTTTATAACTTCCCCATTTATTCGAATTGTGCATTGAAACTTTGACAGAGATTAGCGAAACTAAATTTTCAACTGAAGTACCAAGTTTCAGAAGTGCCGCTCTTGTACTGCCCGAGATATGTCGATACAAACTTAATACGCAAAACATCAACAAAATTTAGCGCGTTTTAAAGTTGATATCGCTTTTGTTTATAACTTCCACATTTATTCGAATTGTGCAACGAAACTTTGCAGACAGTCGCGGAGATACATCGTCTACTGAAGTACCAAGTTTCAGAAGTGCAGCTCTTGTACTGCCGGAGATATGTCGATACAAACTGAACACGCAAAACATAATATAAAATTAAGCGCGTTTTAAAGTTAATATCGCTTTTGTTTATAACTTCCACATTTATATGAATTGTGCAACGAAACTTTGCAGAGATTAGCGGAGTCCCATTTTCTAATGAAGTACGAAGTTTCAGAAGTGCAGCTATTGTACTGCCGGAGATATGTCGATACCAACTGAATACGCAAAACATCAACAAAATTTAGCGCGTTTTATCGTTGATATCGCTTTTGTTTATAACTTCCACATTTATTCGAATTGTGCAACGAAACTTTGCAGAGATTAGCGGAGTCACATTTTCTACTGTAGTACCATGTTTCAGAAGTGCAGCTCTTGTACTGCCGGAGATATGTCGATACAAACTGAATACGAAAAACATCAACAAAATTTAGCGCGTTTTAAAGTTGATATCGCTTTTGTTTATAACTTCCACATTTATTCGAATTGTGCAACGAAACTTTGCAGACAGTCGCCGAAAGGCAGTTCCTACTGAAGTACCAAGTTTCAGAAGTGCAGCTCTTGTACTACCGGAGATATGTCGATACAAACTGAATACGCAAAACATCAACAAAATTTAGCGCGTTTTAAAGTTGATATCGCTTTTGTTTATAACTTCCACATTTATTCGAATTGTGCAACAAAACTTTGCAGAGATCAGCGGAGTCACATTTTCTACTGGAGTACCAAGTTTCAGAAGTGCAGCTCTTGTACTACGGGAGATATGTCGATACAAACTGAATACGTAAAACATCAAAAAAATTAAGCGCGTTTTAAAGTTGATATCGCTTTTGTTTATAACTTCCACATTTATTCGAATTGTGCAACGAAACTTTGCAGACAGTCGCGGAGATACATCGTCTACTGAATAACCAAGTTTCAGAAGTGCTGCTCTGGTACTGCCGGAGATATGTCGATACAAACTGAATACGCAAAACATCATACAAAATTTAGCGCGTTTTAAAGTTGATATCGCTTTTGTTTATAACTTCCACATTTATTCGAATTGTGCAACGAAACTTTGCAGAGATAAGCGGAGATACATTTTCTACTGAAGTACTAAGTTTCAGAAGTGCAGCTCTGGTACTGCCGGATATATGTCGATACAAACTGAATACGCAAAACATTAACAAAATTTAGCGCGTTTTAAAGTTGATATCGCTTTTGTTTATAACTTCCACATTTAGTCGAATTGTGCAACGAAACTTTGCAGACAGTCGCGGATAGGCATTTTCTATTGAAGTACCAAGTTTCAGAAGTGCAGCTCTTGTACTGCCGGAGATATGTCGATACAAACTTAATACGCAAAACATCAACAAAATTTAGCGCGTTTTAAAGTTTATATCGCTTTTGTTGATAACTTCCACATTTATTCGAATTGTGCAACGAAACTTTGCAGACAGTCGCGGAGATACATCGTCTACTGAAGTACCAAGTTTCAGAAGTGCAGCTCTGGTACTGCCGGAGATATGTCGATACAAACTGAATACGCAAAACATCATACAAAATTAAGCGCGTTTTAAAGTTGATATCGCTTTTGTTTATAACTTCCACATTTATTCGAATTGTGCAACGAAACTTTCCAGAGATTAGCGGAGTCACATTTACTACTGAAGTACTAAGTTTCAGAAGTGCAGCTCTTGTACTGCCGGAGATATGTCGATACAAACTGAATACGCAAAACATCAACAAAATTTAGCGCGTTTTAAAGTTGATATCGCTTTTGTTTATAACTTCCACATTTATTCGAATTGTGCAACGAAACTTTGCAGACAGTCGCCGAAAGGCATTTCCTACTGAAGTACCAAGTTTCAGAAGTGCAGCTCTTGTACTGCCGGAGATATGTCGATACAAACTGAATACGCAAAACATCAACAAAATTTAGCGCGTTTAAAAGTTGATATCGCTTTTGTTTATAACTTCCACATTTATTCGAATTGTGCAACGAAACTTTGCAGAGATCAGCGGAGTCACATTTTCTACTGAAGTACCAAGTTTCAGAAGTGCAGCTCTTGTACTGCCGGAGACATGTCGATACAAACTGAATACGTAAAACATCAAAAAAATTAAGCGCGTTTTAAAGTTGATATCGCTTTTGTTTATAACTTCCACATTTATTCGAATTGTGCAACGAAACTTCGCAGACAGTCGCGGAGATACATCGTCTACTGAATTACCAAGTTTCAGAAGTGCAGCTCTGGTACTGCCGGAGATATGTCGATACAAACTGAATACGCAAAACATCATACAAAATTTAGCGCGTTTTAAAGTTGATATCGCTTTTGTTTATAACTTCCACATTTATTCGAATTGTGCATTGAAACTTTGACAGAGATTAGCGAAACTAAATTTTCAACTGAAGTACCAAGTTTCAGAAGTGCAGCTCTTGTACTGCCGGAGATATGTCGATACAAACTTAATACGCAAAACATCAACAAAATTTAGCGCGTTTTAAAGTTGATATCGCTTTTGTTTATAACTTCAACATTTATTCGAATTGTGCAACGAAACTTTGCAGACAGTCGCGGAGATACATCGTCTACTGAAGTACCAAGTTTCAGAAGTGCAGCTCTTGTACTGCCGGAGATATGTCGATACAAACTGAACACGCAAAACATAATACAAAATTAAGCGCGTTTTAAAGTTAATATCGCTTTTGTTTATAACTTCCACATTTATATGAATTGTGCAACGAAACTTTGCAGAGATTAGCGGAGTCCCATTTTCTAATGAAGTACGAAGTTTCAGAAGTGCAGCTATTGTACTGCCGGAGATATGTCGATACCAACTGAATACGCAAAACATCAACAAAATTTAGCGCGTTTTAAAGTTGATATCGCTTTTGTTTATAACTTCCACATTTATTCGAATTGTGCAACGAAACTTTGCAGACAGTCGCCGAAAGGACTTTCCTACTGAAGTACCCAGTTTCAGAAGTGCAGCTCTTGTACTGCCGGAGATATGTCGATACAAACTGAATACGCAAAACATCAACAAAATTACGCGCGTTTTAAAGTTGATATCGCTTTTGTTTATAACTTCCACATTAATTCGAATTGTGCAACGAAACTTTGCAGACAGTCGCGGAGATACATCGTCTCCTGAAGTACCCAGTTTCAGAAGTGCAGCTCTTGTACTGCCGGAGATATGTCGATACAAACTGAATACGCAAAACATCAACAATATTTAGCGCGTTTTAAAGTTGATATCGCTTTTGTTTATAGCTTCCACATTTATTCGAATTGTGCAACGAAACTTTGCAGAGATTAGCGGAGATACATTTTCTACTAAAGTATTAAGTTTAAGAAGTGCAGCTCTGGTACTGCCGGATATATGTCGATACAAACTGAATACGCAAAACATCATACAAAATTTAGCGCGTTTTAAAGTTGATATCGCTTTTGTTTATAACTTCCACATTTAGTCGAATTGTACAACGAAACTATGCAGACTGTCGCGGATAGGCATTTTCTACTGAAGTACTAATTTTCAGAAGTGCAGCTCTTGTACTGCCGGAGATATGCCGATACAAACTGAATACGCAAAACATCAACAAAATTTAGCGCGTTTTAAAGTTGATATCGCTTTTGTTTATAACTTCCACATTAATTCGAATTGTGCAACGAAACTTTGCAGAGATTAGCGGAGTCACAATTTCTACTGAAGTACCAAGTTTCAGAAGTGCAGCTCTTGTACTGCCGGAGATATGTCGATACAAACTGAATACGCAAAACATCAACAAAATTTAGCGCGTTTTATAGTTGATATCGCTTTTGTTTATAACTTCCACATTTATTCTAATTGTGCAACGAAACTTTGCAGACAGTCGCGGAGAGGCATTTCCTACTGAAGTACCAAGTTTCAGAAGTGCAGCTCGTGTACTGCCGGAGATATGTCGATACAAACTGAATACGCAAAACATCAACAAAACTTAGCGCGTTTTAAAGTTGATATCGCTTTTGTTTATAACTTCCACATTTATTCGAATTGTGCAACGAAACTTTGCAGAGATTAGCGGAGTCACATTTTCTACTGAAGTACCAAGTTTCAGAAGTGCAGCTCTTGTACTACTGGAGATATGTCGATACAAACTGAATACGCAAAACATCAACAAAATTTAGCGCGTTTTAAAGTTGATATCGCTTTTGTTTCTAACTTCCACATTTATTCGAATTGTGCAACGAAACTTTGCAGACAATCGCGGAGATACATCGTCTACTGAAGTACCAAGTTTCAGAAGTGCAGCTCTTGTACTGCTGGAGATATGTCGATACAAACTGAATACGCAAAACATCAACAAAATTTAGCGCGTTTTAAAGTTGATATCGCTTTTGTTTATAACTTCCGAATTTATATAAATTGTGAAACGAAACTTTGCAGAGATTAGCGGAGTCACATTTTCTACTGAAGTACCAAGTTTCAGAAGTGCAGCTCTTGTACTGCCGGAGACATGTCGATACAAACTGAATACGTAAAACATCAAAAAAATTAAGCGCGTTTTAAAGTTGATATCGCTTTTGTTTATAACTTCCACATTTATTCGAATTGTGCAACGAAACTTCGCAGACAGTCGCGGAGATACATCGTCTACTGAATTACCAAGTTTCAGAAGTGCAGCTCTGGTACTGCCGGAGATATGTCGATACAAACTGAATACGCAAAACATCATACAAAATTTAGCGCGTTTTAAAGTTGATATCGCTTTTGTTTATAACTTCCCCATTTATTCGAATTGTGCATTGAAACTTTGACAGAGATTAGCGAAACTAAATTTTCAACTGAAGTACCAAGTTTCAGAAGTGCCGCTCTTGTACTGCCCGAGATATGTCGATACAAACTTAATACGCAAAACATCAACAAAATTTAGCGCGTTTTAAAGTTGATATCGCTTTTGTTTATAACTTCCACATTTATTCGAATTGTGCAACGAAACTTTGCAGACAGTCGCGGAGATACATCGTCTACTGAAGTACCAAGTTTCAGAAGTGCAGCTCTTGTACTGCCGGAGATATGTCGATACAAACTGAACACGCAAAACATAATATAAAATTAAGCGCGTTTTAAAGTTAATATCGCTTTTGTTTATAACTTCCACATTTATATGAATTGTGCAACGAAACTTTGCAGAGATTAGCGGAGTCCCATTTTCTAATGAAGTACGAAGTTTCAGAAGTGCAGCTATTGTACTGCCGGAGATATGTCGATACCAACTGAATACGCAAAACATCAACAAAATTTAGCGCGTTTTATCGTTGATATCGCTTTTGTTTATAACTTCCACATTTATTCGAATTGTGCAACGAAACTTTGCAGAGATTAGCGGAGTCACATTTTCTACTGTAGTACCATGTTTCAGAAGTGCAGCTCTTGTACTGCCGGAGATATGTCGATACAAACTGAATACGAAAAACATCAACAAAATTTAGCGCGTTTTAAAGTTGATATCGCTTTTGTTTATAACTTCCACATTTATTCGAATTGTGCAACGAAACTTTGCAGACAGTCGCCGAAAGGACTTTCCTACTGAAGTACCCAGTTTCAGAAGTGCAGCTCTTGTACTGCCGGAGATATGTCGATACAAACTGAATACGCAAAACATCAACAAAATTACGCGCGTTTTAAAGTTGATATCGCTTTTGTTTATAACTTCCACATTAATTCGAATTGTGCAACGAAACTTTGCAGACAGTGGCGGAGATACATCGTCTCCTGAAGTACCAAGTTTCAGAAGTGCAGCTCTTGTACTGCCGGAGATATGTCGATACAAACTGAATACGCAAAACATCAACAAAATTTAGCGCGTTTTAAAGTTGATATCGCTTTTGTTTATAGCTTCCACATTTATTCGAATTGTGCAACGAAACTTTGCAGAGATTAGCGGAGTCACATTTTCTACTAAAGTATTAAGTTTAAGAAGTGCAGCTCTGGTACTGCCGGATATATGTCGATACAAACTGAATACGCAAAACATCATACAAAATTTAGCGCGTTTAAAAGTTGATATCGCTTTTGTTTATAACTTCCACATTTAGTCGAATTGTACAACGAAACTATGCAGACTGTCGCGGATAGGCATTTACTACTGAAGTACTAAGTTTCAGAAGTGCAGCTCTTGTACTGCCGGAGATATGCCGATACAAACTGAATACGCAAAACATCAACAAAATTTAGCGCGTTTTAAAGTTGATATCGCTTTTGTTTATAACTTCCACATTAATTCGAATTGTGCAACGAAACTTTGCAGAGATTAGCGGAGTCACAATTTCTACTGAAGTACCAAGTTTCAGAAGTGCAGCTCTTGTACTGCCGGAGGTATGTCGATACAAACTGAATACGCAAAACATCAACAAAATTTAGCGCGTTTTATAGTTGATATCGCTTTTGTTTATAACTTCCACATTTATTCTAATTGTGCAACGAAACTTTGCAGACAGTCGCGGAGAGGCATTTCCTACTGAAGTACCAAGTTTCAGAAGTGCAGCTCGTGTACTGCCGGAGATATGTCGATACAAACTGAATACGCAAAACATCAACAAAACTTAGCGCGTTTTAAAGTTGATATCGCTTTTGTTTATAACTTCCACATTTATTCGAATTGTGCAACGAAACTTTGCAGAGATTAGCGGAGTCACATTTTCTACTGAAGTACCAAGTTTCAGAAGTGCAGCTCTTGTACTACTGGAGATATGTCGATACAAACTGAATACGCAAAACATCAACAAAATTTAGCGCGTTTTAAAGTTGATATCGCTTTTGTTTCTAACTTCCGCATTTATTCGAATTGTGCAACGAAACTTTGCAGACAATCGCGGAGATACATCGTCTACTGAAGTACCAAGTTTCAGAAGTGCAGCTCTTGTACTGCTGGAGATATGTCGATACAAACTGAATACGCAAAACATCAACAAAATTAAGCGCGTTTTAAAGTTGATATCGCTTTTGTTTATAACTTCCACATTTATTCGAATTGTGCCACGAAACTTTGCAGGGATTAGCGGGGTCACGTTTTCTACTGGAGTACCAAGTTTTAGACATGCAGCTCTTGTACTGCCGGAGATATGTCGATACAAACTGAATACGCAAAACATCAACAAAATTTAGCGCGTTTTAAAGTTGATATCGCTTTTGTTTATAACTTCCATATTTATTCGAATTGTGCAACGAAACTTTGCAGAGATTAAAGGAGTCACATTTTCTACTGAAGTACCAAGTTTCAGAAGTGCAGCTCTTGTACTTCCGGAGATATGTCGATACAAACTGAATACGCAAAACATCAACAAAATTTAGCGCGTTTTAAAGTTGATATCGCTTTTGTTTATAACTTCCACATTTATTCGAATTGTGCAACGAAACTTTGCAGACAGTCGCGGATAGGCATTTTCTACTGAAGTACCAAGTTTCAGAAGTGCAGCTCGTGTACTGCCGGAGATATGCCGATACGAACTGAATACGCAAAACATCAACAAAATTTAGCGCGTTTTAAAGTTGATATTGCTTTTGTTTATAACTTCCACATTTATTCGACTTGGGCAACGAAACTTTGCAGAGATTAGCGGAGTCAGATTTTCTACTGAAGTACTAAGTTTCGGAAGTGCAGCTCTTGTACTGCCGGAGATATGTCGATACAAACTGAATACGCAAAACATCAACAAAATTTAGCGCGTTTTAAAGTTGATATCGCTTTTGTTTATAACTTCCACATTTATTCGAATTGTGCAACGATACTTTGCAGAGAGTCGCGGAGATAAATCGTCTACTGAAGTACCAAGTTTCAGAAGTGCAGCTATTGTACTGCCGGAGATATGTCGATACAAACTGAATACGCAAAACATCATACAAAATCAAGCGCGTTTTAAAGTTGATATCGCTTTTGTTTATAACTTCCACATTTATTCGAATTGTGCAACGAAACTTTGCAGAGATTAGCGAAGTCACATTTTCTACTGAAGTACCAAGTTTCAGAAGTGCAGCTCTTGTACTTCCGGAGATATGTCGATACAAAATAAATACGCAAAACATCAACAAAATTTAGCACGTTTTAAAGTTGATATCGCTTTTGTTTATAACTTCCACATTTATTCGAATTGTGCAACGAACCTTTGCAGAGATTAGCGGAGTCACATTTTCTACTGAAGTACCAAGTTTCAGAAGTGCAGCTCTTGTACTGCCGGAGATATGTCGATACAAACTGTATACGCAAAACATCATACAAAATTTAGCGCGTTTTAAAGTTGATATCGCTTTTGTTTATAACTTCCACATTTATATGAATTGTGCAACGAAACTGTGCAGAGATTAGCGGAGTCACATTTTCTACTGAAGTACCAGGGTTCAGAAGTGCAGCCATTGTACTGCCGGAGATATGTCGATACAAACTGAATACGCAAAACATCAACAAAATTTAGCGCGTTTTAAAGTTGATATCGCTTTTGTTTATAACTTCCACATTTATTCGAATTGTGCAACGAAACTTTGCAGAGATTAGCGGAGTCACATTTTCTACTGCAGTACCAAGTTTCAGAAGTGCAGCTCTTGTACTGCCGGAGATATGTCGATACAAACTGAATACGCAAAACATCAACAAAATTTAGTGCGTTTTAAAGTTGATATCGCTTTTGTTTACAACTTCCACATTTATTTGAATTGTGCAACGAAACTTTGCAGACAGTCGCGGAGATACATCGGTTACTTATATACCAAGTTTCAGAAGTGCAGCTCTTGTACTGCCGGAGATATGTCGATACAAACTGAATACGCAAAACATCAACAAAATTTAGCGCGTTTTAAAGTTGATATCGCTTTTGTTTACAACTTTCCACATTTATTCGAATTGTGCAACGATACTTCGCAGACAGTCGGGGAGATACATCGGCTACTGAAGTACCAAGTTTCAGAAGTGCAGCTCTTGTACTGCCGGAGATATGTCGATACAAACTGCATACGCAAAACATCAACAAAATTTAGCGCGTTTTAAAGTTGATATCGCTTTTGTTTATAACTTCCACATTTATTCGAATTGTGCAACGAAACTTTGCAGAGATTAGCGGAGTCACATTTTCTACTGAAGTACCAAGTTTCAGAGGTGCAGCTCTTGTACTGCTGGAGATATGTCGATACAAACTGAATACGCAAAACATCATACAAAATTTAGCGCGTTTTAAAGTTGATATCGCTTTTGTTTATAACTTCCACATTTATTCGAATTGTGCAACGAAACTTAGCAGAGATTAGCGGAGATACATCGTCTCCTGAAGTACCAAGTTTCAGAAGTGCAGCTCTTGTACTTCCGGAGATATGTCGATACAAACTGAATACGCAAAACATCAACAAAATTTAGCGCGTTTTAAAGTTGATATCGCTTTTGTTTATAACTTCCACATTTATTCGAATTGTGCAACGAAACGTTGCAGACAGTCGCGGATAGGCATTTTCTACTGAAGTACCAAGTTTCAGAAGTGCAGCTCTTGTACTGCCGGAGATATGCCGATACGAACTGAATACGCAAAACATCAACAAAATTTAGCGCGTTTTAAAGTTGATATTGCTTTTGTTTATAACTTCCACATTTATTCGACTTGGGCAACGAAACTTTGCAGAGATTAGCGAAGTCAGATTTTCTACTGAAGTACCAAGTTTCGGAAGTGCAGCTCTTGTAATGCTGGAGATATGTCGATACAAACTGAATACGCAAAACATCAACAAAATTTAGCGCATTTTAAAGTTGATATCGCTTTTGTTTGTAACTTCCACATTTATTCGAATTGTGCAACGATACTTTGCAGACAGTCGCGGAGATACATCGTCTACTGAAGTACCAAGTTTCAGAAGTGCAGCTCTTGTACTGCCGGAGATATGTCGATACAAACTGAATACGCAAAACATCATACAAAATCAAGCGCGTTTTAAAGTTGATATCGCTTTTGTTTATAACTTCCACATTTATATGAAATGTGCAACGAAACTTTGCAGAGATTAGCGAAGTCACATTTTCTACTGAAGTACCAAGTTTCAGAAGTGCAGCTCTTGTACTTCCGGAGATATGTCGATACAAAATAAATACGCAAAACATCAACAAAATTTAGCACGTTTTAAAGTTGATATCGCTTTTGTTTATAACTTCCACATTTATTCGAATTGTGCAACGAAACTTTGCAGAGATTAGCGGAGTCACATTTTCTACTGAAGTACCAAGTTTCAGAAGTGCAGCTCTTGTACTGCCGGAGATATGTCGATACAAACTGAATACGCAAAACATCATACAAAATTTAGCGCGTTTTAAAGTTGATATCGCTTTTGTTTATAACTTCCACATTTATATGAATTGTGCTACGAAACTGTGCAGAGATTAGCGGAGTAACATTTTCTACTGAAGTACCAGGTTTCAGAAGTGCAGCTCTTGTACTGCCGGAGATATGTCGATACAAACTGAAAACGCCAAACATCAACAAAATTTAGCGCGTTTTAAAGTTGATATCGCTTTTGTTTATAACTTCCACATTTATTCGAATTGTGCAACGAAACTTTGCAGAGATTAGCGGAGTCACATTTTCTACTGCAGTACCAAGTTTCAGAAGTGCAGCTCTTGTACTGCCGGAGATATCTCGATACAAACTAAATACGCAAAACATCAACAAAATTTAGCGCGTTTTAAAGTTGATATCGCTTTTGTTTACAACTTCCACATTTATTTGAATTATGCAACGAAACTTTGCAGACAGTCGCGGAGATACATCGTTTACTTATATACCAAGTTTCAGAAGTGCAGCTCTTGTACTGCCGGAGATATGTCGATACAAACTGAATACGCAAAACATCAACAAAATTTAGCGCGTTTTAAAGTTGATATCGCTTTTGTTTACAACTTTCTACATTTATTCGAATTGTGCAACGATACTTTGCAGACAGTCGCGGAAGTACATCGTCTACTGAAGTACCAAGTTTCAGAAGTGCAGCTCTTGTACTGCCGGAGATATGTCGATACAAACTGCATACGCAAAACACTATACAAAATTAAGCGCGTTTTAAAGTTGATATCGCTTTTGTTTATAACTTCCACATTTATATGAATTGTGCAACGAAACTTTGCAGAGATTAGCGGAGTCACATTTTCTACTGAAGTACCAAGTTTCAGAAGTGCAGCTATTGTACTGCCGGAGATATGTCGATACAAACTGAATACGCAAAACATCAACAAAATTTAGCGCGTTTTAAAGTTGATATCCCTTTTGTTTATAACTTCCACATTTATTAAAATTGTGCAACGAAACTTTGCAGACAGTCGCGGAGATACATCGTTTACTCGTATACCATGTTTTAGAAGTGCAGCTCTTGTACTGCCGGAGATATGTCGATACAAACTGAATACGCAAAACATCATACAAAATCAAGCGCGTTTTAAAGTTGATATCGCTTTTGTTTATAACTTCCACATTTATCTTAATTGTGCAACGATACTTTGCAGAGATTAGCGGAGTCACATTTACTACTGAAGTACCAAGTTTCAGATTTGCAGCTCTTGTACTGCCGGAGATATGTCGATACAAACTAAATACGCAAAACATCAACAAAATTTAGCACGTTTTAAAGTTGATATCGCTTTTGTTTATAACTTCGACATTTATTCGAATTGTGCAACGAAACTTTGCAGAGATTAGCGGAGTCACATATTCTACTTAAGTACCAAATTTCAGAAGTGCAGCTGTTGTACTGCCGGAGATATGTCGATACAAACTGAATACGCAAAACATCATACAAAATTAAGCGCGTTTTAAAGTTGATATCGCTTTTGTTTATAACTTCCACATTTATTTGAATTGTGCAACGAAACTTTGCAGAGATTAGCGGAGTCATATTTTCTACTGCAGTACCAAGTTTCAGAAGTGCAGCTCTTGTACTTCCGGAGATATGTCGACACAAACTGAATACGCAAAACATCAACAAAATTTAGCGCGTTTTAAAGTTGATATCGCTTTTGTTTACAACTTCCACATTTATTTGAATTGTGCAACGAAACTTTGCAGACAGTCGCCGAAAGGAATTTCCTACTGAAGTACCAAGTTTCAGAAGTGCAGCTCTTGTACTGCCGGAGATATGTCGATACAAACTGAATACGCAAAACATCAACAAAATTTAGCGCGTTTTAAAGTTGATATCGCTTTTGTTTATAACTTCCACATTAATTCGAATTGTGAAACGAAACTTTGCAGACAGTCGCGGAGATACATCGTTTACTATAGTACCAAGTTTCAGAAGTGCAGCTCTTGTACTGCCGGAGATATGTCGATACAAACTGAATACGTAAAACATCAACAAAATTTAGCGCGTTTTAAAGTTGATATCGCTTTTGTTTATAACTTGAACATTTATTCGAATTGTGCAACGAAACTTTGCAGAGATTAGCGGAGTCACATTTTCTACTGAAGTACCAAGTTTCAGAAGTGCAGCTCTTGTACTGCCGGAGATATGTCGATACAAACTGAATACGTACAACATCAAAAAAATTTAGCGCGTTTTAAAGTTGATATCGCTTTTGTTTATAACTTCCACATTTAGTCGAATTGTGCAACGAGACTTTGAAGACAGTCACGGAGATACATCGTTTACTGATATACCAAGTTTCAGAAGTGCAGCTCTAGTACTGCCGGAGATATGTCGATACAAACTGAATACGCAAAACACTAACAAAATTTAGCGCGTTTTAAAGTTGATATCGCTTTTGTTTACAACTTTCAACATTTATTCGAATTGTGCAACGATACTTTGCAGACAGTAGCGGAGATACATCGTCTACTGAAGTACCAAGTTTCAGAAGTGCAGCTCTTGTACTGCCGGAGATATGTCGATACAAACTGCATACGCAAAACACTATACAAAATTAAGCGCGTTTTAAAGTTGATATCGCTTTTGCTTATAACTTCCACATTTATATGAATTGTGCAACGAAACTTTGCAGAGATTAGCGGAGTCACATTTTCTACTGAAGTACCAAGTTTCAGAAGTGCAGCTATTGTACTGCCGGAGATATGTCGATAAAACTGAATACGCAAAACATCAACAAAATTTAGCGCGTTTTAAAGTTGATATCGCTTTTGTTTAAAACTTCCACATTTATTTGAATTGGTCAACGAAACTTTGCAGACAGTCGCCGAAAGGCATTTCCTACTGAAGTACCAAGTTTCAGAAGTGCAGCTCTTGTACTGCCGGAGATATATCGATACAAACTGAATACGCAAAACATCAACAAAATTTAGCGCGTTTTAACGTTGATATCGCTTTTGTTTATAACTTCCACATTAATTCGAATTGTGAAACGAAACTTTGCAGACAGTCGCGAAGATACATCGTTTACTATAGTACCAAGTTTCAGAGGTGCAGCTCTTGTACTGCCGGAGATATGTCGATACAAACTGAATACGCAAAACATCAACAAAATTTAGCGCGTTTTGAAGTTTATATCGCTTTTGTTTATAACTTCCACATTTATTCGAATTGTGCAACGAAACTTTGCAAAGATTAGCGGAGTCACATTTTCTACTGAAGTACCAAGTTTCAGAAGTGCAGCTATTGTACTGCCGGAGATATGTCGATACAAACTGAATACGTAAAACATCAAAGATTTGGCGCGTTTCAAAGTTGATTTCGCTTTTGTTTATAACTTCCACATTTATTAAAATTGTGCAACGAAACTTTGCAGACAGTCGCGGAGATACATCGTTTACTCGTATACCATGTTTAAGAAGTGCAGCTCTTGTACTGCCGGAGATATGTCGATACAAACTGAATACGCAAAACATCATACAAAATTAAGCGCGTTTTAAAGTTGATATCGCTTTTGTTTATAACTTCCACATTTATATGAATTGTGCAACGAAACTTTGAAGAGATTAGCGGAGTCACATTTTCTACTGAAGTATCAAGTTTCAGAAGTGCAGCTCTTGTACTGCCGGAGATATGTCGATACAAACTGAATACGCAAAACATCAACAAAATTTAGCGCGTTTTAAAGTTGATATCGCTTTTGTTTATAACTTCCACATTTATTCGAATTGTGCAACGAAACTTTGCAGAGATTAGCGGAGTCACATTTTCTACTGGAGTACCAAGTTTCAGAAGTGCAGCTCTTGTACTGCCGGAGATATATCGATACAAACTGAATACGCACAACATCAACAAAATTTAGCGCGTTTTGAAGTTGATATCGCTTTTGTTTATAATTTCCACATTTATTCGAATTGTGCAACGAAACTTTGCAGAGATTAGCGGAGTCACATTTTCTACGGAAGTACCAAGTTTCAGAAGTCCAGCTATTGTACTGCCGGAGATATGTCGATACAAACTGAATACGTAAAACATCAAAATAGTTAGCGCGTTTTAAAGTTAATATCGCTTTTGTTTATAACTTCCACATTTATTAAAATTGTGCAACGAAACTTTGCAGACAGTCGCGGAGATACATCGTTTACTCGTATACCATGTTTCGGAAGTGCTGCTCTGGTACTGCCGGAGATATGTCGATACAAACTGAATACGCAAAACATCATACAAAATTAAGCGCGTTTTAAAGTTGATATCGCTTTTGTTTATAACTTCCACATTTATATGAATTGTGCAACGAAACTTTGCAGATATTAGCAAAGTCACATTTTCTACTGAAGTACCAAGTTTCAGAAGTGCAGCTCGTGTACTGCCGGAGATATGTCGATACAAACTGAATACGCAAAACATCAACAAAATTTAGCGCGTTTTAAAGTTGATATCGCTTTTGTTTATCACTTCGCCATTTATTCGAATTGTGCAACGAAACTTTGCAGAGATTAGCGGAGTCACATTTCCTACTGAAGTACCAAGTTTCAGAAGTGCAGCTCTTGTACTGCCGGAGATATCTACATACAAACTTAATACGCAAAACATCAACAAAATTACGCGCGTTTTGAAGTTGTTATCGCTTTTGTTTATAACTTCCACATTTATTCGAATTGTGCAACGAAACTTTGCAGACAGTCGCGGAGATACATCGTCTACTGAAGTACCAAGTTTCAGAAGTGCAGCTCTTGTACTGCCGGGGATATGTCGATACAAACTGAATACGCAAAACATCATACAAAATTAAGCGCGTTTTAAAGTTGATATCGCTTTTGTTTATAACTTCCACATTTATATGAATTGTGCAACGAAACTTTGAAGAGATTAGCGGAGTCACATTTTCTACTGAAGTATCAAGTTTCAGAAGTGCAGCTCTTGTACTGCCAGAGATATGTCGATACAAACTGAATACGCAAAACATCAACAAAATTTAGCGCGTTTTAAAGTTGATATCGCTTTTGTTTATAACTTCCACATTTATTCGAATTGTGCAACGAAACTTTGCAGACAGTCGCGGAGTCACATTTGCTACTGAAGTACCGAATTTGAGAAGTGCAGCTCTTGTACTGCCGGAGATATGTCGATACAAACTGAGTACGCAAAACATCAACAAAATTTAGCGCGTTTTAAAGTTGATATCACTTTTGTTTATAACTTCCACATTTATTCGAATTGTGCAACGAAACTTTGCAGACAGTCGCGGAGATACATCGTCTACTGAAGTACCAAGTTTCAGAAGTGCAGCTTTTTTACTGCCGGAGATATGTCGATACAAACTGAATACGCAAAACATCAACAAAATTTAGCGCGTTTTAAAGTTGATATCGCTTTTGTTTATAACTTCCACATTTATTCGAATTGTGCAACGAAACTTTGCAGAGATTAGCGGAGTCACATTTTCTACTGGAGTACCATGTTTCAGAAGTGCAGCTCTTGTACTGCCGGAGATATGTCGATACAAACTGAATACGCAAAACATCAACAAAATTTAGCGCGTTTTAAAGTGGATATCGCTTTTGTTTATAACTTCCACATTTATTCGAATTGTGTAACGAAACTTTAAAGACAGTTGCGGAGATAGATCGTCTACTGAAGTACCAAGTTTCAGAAGTGCAGCTCTTGTACTGCCGGAGATATGTCGATACAAACTTAATACGCAAAACATCAACAAAATTTAGCGCGTTTTGAAGTTGATATCGCTTTTGTTTATAACTTCCACATTTATTCGAATTGTGCAACGAAACTTTGCAGACAGTCGCGGAGATACATCGTCTACTGAAGTACCAAGTTTCAGAAGTGCAGCTCTTGTACTGCCAAGGATATGTCGATACAAACTGAATACGCAAAACATCATACAAAATTAAGCGCGTTTTAAAGTTGATATCGCTTTTGTTTATAACTTCCACATTTATATGAATTGTGCAACGAAACTTTGCAGAGATTAGCGAAGTCACATTTTCTACTGAAGTATCAAGTTTCAGAAGTGCAGCTCTTGTACTGCCGGAGATATGTCGATACAAACTGAATACGCAAAACATCAACAAAATTTAGCGCGTTTTAAAGTTGATATCGCTTTTGTTTCTAACTTCCACATTTATTCGAATTGTGCAACGAAACTTTGCAGATATTAGCGGAGTCACATTTTCTACTGGAGTACCAAGTTTCAGAAGTGCAGCTCTTGTACTGCCGGAGATATGTCGATACAAACTGAATACGCGAAACATCAACAAAATTAAGCGCGTTTTAAAGTAGATATCGCTTTTGTTTATAACTTCCACATTTATTGGAATTGTGCAACGAAACTTTGCAGAGATTAGCGGAGTCACATTTTCCACTGAAGTACCAACTTTCAGAAGTGCAGCTATTGTACTGCCGGAGATATGTCGATACAAACTGAATACGCAAAACATCAACAAAATTTAGCGCGTTTTAAAGTTGATATCGCTTTTGTTTATAACTTCCACATTTATTCGAATTGTGCAACGAAACTTTGCAGAGATTAGCGGAGTCACATTTTCTACTGGAGTATATAATGTTTCACACGTGCAGCTCTTGTACTGCCGGAGATATGTCGATACAAACTGAATACGCAAAACTTCAACAAAATTTAGCGCGTTTTAAAGTTGATATCGCTTTTGTTTATAACTTCCACATTTATTCGAATTGTGCTACGAAACTCTGCAGACAGTCGCGGATAGGCATTTTCTACTGAAGTACTACGTTTCAGAAGTGCAGCCCTTGTACTGCCAGAGATATGTCGATACAAACTGAATACGCAAAACATCAACAAAATTTAGCGCGTTTCAAAGTTGATATCGCTTTTGTTTATAACTTCCACATTTAGTCGAATTGTGCAACGAAACTTTGCAGAGATTAGCAGAGTCACATTTTCTACTGAAGTACCAAATTTGAGAAGTGCAGCTATTGTACTGCCGGAGATATGTCGATACAAACTGAATACGCAAAACATCAACAAAATTTAGCGCGTTTTAAAGTTGATATCGCTTTTGTTTATAACTTCCACATTTATTCGAATTGTGCAACGAAACTTTGCAGACAGTCGCGGAGTCACATTTTCTACTGAAGTACCGAATTTGAGAAGTGCAGCTCTTGTACTGCCGGAGATATGTCGATACAAACTGAATACGCAAAACATCAACAAAATTTAGCGCGTTTTGAAGTTGATATCACTTTTGTTTATAACTTCCACATTTATTCGAATTGTGCAACGAAACTTTGCAGACAGTCGCGGAGATACATCGTCTACTGAAGTACCAAGTTTCAGAAGTGCAGCTCTTGTACTGCCGGAGATATGTCGATACAAACTGAATACGCAAAACATCAACAAAATTTAGCGCGTTTTAAAGTGGATATCGCTTTTGTTTATAACTTCCACATTTATTCGAATTGTGCAACGAAACTTTGCAGAGATTAGCGGAGTCACATTTTCTACTGTAGTACCATGTTTCAGAAGTGCAGCTCTTGTACTGCCGGAGATATGTCGATACAAACTGAATACGCAAAACATCAACAAAATTTAGCGCGTTTTAAAGTGGATATCGCTTTTGTTTATAACTTCCACATTTATTCGAATTGTGTAACGAAACTTTAAAGACAGTTGCGGAGATAGATCGTCTACTGAAGTACCAAGTTTCAGAAGTGCAGCTCTTGTACTGCCAAGGATATGTCGATACAAACTGAATACGCCAAACATCATACAAAATTAAGCGCGTTTTAAAGTTGATATCGCTTTTGTTTATAACTCCCACATTCATATGAATTGTGCAACGAAACTTTGCAGAGATTAGCGGAGTCACATTTTCTACTGAAGTATCAAGTTTCAGAAGTGCAGCTCTTGTACTGCCGGAGATATGTCGATACAAACTGAATACGCAAAACATCAACAAAATTTAACGCGTTTTAAAGTTGATATCGCTTTTGTTTCTAACTTCCACATTTATTCGAATTGTGCAACGAAACTTTGCAGAGATTAGCGGAGTCACATTTTTACTGAAGTACCAAGTTTCAGAAGTGCAGCTCTTGTACTGCCGGAGATATGTCGATACAAACTGAATACGCGAAACATCAACAAAATTTAGCGCGTTTTAAAGTAGATATTGCTTTTGTTTATAACTTCCACATTTATTGGAATTGTGCAACGAAACTTTGCAGAGATTAGCGGAGTCACATTTTCTACTGAAGTACCAAGTTTTAGAAGTGCAGCTCTTGTACTGCCGGAGATATGTCGATACAAACTGAATACGCAAAACATCATACAAAATTAACCGCGTTTTAAAGTTGATATCGCTTTTGTTTATAACTTCCACATTTATTCGAATTGTGCAACGAAACTTTGCAGAGATAAGCGGAGTCACATTTTCGACTGAAGTACCAAGTCTCAGAAGTGCAGCTCTTGTACTGCCGGAGATATGTCGATACAAACTGAAACGCAAAACATCAACAAAATTTAGCGCGTTTTAAACTTGATATCGCTTTTGTTTATAACTTCCACATTTATTCGAATTGTGCAACGAAACTTTGTAGACAGTCGCGGTGACACATTTTCTACTGAAGTACCAAGTTTCAGAAGTGCAGCTTTTGTACTAACGGAGATATGTCGATACAAACTGAATACGCAAAACATCAACAAAATTTAGCGCGTTTTAAAGTTGATATCGCTTTTGTTTATAACTTCCACATTTATTCGAATTGTGCAACGAAACTTTGCAGACAGTCGCGCAGATACAACGTCTACTGAAGTACCAAGTTTCAAAAGTGCAGGTCTTGTACTGCCGGAGATATGTCGATACAAACTGAATACGCAAAACATCAACAAAATTTAGCGCGTTTTAAAGTTGATATCGCTTTTGTTTTTAACTTCCACATTTATTCGAATTGTGAAACGAATCTTTGCAGAAATTAGCGGAGTCAGATTTCCTACTGAAGTACCAAGTTTCAGAAGTGCAGCTCTTGTACTGCCGGAGATATGTCGATACAAACTGAATACGCAAAACATCAACAAAATTTAGCGCGTTTTAAAGTTGATATCGCTTTTGTTTATAACTTCCACATTTATTCGAATTGTGCAACGAAACTTTGCAGTGATTTGCGGAGTCATATTTTCTACTGAAGTACCAAGTTTCAGAAGTGCAGCTCTTGTACTGCCGGAGATATGTCGATACAAACTGAATACGCAAAACATCAACAAAATTTAGCGCGTTTTAAAGTTGATATCGCTTTTGTTTATAACTTCCACATTTATTCGAATTGTGCAACGAAACTTTGCAGACAGTTGCGGAGTTACATCGTCTACTGAAGTACCAAGTTTCAGAAGTGCAGCTGGTGTACTGCCAGAGATATGTCGATACAAACTTAATACGACAAAACATCAACAAAATTTAGCGCGTTTTAAAGTTGATATCGCTTTTGTTTATAACTTCCACATTTATTCGAATTGTGCAAGAAACTTTGCAGACAGTCGCGGAGATACATCGTCTTCTGAAGTACCAAGTTTCAGATGTGCAGCTATTGTACTGCCGGAGATATGTCGATACAAACTGAATACGCAAAACATCATACAAAATTAAGCGCATTTTAAAGTTGATATCGCTTTTGTTTATAACTTCCACATTTATATGAATTGTGCAACGAAACTTTGCAGAGATTAGCGGAGTCACATTTTCTACTGAAGTACCAAGTTTCAGAAGTGCAGCTCTTGTACTGCCGGAGATATGTCGATACAAACTGAATACGCAAAACATCAACAAGATTTAGCGCGTTTTAAAGTTGATATCGCTTTTGTTTATAACTTCCACATTTATTCGAATTGTGCAACGAAACTTTGCAGCGATTAGCGGGGTCACATTTTCTACTGGAGTACCAAGTTTCAGACATGCAGCTCTTGTACTGCCGGAAATATGTCGATACAAACTGAATACGCAAAACATCAACAAAATTTAGCGCGTTTTAAAGTTGATATCGCTTTTGTTTATAACTTCCACATTTATTCGAATTGTGCAACGAAACTTTGCAGAGATTAGCGGAGTCACATTTTCTACTGAAGTACCAAGTTTCAGAAGTGCAGCTCTTGTACTTCCGGAGATATGCGGATACAAACTGAATACGCAAAACATCAACAAAATTTAGCGCGTTTTAAAGTTGATATCGCTTTTGTTTATAACTTCCACATTTATGCGAATTGTGCAACGAAACTTTGCAGACAGTCGCCGAAAGGCATTTCCTACTAAAGTACCAAGTTTCAGAAGTGCAGCTCTTGTACTGCCGGAGATATGTCGATACAAACTGAATACGCAAAACATCAACAAAATTTAGCGCGTTTTAAAGTTGATATCGCTTTTGTTTATAACTTCCACATTTAATCGAATTGTGCAACGAAACTTTGCAGAGATTTGCGGAGTCACATTTCCTACTGCAGTACCAAGTTTCAGAACTGCAGCTCTTGTACTGCCGGAGATATGTCGATACAAACTGAAACGTAAAACATCAACAAAATTTAGCGCGTTTTAAAGTTGATATCGCTTTTGTTTATAACTTCCACATTTATTCGAATTGTGCAACGAAACTTTGCAGACAGTCGCGGAGATACATCGTCTACTGAAGTACCAAGTTTCAGAAGTGCAGCTCTTGTACTGACGGAGATATGTCGATACAAACTGAATACGCAAAACATCATACAAAATTAACCGCGTTTTAAAGTTGATATCGCTTTTGTTTATAACTTCCACATTTATATGAATTGTGAAACGAATCTTTGCAGAGATTAGCGGAGTCACATTTTCTACTGAAGTACCAAGTTTCAGAAGTGCAGCTCTTGTACTGCCGGAGATATGTCGATACAAACTGAATACGCAAAACATCAACAAGATTTAGCGCGTTTTAAAGTTGATATCGCTTTTGTTTATAACTGCCACATTTATTCGAATTGTGCCACGAAACTTTGCAGAGATAAGCGGAGTCACATTTTCTACTGGAGTACCAAGTTTCAGACATGCAGCTCTTGTACTGCCAGAGATATGTCGATACAAACTGAATACGCAAAACATCAACAACATTTAGCGCGTTTTAAAGTTGATATCGCTTTTGTTTATAACTTCCACATTTATTCGAATTGTGCCACGAAACTTTGCAGACAGTCGCGGAGATACATCGTCTACTGAAGTACCAAGTTTCAGAAGTGCAGCTCACGTACTGCCGGAGATATGTCGATACCAACTGAATACGCAAAACATCATACAAAATTAACCGCGTTTTAAAGTTGATATCGCTTTTGTTTATAACTTCCACATTTATTCGAATTGTGCAACGAAACTTTGCAGACAGTCGCGAAGATACAACGTCTACTGAAGTACCAAGTTTCAAAAGTGCAGGTCTTGTACTGCCGGAGATATGTCGATACAAACTGAATACGCAAAACATCAACAAAATTTAGCGCGTTTTAAAGTTGATATCGCTTTTGTTTTTAACTTCCACATTTATTCGAATTGTGAAACGAATCTTTGCAGAGATTAGCGGAGTCAGATTTCCTACTGAAGTACCAAGTTTCAGAAGTGCAGCTCTTGTACTGCCGGAGATATGTCGATACAAACTGAATACGCAAAACATCAACAAAATTTAGCGCGTTTTAAAGTTGATATCGCTTTTGTTTATAACTTCCACATTTATTCGAATTGTGCAACGAAACTTTGCAGTGATTTGCGGAGTCATATTTTCTACTGAAGTACCAAGTTTCAGAAGTGCAGCTCTTGTACTGCCGGAGATATGTCGATACAAACTGAATACGCAAAACATCAACAAAATTTAGCGCGTTTTAAAGTTGATATCGCTTTTGTTTATAACTTCCACATTTATTCGAATTGTGCAACGAAACTTTGCAGACAGTTGCGGAGTTACATCGTCTACTGAAGTACCAAGTTTCAGAAGTGCAGCTGGTGTACTGCCAGAGATATGTCGATACAAACTTAATACGACAAAACATCAACAAAATTTAGCGCGTTTTAAAGTTGATATCGCTTTTGTTTATAACTTCCACATTTATTCGAATTGTGCAAGAAACTTTGCAGACAGTCGCGGAGATACATCGTCTTCTGAAGTACCAAGTTTCAGATGTGCAGCTATTGTACTGCCGGAGATATGTCGATACAAACTGAATACGCAAAACATCATACAAAATTAAGCGCATTTTAAAGTTGATATCGCTTTTGTTTATAACTTCCACATTTATATGAATTGTGCAACGAAACTTTGCAGAGATTAGCGGAGTCACATTTTCTACTGAAGTACCAAGTTTCAGAAGTGCAGCTCTTGTACTGCCGGAGATATGTCGATACAAACTGAATACGCAAAACATCAACAAGATTTAGCGCGTTTTAAAGTTGATATCGCTTTTGTTTATAACTTCCACATTTATTCGAATTGTGCAACGAAACTTTGCAGCGATTAGCGGGGTCACATTTTCTACTGGAGTACC
Organism: Sepiola atlantica; assembly: GCA_963556195.1. NCBI lineage: Eukaryota > Metazoa > Mollusca > Cephalopoda > Sepiida > Sepiolidae > Sepiola > Sepiola atlantica. Next base: position 28,424,543 of record OY744526.1, read on the forward strand.
AAGTTTCAGACATGCAGCTCTTGTACTGCCGGAAATATGTCGATACAAACTGAATACGCAAAACATCAACAAAATTTAGCGCGTTTTAAAGTTGATATCGCTTTTGTTTATAACTTCCACATTTATTCGAATTGTGCAACGAAACTTTGCAGAGATTAGCGGAGTCACATTTTCTACTGAAGTACCAAGTTTCAGAAGTGCAGCTCTTGTACTTCCGGAGATATGCGGATACAAACTGAATACGCAAAACATCAACAAAATTTAGCGCGTTTTAAAGTTGATATCGCTTTTGTTTATAACTTCCACATTTATGCGAATTGTGCAACGAAACTTTGCAGACAGTCGCCGAAAGGCATTTCCTACTAAAGTACCAAGTTTCAGAAGTGCAGCTCTTGTACTGCCGGAGATATGTCGATACAAACTGAATACGCAAAACATCAACAAAATTTAGCGCGTTTTAAAGTTGATATCGCTTTTGTTTATAACTTCCACATTTAATCGAATTGTGCAACGAAACTTTGCAGAGATTTGCGGAGTCACATTTCCTACTGCAGTACCAAGTTTCAGAACTGCAGCTCTTGTACTGCCGGAGATATGTCGATACAAACTGAAACGTAAAACATCAACAAAATTTAGCGCGTTTTAAAGTTGATATCGCTTTTGTTTATAACTTCCACATTTATTCGAATTGTGCAACGAAACTTTGCAGACAGTCGCGGAGATACATCGTCTACTGAAGTACCAAGTTTCAGAAGTGCAGCTCTTGTACTGCCGGAGATATGTCGATACAAACTGAATACGCAAAACATCATACAAAATTAACCGCGTTTTAAAGTTGATATCGCTTTTGTTTATAACTTCCACATTTATTCTAATTGTGCAACGAAACTTTGCAGAGATTAGCGGAGTCACATTTTCTACTGAAGTACCAAGTTTCAGAAGTGCAGCTCTTGTACTGCCGGAGATATGTCGATACAAACTGAATACGCAAAACATCAACAAGATTTAGCGCGTTTTAAAGTTGATATCGCTTTTGTTTATAACTGCCACATTTATTCGAATTGTGCCACGAAACTTTGCAGAGATAAGCGGAGTCACATTTTCTACTGGAGTACCAAGTTTAAGACATGCAGCTCTTGTACTGCCAGAGATATGTCGATACAAACTGAATACGCAAAACATCAACAACATTTAGCGCGTTTTAAAGTTGATATCGCTTTTGTTTATAACTTCCACATTTATTCGAATTGTGCCACGAAACTTTGCAGACAGTCGCGGAGATACATCGTCTACTGAAGTACCAAGTTTCAGAAGTGCCGCTCACGTACTGCCGGAGATATGTCGATACAAACTGAATACGCAAAACATCATACAAAATTAACCGCGTTTTAAAGTTGATATCGCTTTTGTTTATAACTTCAAAATTTATTCGAATTGTGCAACGAAACTTTGCAGAGATTTGCGAGGTCACATTTCCTACTGCAGTACCAAGTTTCAGAAGTGCAGCTCTTGTACTGCCGGAGATATGTCGATACAAACTGAAACGTAAAACATCAACAAAATTTAGCGCGTTTTAAAGTTGATATCGCTTTTGTTTATAACTTCCACATTTATTCGAATTGTGCAACGAAACTTTGCAGACAGTCGCGGAGATACATCGTCTACTTAAGTACCAAGTTTCAGAAGTGCAGCTCTTGTACTGCCGGAGATATGTCGATACAAACTGAATACGCAAAACATCATACAAAATTAACCGCGTTTTAAAGTTGATATCGCTTTTGTTTATAACTTCCACATTTATTCTAATTGTGCAACGAAACTTTGCAGAGATTAGCGGAGTCACATTTTCTACTGAAGTACCAAGTTTCAGAAGTGCAGCTCTTGTACTGCCGGAGATATGTCGATACAAACTGAATACGCAAAACATCAACAACATTTAGCGCGTTTTAAAGTTGATATCGCTTTTGTTTATAACTTCCACATTTATTCGAATTGTGCCACGAAACTTTGCAGACAGTCGCGGAGATACATCGTCTACTGAAGTACCAAGTTTCAGAAGTGCAGCTCACGTACTGCCGGAGATATGTCGATACAAACTGAATACGCAAAACATCATACAAAATTAACCGCGTTTTAAAGTTGATATCGCTTTTGTTTATAACTTCAACATTTATTCGAATTGTGCAACGAAACTTTGCAGAGATTTGCGAGGTCACATTTCCTACTGCAGTACCAAGTTTCAGAAGTGCAGCTCTTGTACTGCCGGAGATATGTCGATACAAACTGAAACGTAAAACATCAACAAAATTTAGCGCGTTTTAAAGTTGATATCGCTTTTGTTTATAACTTCCACATTTATTCGAATTGTGCAACGAAACTTTGCAGACAGTCGCGGAGATACATCGTCTACTGAAGTACCAAGTTTCAGAAGTGCAGCTCTTGTACTGCCGGAGATATGTCGATACAAACTGAATACGCAAAACATCATACAAAATTAACCGCGTTTTAAAGTTGATATCGCTTTTGTTTATAACTTCCACATTTATTCTAATTGTGCAACGAAACTTTGCAGAGATTAGCGGAGTCACATTTTCTACTGAAGTACCAAGTTTCAGAAGTGCAGCTCTCGTACTGCCGGAGATATGTCGATACAAACTGAATACGCAAAACATCAACAAAATTTAGCGCGTTTTAAACTTGATATCGCTTTTGTTTATAACTTCCACATTTATTCGAATTGTGAAACGAAACTTTGTAGACAGTCGCGGTGACACATTTTCTACTGAAGTACCAAGTTTCAGAAGTGCAGCTTTTGTACTCACGGAGATATGTCGATACAAACTGAATACGCAAAACATCAGCAAGATTTAGCGCGTTTTAAAGTTGATATCGCTTTTGTTTATAACTTCCACATTTATTCGAATTGTGCAACGAAACTTTGCAGAGATTAGCGGAGTCACATTTTCTACTGGAGTACCACGTTTCAGACATGCAGCTTTTGTACTGCCGGAGATATGTCGATACAAACTGAATACGCAAAACATCAACAAAATTTAGCTCGTTTTAAAGTTAGTATCGCTTTTGTTTATAACTTCCACATTTATTCGAATTGTGCAACGAATCTTTGCAGAGATTAGCGGAGTCACATTTTCTACTGAAGTACCAAGTTTCAGAAGTGCAGCTATTGTACTGCCGGAGATATGTCGATACAAACTGAATACGTAAAACATCAACAAAATTTAGCGCGTTTTAAAGTTGATATCGCTTTTGTTTATAACTTCCACATTTATTCGAATTGTGCAACGAAACTTTGCAGAGATTAGCGGAGTCACATTTTCTACTGAAGTACCAAGTTTCAGAAGTGCAGCTCTTGTACTAAAGGAGATATGTCGATACAAACTGAATACGCAAAACATCCACAAAATTTAGCGCGTTTTAAAGTTGATATCGCTTTTGTTTATAACTTCCACATTTATTCGAATTGTGCAACGAAACTTTGCAGACAGTCGCGGAGATACATCGTCTACTGAAGTGCCAAGGTTCAGAAGTGCAGTTCTTGTACTGCCGGAGATATGTCGATACAAACTGAATACGCAAAACATCAACAAAATTTAGCGCGTTTTAAAGTTGATATCGCTTTTGTTTATAACTTCCATATTTATTCGAATTGTGCAACGAAACTTTGCAGACAGTCGCGAAGATACATCGTCGTCTGAAGTACCAAGTTTCAAAAGTGCAGGTCTTGTACTTCCGGAGATATGTCGATACAAACTGAATACGCAAAACATCAACAAAATTTAGCGCGTTTTAAAGTTGATATCGCTTTTGTTTATAACTTCCACATTAATTCGATATGTGCAACGAAACTTTGCAGAGATTAGCGGAGTCACATTTTCTACTGAAGTACCAAGTTTCAGAAGTGCAGCTCTTGTACTGCTGGAGATATATCGATACAAACTGAATACGCAAAACATCAACAAAATTTAGCGCGTTTTAAAGTTGATATCGCTTTTGTTTATAACTTCGACATTTATTCGAATTGTGCAACGAAACTTTGCAGACAGTCGCGGAGATACATTGTCTACTGCAGTACAAAGTTTCAGAAGTGCAGCACTTGTACTGCCGGAGATATGTCGATACAAACTGAATACGCAAAACATCAACAAAATTTAGCGCGTTTTCAAGTTGATATCGCTTTTGTTTATAACTTCCACATTTATTCGAATTGTGTAACGAAACTTTGCAGAGATTAGCGGAGTCACATTTTCGACTGAAGTACCAAGTTTCAGAAGTGCAGCTCTTGTACTGCCGGAGATATGTCGATACAAACTGAAACGCAAAACATCAACAAAATTTAGCGCGTTTTGAAGTTGATATCGCTTTTGTTTATAACTTCCACATTTATTCGAATTTTGCAACGAAACTTTGCAGACAGTCGCAGAGGTACATCGTCTACTGAAGTACCAAGTTTCAGAATTGCAGCTCTTGTACTGCTGGAGATATGTCGATACAAACTGAATACGCAAAACATCATACAAAATTAAGCGCGTTTTAAAGTTGATATCGCTTTTGTTTATAACTTCCACATTTATATTAATTGTGCAACGAAACTTTGCAGAGATTAGCAAAGTCACATTTTCTACTGAAGTACCAAGTTTTAGAAGTGCAGCTCTTTTACTACCGGAGATATGTCGATACAAACTGAATACGCAAAACATCAACAAAATTTAGCGCGTTTTAAAGTTGATATCGCTTTTGTTTATAACTTCCACATTTATTCGAATTGTGCAACGAAACTTTGCAGAGATTAGCGGAGTCACATTTTCTACTGGAGTACCACGTTTCAGACATGCAGCTTTTGTACTGCCGGAGATATGTCGATACAAACTGAATACGCAAAACATCAACAAAATTTAGCGCGTTTTAAAGTTGATATCGCTTTTGTTTATAACTTCCACATTTATTCGAATTGTGCAACGAATCTGTGCAGAGATTAGCGGAGTCACATTTTCTACTGAAGTACCAACTTTCAGAAGTGCAGCTATTGTACTGCCGGAGATATGTCGATACAAACTGAATACGCAAAACATCAACAAAATTTAGCGCGTTTTAAAGTTGATATCGCTTTTGTTTATAACTTCGACATTTATTCGAATTGTGCAACGACACTTTGCAGAGATTAGCGGAGTCCCATTTTCTACTGAAGTACCAAGTTTCAGAAGTGCAGCTCTTGTACTGCTGGAGATATGTCGATACAAACTGAATACGCAAAACATCAACAAAATTTAGCGCGTTTTAAAGTTGTTATCGCTTTTGTTTATAACTTCGACATTTATTCGAATTGTGCAACGAAACTTTGCTGACAGTCGCGGAGATACATTGTCTACTGCAGTACCAAGTTTCAGAAGTGCAGCTCTTGTACTGCCATAGATATGTCGATACAAACTTAATACGCAAAACATCAACAAAATTTAGCGCGTTTTAAAGTTGATATCGCTTTTGTTTATAACTTCCACATTTATTCTAATTGTGCAACGAGACTTTGCAGAGATTAGCGGAGTCACATTTTCGACTGAACTACCAAGTTTCAGAAGTGCAGCTCTTGTACTGCCGGAGATATGTCGATACAAACTGAAACGCAAAACATCAACAAAATTTAGCGCGTTTTAAAGTTGATATCGCTTTTGTTTATAACTTCCACATTTATTCGAATTTTGCCACGAAACTTTGCAGACAGTCGCGGAGGTACATCGTCTACTGAAGTACCAAGTTTCAGCAGTGCAGCTTTTGTACTGCTGGAGATATATCGATACAAAATGAATACGTAAAACATCATACAAAATTAAGCGCGTTTAAAGTTGATATCGCTTTTGTTTATAACTTCCACATTTATATTAATTGTGCAACGAAACTCTGCAGAGATTAGCAAAGTCACATTTTCTACTGAAGTACCAGGTTTCAGAAGGGCAGCTCTTGTACTACCGGAGATATGTCGATACAAACTGAATACGCAAAACATCAACAAAATTTAGCGCGTTTTAAAGTTGATATCGTTTTTGTTTATAACTTCGACATTTATTCGAATTGTGCAACGAAACTTTGCAGCGATTAGCGGAGTCACATTTTCTACTGGAGTACCAAGTTTCAGACATGCAGCTCTTGTACTGCCGGAGATATGTCGATACAAACTGGATACGCAAAACATCAACAAAATTTAGCGCGTTTTAAAGTTGATATCGCTTTTGTTTATAACTACCATATTTATTCGAATTGTGCAACGAAACTTTGCAGACAGTCGCCAAGATACATCGTCTACTGAAGTACCAAGTTTCAAAAGTGCAGCTCTTGTACTGCCGGAGATATGTCGATACAAACTGAATACGCAAAACATCAACAAAATTTAGCGCGTTTTAAAGTTGATATCGCTTTTGTTTATAACTTCCACATTTATTCGAATTGTGCAACGAAACTTTGCAGAGATTAGCGGAGTCACATTTTCTACTGAAGTACCAAGTTTCAGAAGTGCAGCTATTGTACTCACGGAGATATGTCGATACAAACTGAATACGTAAAACCTCAACAAAATTTAGCGCGTTTTAAAGTTGATATCGCTTTTGTTTATAACTTCCACATTTATTCGAATTGTGCAACGAAACTTTGCAGACAGTCGCGAAGATACATCGTCTACTGAATTACCAAGTTTCAGAAGTGCAGCTCTTGTACTGCCGGATATATGTCGATACAAACTGAATACGCAAAACATCAACAAAATTTAGCGCGTTTTAAAGTTGATATCGCTTTTGTTTATAATTTCCACATTTATTCGAATTGTGCAACGAAACTTTGCAGAGATTAGCGGAGTCCCATTTTCAACTGAAGTACCAAGTTTCAGAAGTGCAGCTCTAGTACTGCTGGAGATATGTCGATACAAACTGAATACGCAAAACATCAACAAAATTTAGCGCGTTTTAAAGTTGATATCGCTTTTGTTTATAACTTCCACATTTATTCGAATTGTGCAACGAAACTTTGCAGAAAGTCGCGGAGATACATTGTCTACTGCAGTACCAAGTTTCAGAAGTGCAGCTCTTGTACTGCCGGAGATATGTCGATACAAACTGAATACGCAAAACATCAACAAAATTTAGCGCGTTTTAAAGTTGATATCGCTTTTGTTTATAACTTCCACATTTATTCGAATTGTGCAACGAAACTTTGCAGAGATTAGCGGAGTCACATTTTCTACTGAAGTACCAAGTTTCAGAAGTGCAGCTCTTGTACTGCCGGAGATATGTCGATACAAACTGAATACGCAAAACATCAACAAAATTTAGCGCGTTTTAAAGTTGATATCGCTTTTGTTTATAACTACCACATTTATTCGAATTGTGCAACGAAACTTTGCAGACAGTCGCGGATAGGCAGTTTCTACTGAAGTACTAAGTTTCAGAAGTGCAGCTCTGGTACTGCCAGAGATATGTCGATACAAACTGAATACGCAAAACATCAACAAAATTTTGCGCGTTTTAAAGTTGATATCGCTTTTGTTTATAACTTCCATATTCATTTGAATTGTGCAACGAAACTTTGCAGACAGTCGCGGAGGTACATCGTCTACTGAAGTACCAAGTTTCAGAAGTGCAGCTCTTGTTCTGCTGGAGATATGTCGATACAAACTGAATACGCAAAACATCATACAAAATTAAGCGCGTTTTAAAGTTGATACCGCTTTTGTTTATAACTTCCACATTTATATGAATTGTGAAACGAAACTTTGCAGAGATTAGCGGAGTCACATTTTCTACTGAAGTACCATGTTTCAGAAGTGCAGCTCTTGTACTGCTGGAGATATGTCGATACAAACTGAATACGCAAAACATCAACAAAATTTAGCGCGTTTTAAAGTTGATATCGCTTTTGTTTATAACTTCCACATTTATTCGAATTGTGCAACGAAACATTGCAGAGATTAGCGGAGTCACATATTCTAGTGAGGTACCGAGTTTCAGACATGCAGCTCTTTTACTGCCGGAGATATGTCGATACAAACTGAATACGCAAAACATCAACAAACTTTAGCGCGTTTTAAAGTTGATATCGCTTTTGTTTATAACTTCCACAATAAGTCGAATTGTGCAACGAAACTTTGCAGAGATTAGCGGAGTCACATTTTCTACTGAAGTACCAAGTGTCAGAAGTGCAGCTATTGTACTCACGGAGATATGTCGATACAAACTGAATACGTAAAACCTCAAAAAAATTTAGCGCGTTTTAAAGTTGATATCGCTTTTGTTTATAACTTCCACATTTATTCGAATTGTGCAACGAAACTTTGCAGACAGTCGCGAAGATACATCGTCTACTGAATTACCAAGTTTCAGAAGTGCAGCTCTTGTACTGCCGGATATATGTCGATACAAACTGAATACGCAAAACATCAACAAAATTTAGCGCGTTTTAAAGTTGATATCGCTTTTGTTTATAATTTCCACATTTATTCGAATTGTGCAACGAAACTTTGCAGAGATTAGCGGAGTCCCATTTTCAACTGAAGTACCAAGTTTCAGAAGTGCAGCTCTTGTACTGCTGGAGATATGTCGATACAAACTGAATACGCAAAACATCAACAAAATTTAGCGCGTTTTAAAGTTGATATCGCTTTTGTTTATAACTTCCACATTTATTCGAATTGTGCAACGAAACTTTGCAGAAAGTCGCGGAGATACATTGTCTACTGCAGTACCAAGTTTCAGAAGTGCAGCTCTTGTACTGCCGGAGATATGTCGATACAAACTGAATACGCAAAACATCAACAAAATTTAGCGCGTTTTAAAGTTGATATCGCTTTTGTTTATAACTTCCACATTTATTCGAATTGTGCAACGAAACTTTGCAGAGATTAGCGGAGTCACATTTTCTACTGAAGTACCAAGTTTCAGAAGTGCAGCTCTTGTACTGCCGGAGATATGTCGATACAAACTGAATACGCAAAACATCAACAAAATTTAGCGCGTTTTAAAGTTGATATCGCTTTTGTTTATAACTACCACATTTATTCGAATTGTGCAACGAAACTTTGCAGACAGTCGCGGATAGGCAGTTTCTACTGAAGTACTAAGTTTCAGAAGTGCAGCTCTTGTACTGCCAGAGATATGTCGATACAAACTGAATACGCAAAACATCAACAAAATTTAGCGCGTTTTAAAGTTGATATCGCTTTTGTTTATAACTTCCATATTCATTTGAATTGTGCAACGAAACTTTGCAGACAGTCGCGGAGGTACATCGTCTACTGAAGTACCAAGTTTCAGAAGTGCAGCTCTTGTTCTGCTGGAGATATGTCGATACAAACTGAATACGCAAAACATCATACAAAATTAAGCGCGTTTTAAAGTTGATACCGCTTTTGTTTATAACTTCCACATTTATATGAATTGTGAAACGAAACTTTGCAGGGATTAGCGGAGTCACATTTTCTACTGAAGTACCAAGTTTCAGAAGTGCAGCTCTTGTACTGCCGGAGATATGTCGATACAAACTGAATACGCAAAACATCAACAAAATTTAGCGCGTTTTAAAGTTGATATCGCTTTTGTTTATAACTTCCACATTTATTCGAATTGTGCAACGAAACATTGCAGAGATTAGCGGAGTCACATATTCTAGTGAGGTACCGAGTTTCAGACATGCAGCTCTTTTACTGCCGGAGATATGTCGATACAAACTGAATACGCAAAACATCAACAAACTTTAGCGCGTTTTAAAGTTGATATCGCTTTTGTTTATAACTTCCACATTTAGTCGAATTGTGCAACGAAACTTTGCAGACAGTCGCGAAGATACATCGTCTTCTGAAGTACCAAGTTTCAGAAGTGCAGCTTTTGTACTGCCGGAGATATGTCGATACAAACTGAATACGCAAAACATCAACAAAATTTAGCGCGTTTTAAAGTTGATATCGCTTTTGTTTATAACTTCGACATTTATTCGAATTGTGCAACGACACTTTGCAGAGATTAGCGGAGTCACATTTTCTACTGAAGTACCAAGTTTCAGAAGTGCAGCTATTGTACTGCCGGAGATATGTCGATACAAACTGAATACGTAAAACATCAACAAAATTTAGCGCGTTTTAAAGTTGATATCGCTTTTGTTTATAACTTCCCCATTTATTCGAATTGTGCAACGAAACTTTGCAGAGATTAGCGAAGTCACATTTTCTACTGGAGTACCAAGTTTCAGAAGTGCAGCTCTTGTACTGCCGGAGATATGTCGATACAAACTGAATACGCAAAACATCAACAAAATTTAGCGCGTTTAAAACTTGATACTGCTTTTGTTTATAACTTCCACATTTAGTCGAATTGTGCTACGAAACTTTGCAGACAGTCGCGGATAAGAATTTTCTACTGAAGTACCAAGTTTCAGAAGTGCAGCTCTTGTACTGCCGGAGATATGCCGATACAAACTGAATACGCAAAACATCAACAAAATTTAGCGCGTTTTAAAGTTGATATCGCTTTTGTTTATAACTTCCACATTTATTCGACTTGTGCAACGAAACTTTGGAGAGATTAGCGGAGTCACATTTTCCACTGGAGTACCAAGTTTCAGAAGTGCAGCTCTTGTACTGCCGGAGATATGTCGATACAAACTTAATACGCAAAACATCAACAAAATTTAGCGCGTTTTAAAGTTGATATGGCTTTTGTTTATAACTTCCACATTTTGTTCGAATTGTGCAACGAAACTTTGCAGACAGTCGCGGATAGGCATTTTCTACTGAAGTCCCAAGTTTCAGAAGTGCAGCTCTTGTACTGCCAGAGATATGTCGATACAAACTGAATACGCAAAACATCAACAAAATTTAGCGCGTTTTGAAGTTGATATCGCTTTTGTTTATAACTTCCACATTTATTCGAATTGTGCAACGAAACTTTGCAGAGAGTCGCGGAGATACATCGTATACTGAAGTACCAAGTTTCAGAAGTGCAGCTCTCGTACTGCCGGGGATATGTCGATACAAACTGAATACGCAAAACATCATACAAAATTAAGCGCGTTTTAAAGTTGATATCGCTTTTGTTTATAACTTCCACATTTATATGAATTGTGAAACGAAACTTTGCAGAGATTAGCGGAGTCACATTTTCTACTGAAGTATCAAGTTTCAGAAGTGCAGCTCTTGTACTGCCGGAGCTATGTCGATACAAACTGAATACTCAAAACATCAACAAAATTTAGCGCGTTTTAAAGTTGATATCGCTTTTGTTTATAACTTCCACATTTATTCGAATTGTGCAACGAAACTTTGCAGAGATTAGCGGAGTCACATTTTCTACTGAAGTACCAAGTTTCAGAAGTGCAGCTCTTGTACTGCCGGAGATATGTCGATACAAACTGAATACGCAAAACATCAACAAAATTTAGCGCGTTTTAAAGTTGATATCGCATTTGTTTATAACTACCACATTTATTCGAATTGTGCAACGAAACTTTGCAGACAGTCGCGGATAGGCAGTTTCTACTGAAGTACTAAGTTTCAGAAGTGCAGCTCTTGTACTGCCAGAGATATGTCGATACAAACTGAATACGCAAAACATCAACAAAATTTTGCGCGTTTTAAAGTTGATATCGCTTTTGTTTATAACTTCCATATTCATTTGAATTGTGCAACGAAACTTTGCAGACAGTCGCGGAGGTACATCGTCTACTGAAGTACCAAGTTTCAGAAGTGCAGCTCTTGTTCTGCTGGAGATATGTCGATACAAACTGAATACGCAAAACATCATACAAAATTAAGCGCGTTTTAAAGTTGATACCGCTTTTGTTTATAACTTCCACATTTATATGACTTGTGAAACGAAACTTTGCAGAGAATAGCGGAGTCACATTTTCTACTGAAGTACCAAGTTTCAGAAGTGCAGCTCTTGTACTGCTGGAGATATGTCGATACAAACTGAATACGCAAAACATCAACAAAATTTAGCGCGTTTTAAAGTTGATATCGCTTTTGTTTATAACTTCCACATTTATTCGAATTGTGCAACGAAACATTGCAGAGATTAGCGGAGTCACATATTCTAGTGAGGTACCGAGTTTAAGACATGCAGCTCTTTTACTGCCGGAGATATGTCGATACAAACTGAATACGCAAAACATCAACAAACTTTAGCGCGTTTTAATGTTGATATCGCTTTTGTTTATAACTTCCACATTTAGTCGAATTGTGCAACGAAACTTTGCAGACAGTCGCGGAGATACATCGTCTACTGAAGTACCAAGTTTCAGAAGTGCAGCTTTTGTACTGCCGGAGATATGTCGATACAAACTGAATACGCAAAACATCAACAAAATTTAGCGCGTTTTAAAGTTGATATCGCTTTTGTTTATAACTTCGACATTTATTCGAATTGTGCAACGACACTTTGCAGAGATTAGCGGAGTCACATTTTCTACTGAAGTACCAAGTTTCAGAAGTGCAGCTATTGTACTGCCGGAGATATGTCGATACAAACTGAATACGTAAAACATCAACAAAATTTAGCGCGTTTTAAAGTTGATATCGCTTTTGTTTATAACTTCCCCATTTATTCGAATTGTGCAACGAAACTTTGCAGAGATTAGCGAAGTCACATTTTCTACTGAAGTACCAAGTTTCAGAAGTGCAGCTCTTGTACTGCCGGAGATATGTCGATACAAACTGAATACGCAAAACATCAACAAAATTTAGCGCGTTTTAAACTTGATACTGCTTTTGTTTATAACTTCCACATTTAGTCGAATTGTGCTACGAAACTTTGCAGACAGTCGCGGATAAGAATTTTCTACTGAAGTACCAAGTTTCAGAAGTGCAGCTCTTGTACTGCCGGAGATATGCCGATACAAACTGAATACGCAAAACATCAACAAAATTTAGCGCGTTTTAAAGTTGATATCGCTTTTGTTTATAACTTCCACATTTATTCGACTTGTGCAACGAAACTTTGGAGAGATTAGCGGAGTAACATTTTCCACTGGAGTACCAGGTTTCAGAAGTGCAGCTCTTGTACTGCCGGAGATATGTCGATACAAACTTAATACGCAAAACATCAACAAAATTTAGCGCGTTTTAAAGTTGATATGGCTTTTGTTTATAACTTCCACATTTATTCGAATTGTGCAACGAAACTTTGCAGACAGTCGCGGATAGGCATTTTCTACTGAAGTCCCAAGTTTCAGAAGTGCAGCTCTTGTACTGCCAGAGATATGTCGATACAAACTGAATACGCAAAACATCAACAAAATTTAGCGCGTTTTGAAGTTGATATCGCTTTTGTTTATAACTTCCACATTTATTCGAATTGTGCAACGAAACTTTGCAGACAGTCGCGGAGATACATCGTATACTGAAGTACCAAGTTTCAGAAGTGCAGCTCTCGTACTTCCGGGGATATGTCGATACAAACTGAATACGCAAAACATCATACAAAATTAAGCGCGTTTTAAAGTTGATATCGCTTTTGTTTATAACTTCCACATTTATATGAATTGTGAAACGAAACTTTGCAGAGATTAGCGGAGTCACATTTTCTACTGAAGTATCAAGTTTCAGAAGTGCAGCTCTTGTACTGCCGGAGCTATGTCGATACAAACTGAATACTCAAAACATCAACAAAATTAAGCGCGTTTTAAAGTTGATATCGCTTTTGATTCTAACTTCCACATTTATTCGAATTGTGCAACGAAACATTGCAGAGATTAGCGGAGTCACATTTTCTACTGGAGTACCAAGTTTCAGAAGTGCAGCTATTGTACTGCCGGAGATATGTCGATACAAACTGAATACGCAAAACATCAACAAAATTTAGCGCGTTTTAAAGTAGATATCGCTTTTGTTTATAACTTCCACATTTATTGGAATTGTGCAACGAAACTTTGCAGAGATTAGCGGAGTCACATCTTCTACTGAAGTACCAAGTTTCAGATGTGCAGCTCTTGTACTGCCGGAGATATGTCGATACAAACTGAATACGCAAAACATCAACAAACTTTAGCGCGTTTTAAAGTTGATATCGCTTTTGTTCATAACTTCCACATTTAGTCGAATTGTGCAACGAAACTTTGCAGACAGTCGCGGAGATACATCGTCTACTGAAGTACCAAGTTTCAGAAGTGCATCTGTTGTACTGCCGGAGATATGTCGATACAAACTGAATACGCAAAACATCAACAAAATTTAGCGCGTTTTAAAGTTGATATCGCTTTTGTTTATAACTTCCATATTTATTCGCATTGTGCAACGAAACTTTGCAGACAGTCGCGAAGATACATCGGCTACTGAAGTACCAAGTTTCAAAAGTGCAGCTCTTGCACTGCCGGAGATATGTCGATACAAACTGAATACGCAAAACATCAACAAAATTTAGCGCGTTTTAAAGTTGATATCGCTTTTGTTTATAACTTCCACATTTATTCGAATTGTGCAACGAGACTTTGCAGAGATTAGCGGAGTCACATTTTCTACTGAAGTACCAAGTTTCAGAAGTGCAGCTCTTGTACTGCTGGAGATATGTCGATACAAACTTAATACGCAAAACATCAACAAAATTTAGCGCGTTTTAAAGTTGATATCGCTTTTGTTTATAACTTCGACATTTATTCGAATTGTGCAACGAAACTTTGCAGACAGTCGCGGAGATACCTTGTCTACTGCAGTACAAAGTTTCAGAAGTGCAGCTCTTGTACTGCCGGAGATATGTCGATACAAACTTAATACGCAAAACACCAACAAAATTACGCGCGTTTTAAAGTTGATATCGCTTTTGTTTAAAACTTCCACATTTATTCGAATTGTGCAACGAAACTTTGCAGAGATTAGCGGAGTCACATTTCCTACTGAAGTACCAAGTTTCAGAAGTGCAGCTCTTGTACTGCCGGAGATATGTCGATACAAACTGAAACGCAAAACATCAACAAAATTTAGCGCGTTTTAAAGTTGATATCGCTTTTGTTTATAACTTCCACATTCATTCGAATTGTGCAACGAAACTTTGCAGACAGTCGCGGAGATAACTCGTCTACTAAAGTACCAAGTTTCAGAAGTGCAGCTCTTGTACTGCTGGAGATATGTCGATACAAACTGAATACGCAAAACATCATACAAAATTAAGCGCGTTTTAAAGTTGATATCGCTTTTGTTTATAACTTCCACATTTATTCGAATTGTGCAACGAGACTTTGCAGAGATTAGCGGAGTCACATTTTCTACTGAAGTACCAAGTTTCAGAAGTGCAGCTCTTGTACTGCTGGAGATATGTCGATACAAACTTAATACGCAAAACATCAACAAAATTTAGCGCGTTTTAAAGTTGATATCGCTTTTGTTTATAACTTCGACATTTATTCGAATTGTGCAACGAAACTTTGCAGACAGTCGCGGAGATACCTTGTCTACTGCAGTACAAAGTTTCAGAAGTGCAGCTCTTGTACTGCCGGAGATATGTCGATACAAACTTAATACGCAAAACACCAACAAAATTACGCGCGTTTTAAAGTTGATATCGCTTTTGTTTAAAACTTCCACATTTATTCGAATCGTGCAACGAAACTTTGCAGAGATTAGCGGAGTCACATTTCCTACTGAAGTACCAAGTTTCAGAAGTGCAGCTCTTGTACTGCCGGAGATATGTCGATACAAACTGAAACGCAAAACATCAACAAAATTTAGCGCGTTTTAAAGTTGATATCGCTTTTGTTTATAACTTCCACATTCATTCGAATTGTGCAACGAAACTTTGCAGACAGTCGCGGAGATAACTCGTCTACTAAAGTACCAAGTTTCAGAAGTGCATCTCTTGTACTGCCGGAGATATGTCGATACAAACTGAATACGCAAAACATCAACCAAATTTAGCGCGTTTTAAAGTTGATATCGCTTTTGTTTATAACTTCCATATTTATTCGAATTGTGCAACGAAACTTTGCAGACAGTCGCGAAGATACATCGTCTACTACAGTACCAAGTTTCAAAAGTGCAGCTCTTGCACTGCCGGAGATATGTCGATACAAACTGAATACGCAAAACATCAACAAAATTGAGCGCGTTTTAAAGTTGATATCGCTTTTGTTTATAACTTCCACATTTATTCGAATTGTGCAACGAAACTTTGCAGAGATTAGCTAAGTCACATTTTCTACTAAAGTACCAAGTTTCAGAAGTGCAGCTATTGTACGGCTGGAGATATGTCGATACAAACTGAATACGTAAAACATCAACAAAATTTAGCGCGTTTTAAAGTTGATATCGCTTTTGTTTATAACTTCCACATTTATTCGAATTGTGCAACGAAACTTTGCAGAAAGTCGCGGAGTCCCATTTTCTACTGAAGTACCAAGTTTCAGAAGTGCAGCTCTTGTACTGCTGGAGATATGTCGATACAAACTGAATACGCAAAACATCAACAAAATTTAGCGCGTTTTAAAGTTGATATCGCTTTTGTTTATAACTTCGACATTTATTCGAATTGTGCAACGACACATTGCAGACAGTCACGGAGACACATTGTTTACTTCAGTACCAAGTTTCAGAAGTGCAGCTCTTGTACTGCCGGAGATATGTCGATACAAACTGAATACGCAAAACATCATACAAAATTAAGCGCGTTTTAAAGTTGATATCGCTTTTGTTCATAACTTCCACATTTATATGAATTGTGAAACGAAACTTCGCAGAGATTAGCGGAGTCACATTTTCTACTGAAGTATCAAGTTTCAGAAGTGCAGCTCTTGTACTGCCGGAGCTATGTCGATACAAACTGAATACTCAAAACATCAACAAAATTTAGCGCGTTTGAAAGTTGATATCGCTTTTGATTCTAACTTCCACATTTATTCGAATTGTGCAACGAAACTTTGCAGAGATTAGCGGAGTCACATTTTCTACTGAAGTACCAAGTTTCAGAAGTGCAGCTATTGTACTGCCGGAGATATGTCGATACAAACTGAATACGCAAAACATCAACAACATTTAGCGCGTTTTAAAGTAGATATCGCTTTTGTTTATAACTTCCACATTTATTGGAATTGTGCAACGAAACTTTGCAGAGATTAGCGGAGTCACATCTTCTACTGAAGTACCAAGTTTCAGATGTGCAGCTCTTGTACTGTCGGAGATATGTCGATACAAACTGAATACGCAAAACATTAACAAAATTTAGCGCGTTTTAAAGTTGATATCGCTTTTGTTCATAACTTCCACATTTAGTCGAATTGTGCAACGAAACTTTGCAGAAGGTCGCGGAGATAAATCGTCTACTGAAGTACCAAGTTTCAGAAGTGCATCTCTTGTACTGCCGGAGATATGTCGATACAAACTGAATACGCAAAACATCAACAAAATTTAGCGCGTTTTAAAGTTGATATCGCTTTTGTTTATAACTTCCATATTTATTCGCATTGTGCAACGAAACTTTGCAGACAGTCGCGAAGATACATCGGCTACTGAAGTACCAAGTTTCAAAAGTGCAGCTCTTGCACTGCCGGAGATATGTCGATACAAACTGAATACGCAAAACATCAACAAAATTTAGCGCGTTTTAAAGTTGATATCGCTTTTGTTTATAACTTCCACATTTATTCGAATTGTGCAACGAGACTTTGCAGAGATTAGTGGAGTCACATTTTCTACTGAAGTACCAAGTTTCAGAAGTGCAGCTCTTGTACTGCCGGAGATATGTTGATACAAACTGAAACGCAAAACATCAACAAAATTTAGCGCGTTTTAAAGTTGATATGGCTTTTGTTTATAACTTCCACATTCATTCGAATTGTGCAACGAAACTTTGCAGACAGTCGCGGAGATAACTCGTCTACTAAAGTACCAAGTTTCAGAAGTGCAGCTCTTGTACTGCTGGAGATATGTCGATACAAACTGAATACGCAAAACATCATACAAAATTAAGCGCGTTTTAAAGTTGATATCGCTTTTGTTTATAACTTCCACATTTATTCGAATTGTGCAACGAGACTTTGCAGAGATTAGCGGAGTCACATTTTCTACTGAAGTACCAAGTTTCAGAAGTGCAGCTCTTGTACTGCTGGAGATATGTCGATACAAACTTAATACGCAAAACATCAACAAAATTTAGCGCGTTTTAAAGTTGATATCGCTTTTGTTTATAACTTCGACATTTATTCGAATTGTGCAACGAAACTTTGCAGACAGTCGCGGAGATACCTTGTCTACTGCAGTACAAAGTTTCAGAAGTGCAGCTCTTGTACTGCCGGAGATATGTCGATACAAACTTAATACGCAAAACACCAACAAAATTACGCGCGTTTTAAAGTTGATATCGCTTTTGTTTAAAACTTCCACATTTATTCGAATTGTGCAACGAAACTTTGCAGAGATTAGCGGAGTCACATTTCCTACTGAAGTACCAAGTTTCAGAAGTGCAGCTCTTGTACTGCCGGAGATATGTCGATACAAACTGAAACGCAAAACATCAACAAAATTTAGCGCGTTTTAAAGTTGATATCGCTTTTGTTTATAACTTCCACATTCATTCGAATTGTGCAACGAAACTTTGCAGACAGTCGCGGAGATAACTCGTCTACTAAAGTACCAAGTTTCAGAAGTGCAGCTCTTGTACTGCTGGAGATATGTCGATACAAACTGAATACGCAAAACATCATACAAAATTAAGCGCGTTTTAAAGTTGATATCGCTTTTGTTTATAACTTCCACATTTATTCGAATTGTGCAACGAGACTTTGCAGAGATTAGCGGAGTCACATTTTCTACTGAAGTACCAAGTTTCAGAAGTGCAGCTCTTGTACTGCTGGAGATATGTCGATACAAACTTAATACGCAAAACATCAACAAAATTTAGCGCGTTTTAAAGTTGATATCGCTTTTGTTTATAACTTCGACATTTATTCGAATTGTGCAACGAAACTTTGCAGACAGTCGCGGAGATACCTTGTCTACTGCAGTACAAAGTTTCAGAAGTGCAGCTCTTGTACTGCCGGAGATATGTCGATACAAACTTAATACGCAAAACACCAACAAAATTACGCGCGTTTTAAAGTTGATATCGCTTTTGTTTAAAACTTCCACATTTATTCGAATCGTGCAACGAAACTTTGCAGAGATTAGCGGAGTCACATTTCCTACTGAAGTACCAAGTTTCAGAAGTGCAGCTCTTGTACTGCCGGAGATATGTCGATACAAACTGAAACGCAAAACATCAACAAAATTTAGCGCGTGTTAAAGTTGATATCGCTTTTGTTTATAACTTCCACATTCATTCGAATTGTGCAACGAAACTTTGCAGACAGTCGCGGAGATAACTCGTCTACTAAAGTACCAAGTTTCAGAAGTGCATCTCTTGTACTGCCGGAGATATGTCGATACAAACTGAATACGCAAAACATCAACAAAATTTAGCGCGTTTTAAAGTTGATATCGCTTTTGTTTATAACTTCCATATTTATTCGAATTGTTCAACGAAACTTTGCAGACAGTCGCGAAGATACATCGTCTACTACAGTACCAAGTTTCAAAAGTGCAGCTCTTGCACTGCCGGAGATATGTCGATACAAACTGAATACGCAAAACATCAACAAAATTTAGCGCGTTTTAAAGTTGATATCGCTTTTGTTTATAACTTCCACATTTATTCGAATTGTGCAACGAAACTTTGCAGAGATTATCTAAGTCACATTTTCTACTAAAGTACCAAGTTTCAGAAGTGCAGCTATTGTACGGCTGGAGATATGTCGATACAAACTGAATACGTAAAACATCAACAAAATTTAGCGCGTTTTAAAGTTGATATCGCTTTTGTTTATAACTTCCACATTTATTCGAATTGTGCAACGAAAATTTGCAGAAAGTCGCGGAGTCCCATTTTCTACTGAAGTACCAAGTTTCAGAAGTGCAGCTCTTGTACTGCTGGAGATATGTCGATACAAACTGAATACGCAAAACATCAACAAAATTTAGCGCGTTTTAAAGTTGATATCGCTTTTGTTTATAACTTCGACATTTATTCGAATTGTGCAACGACACATTGCAGACAGTCACGGAGACACATTGTTTACTTCAGTACCAAGTTTCAGAAGTGCAGCTCTTGTACTGCCGGAGATATGTCGATACAAACTGAATACGCAAAACATCAACAAAATTTAGCGCGTTTTAAAGTCGATATCGCTTTTGTTTATAACTTCCACATTTATTCGAATTGTGCAACGAAACTTTGCAGAGATTAGCGGAGTCACATTTCCTACTGAAGTACCAAGTTTAAGAAGTGCAGCTCTTGTACTGCCGGAGATATGTCGATACAAACTGAATACGCAAAACATCATACAAAATTAAGCGCGTTTTAAAGTTGATATCGCTTTTGTTTATAACTTCCACATTCATATGAATTGTGAAACGAAACTTTGCAGGGATTAGCGGAGTCACATTTTCTACTGAAGTACCAAGTTTCAGAAGTACAGCTCTTGTACTGCCGGAGATATTTCGATACAAACTGAATACGCAAAACATCAACAAAATTTAGCGCGTTTTAAAGTTGATATCGCTTTTGTTTATAACTTCCACATTTATTCGAATTGTGCAACGAAACTTTGCAGACAGTCGCGGATAGGCAGTTTCTACTGAAGTACTAAGTTTCAGAAGTGCAGCTCTTGTACTGCCAGAGATATGTCGATACAAACTGAATACGCAAAACATCAACAAAATTTAGCGCGTTTTAAAGTTGATATCGCTTTTGTTTATAACTTCCATATTCATTCGAATTGTGCAACGAAACTTTGCAGACAGTCGCGGAGGTACATCGTCTACTGAAGTACCAAGTTTCAGAAGTGCAGCTCTTGTACTGCTGGAGATATGTCGATACAAACTGAATACGCAAAACATCATACAAAATTAAGCGCGTTTTAAAGTTGATACCGCTTTTGTTTATAACTTCCACATTTATTCGAATTGTGCAACGAAACTTTGCAGAGATTAGCGGAGTCACATTTTCTACTGAAGTACCAAGTTTCAGAAGTGCAGCTCTTGTACTGCCGGAGATATATCGATACAAACTGAATACGCAAAACATCAACAAAATTTAGCGCGTTTTAAAGTTGATATCGCTTTTGTTTATAACTTCCACATTCATTCGAATTGTGCAACGAAACTTTGCAGAGATTAGCGGAGTCACATATTCTACTCAAGTACCAAGTTTCAGACATGCAGCTCTTGTACTGCCGGAGATATGTCGATACAAACTGAATACGCAAATCACCAACAAAATTACGCGCGTTTTAAAGTTGATATCGCTTTTGTTTAAAACTTCCACATTTATTCGAATCGTGCAACGAAACTTTGCAGAGATTAGCGGAGTCACATTTCCTACTGAAGTACCAAGTTTCAGAAGTGCAGCTCTTGTACTGCCGGAGATATGTCGATACAAACTGAAACGCAAAACATCAACAAAATTTAGCGCGTTTTAAAGTTGATATCGCTTTTGTTTATAACTTCCACATTCATTCGAATTGTGCAACGAAACTTTGCAGACAGTCGCGGAGATAACTCGTCTACTAAAGTACCAAGTTTCAGAAGTGCAGCTCTTGTACTGCTGGAGATATGTCGATACAAACTGAATACGCAAAACATCATACAAAATTAAGCCCGTTTTAAAGTTGATATCGCTTTTGTTTATAACTTCCCCATTTATTCGAATTGTGCAACGAGACTTTGCAGAGATTAGCGGAGTCACATTTTCTACTGAAGTACCAAGTTTCAGAAGTGCAGCTCTTGTACTGCTGGAGATATGTCGATACAAACTTAATACGCAAAACATCAACAAAATTTAGCGCGTTTTAAAGTTGATATCGCTTTTGTTTATAACTTCGACATTTATTCGAATTGTGCAACGAAACTTTGCAGACAGTCGCGGAGATACCTTGTCTACTGCAGTACAAAGTTTCAGAAGTGCAGCTCTTGTTCTGCCGGAGATATGTCGATACAAACTTAATACGCAAAACACCAACAAAATTACGCGCGTTTTAAAGTTGATATCGCTTTTGTTTAAAACTTCCACATTTATTCGAATCGTGCAACGAAACTTTGCAGAGATTAGCGGAGTCACATATCCTACTGAAGTACCAAGTTTCAGAAGTGCAGCTCTTGTACTGCCGGAGATATGTCGATACAAACTGAAACGCAAAACATCAACAAAATTTAGCGCGTTTTAAAGTTGATATCGCTTTTGTTTATAACTTCCACATTCATTCGAATTGTGCAACGAAACTTTGCAGACAGTCGCGGAGATAACTCGTCTACTAAAGTACCAAGTTTCAGAAGTGCAGCTCTTGTACTGCTGGAGATATGTCGATACAAACTGAATACGCAAAACATCATACAAAATTAAGCGCGTTTTAAAGTTGATATCGCTTTTGTTTATAACTTCCACATTCATATGAATTGTGCAACGAAACTTTGCAGAGATTAGCGGGGTCACATTTACTACTGAAGTACCAAGTTTCAGAAGTGCAGCTATTGTACTGCCGGAGATATGTCGATACAAACTGAATACGCAAAACATCAACAAAATTTAGCGCGTTTTAAAGTTGATATCGCTTTTGTTTATAACTTCCACATTTATTCGAATTGTGCAACGAAACTTTGCAGAGATTAGCGGAGTCACATTTTCTGCTGAAGTATCAAGTTTCAGAAGTGCAGCTCTTTTACTGCCGGAGATATGTCGATACAAACTGAATACGCAAAACATCAACAAAATTTAGCGCGTTTTAAAGTTGATATCGCTTTTGTTTATAACTTCCATATTTATTCGAATTGTGCAACGAAACTTTGCAGACAGTCGCGAAGATACATCGTCTACTACAGTACCAAGTTTCAAAAGTGCAGCTCTTGCACTGCCGGAGATATGTCGATACAAACTGAATACGCAAAACATCAACAAAATTTAGCGCGTTTTAAAGTTGATATCGCTTTTGTTTATAACTTCCACATTTATTCGAATTGTGCAACGAAACTTTGCAGAGATTAGCTAAGTCACATTTTCTACTAAAGTACCAAGTTTCAGAAGTGCAGCTATTGTACTGCTGGAGATATGTCGATACAAACTGAATACGTAAAACATCAACAAAATTTAGCGCGTTTTAAAGTTGATATCGCTTTTGTTTATAACTTCCACATTTATTCGAATTGTGCAACGAAACTTTGCAGAAAGTCGCGGAGATACATCGTCTACTGAATTACCAAGTTTCAGAAGTGCAGCTCTGGTACTGCCGGATATATGTCGATACAAACTGAATACGCAAAACATCAACAAAATTTAGCGCGTTTTAAAGTTGATATCGCTTTTGTTTATAACTTCCACATTTATTCGAATTGTGCAACGAAACTTTGCAGAGATTAGCGGAGTCCCATTTTCTACTGAAGTACCAAGTTTCAGAAGTGCAGCTCTTGTACTGCTGGAGATATGTCGATACAAACGGAATACGCAAAACATCAACAAAATTTAGCGCGTTTTAAAGTTGATATCGCTTTTGTTTATAACTTCGACATTTATTCGAATTGTGCAACGACACTTCGCAGACAGTCGCGGAGACACATTGTTTACTGCAGTACCAAGTTTCAGAAGTGCAGCTCTCGTACTGCCGGAGATATGTCGATACAAACTGAATACGCAAAACATCAACAAAATTTAGCGCGTTTTAAAGTCGATATCGCTTTTGTTTATAACTTCCACATTTATTCGAATTGTGCAACGAAACTTTGCAGAGATTAGCGGAGTCACATTTCCTACTGAAGTACCAAGTTTAAGAAGTGCAGCTCTTGTACTGCCGGAGATATATCGATACAAACTGAATACGCAAAACATCATACAAAATTAAGCGCGTTTTAAAGTTGATATCGCTTTTGTTTATAACTTCCACATTCATATGAATTGTGAAACGAAACTTTGCAGGGATTAGCGGAGTCACATTTTGCTACTGAAGTACCAAGTTTCAGAAGTACAGCTCTTGTACTGCCGGAGATATTTCGATACAAACTGAATACGCAAAACATCAACAAAATTTAGCGCGTTTTAAAGTTGATATCGCTTTTGTTTATAACTTCCACATTTATTCGAATTGTGCAACGAAACTTTGCAGACAGTCGCGGATAGGCAGTTTCTACTGAAGTACTAAGTTTCAGAAGTGCAGCTCTTGTACTGCCAGAGATATGTCGATACAAACTGAATACGCAAAACATCAACAAAATTTAGCGCGTTTTAAAGTTGATATCGCTTTTGTTTATAACTTCCATATTCATTCGAATTGTGCAACGAAACTTTGCAGACAGTCGCGGAGGTACATCGTCTACTGAAGTACCAAGTTTCAGAAGTGCAGCTCTTGTACTGCTAGAGATATGTCGATACAAACTGAATACGCAAAACATCATACAAAATTAAGCGCGTTTTAAAGTTGATACCGCTTTTGTTTATAACTTCCACATTTATTCGAATTGTGCAACGAAACTTTGCAGAGATTAGCGGAGTCACATTTTCTACTGAAGTACCAAGTTTCAGAAGTGCAGCTCTTGTACTGCCGGAGATATGTCGATACAAACTGAATACGCAAAACATCAACAAAATTTAGCGCGTTTTAAAGTTGATATCGCTTTTGTTTATAACTTCCACATTTATTCGAATTGTGCAACGAAACTTTGCAGAGATTAGCGGAGTCACATATTCTACTGAAGTACCAAGTTTCAGACATGCAGCTCTTGTACTGCCGGAGATATGTCGATACAAACTGAATACGCAAAACATCAACAAAATTTAGCGCGTTTTAAAGTTGATATCGCTTTTGTTTATAACTTCCACATTTATTCGAATTGTGCAACGAAACTTTGCAGACAGTCGCGGAGATACATCGTCTACTGAAGTACCAAGTTTCAGAAGTGCAGCTCTTGTACTGCCGGAGATATGTCGATACAAACTGAATACGCAAAACATCAACAAAATTTAGCGCGTTTTAAAGTTGATATCGCTTTTGTGTATAACTTCTATATTTATTCGGATTGTGCAACGAAACTTTGCAGACAGTCGCGAAGATACATCGTCTACTGAAGTACCAAGTTTCAAAAGTGCAGCTCTTGCACTGCCGGAGATATTTCGATACAAACTGAATACGCAAAACATCAACAAAATTTAGCACGTTTTAAAGTTGATATCGCTTTTGTTTATAACTTCCACATTTATTCGAATTGTGCAACGAAACTTTGCAGAGATAAGCGAAGTCACATTTTCTACTGAAGTACCAAGTTTCAGAAGTGCAGCTCTTGTACTGCCGGAGATATGCCGATACAAACTGAATACGCAAAACATCAACAAAATTTAGCGCGTTTTAAAGTTGATATCGCTTTTGTTTATAACTTCCACATTTATTCGACTTGTGCAACGAAACTTTGCAGAGATTAGCGGAGTCACATTTTCTACTGGAGTACCATGTTTCAGAAGTGCAGCTCTTGTACTGCCGGAGATATGTCGATACAAACTGAATACGCAAAACATCCACAAAGTTTAGCGCGTTTTAAAGTTGATATCGCTTTTGTTTATAACTTCCACATTTATTCGAATTGTGCAACGAAACTTTGCAGACAGTCGCGGATAGGAATTTTCTACTGAAGGACAAAGTTTCAGAAGTGCAGCTCTGGTACTGCCAGAGATATGTTGATACCAACTTAATAAGCAAAACATCAACAAAATTTAGCGTGTTTTGAAGTTGATATCGCTTTTGTTTATAACTTCCACATTTATTCGAATTGTGCAACGAAAGTTTGCAGACAGTCGGGGAGATACATCGTCTACTGAAGTACCAAGTTTCAGAAGTGCAGCTCTGGTACTGCCGGGGATATGTCGATACAAACTGAATACGCTAAACATCATACAAAATTAAGCGCGTTTTAAAGTTGATATCGCTTTTGTTTATAACTTCCACATTTATATGAATTGTGCAACGAAACTTTGCAGAGATTAGCGGAGTCACATTTTCTACTGAAGTATCAAGTTTCAGAAGTGCAGCTCTTGTACTGCCGGAGATATGTCGATACAAACTGAATACGCAAAACATCAACAAAATTTAGCGCGTTTTAAAGTTGATATCGCTTCATTCTAACTTCCACATTTATTCGAATTGTGCAACGAAACTTTGCAGAGATTAGCGGAGTCACATTTTCTACTGGAGTACCAAGTTTCAGAAGTGCAGCTCTTGTACTGCCGGAGATATGTCGATACAAACTGAATACGCAAAACATCAACAAAATTTAGCGCGTTTTAAAGTAGATATCGCTTTTGTTTATAACTTCCACATTTATTGGAATTGTGCAACGAAACTTTGCAGAGATTAGCGGAGTCACATTTTCTACGGAAGTACCAAGTTTCAGAAGTGCAGCTCTTGTACTGCCGGAGATATGTCGATACAAACTGAATACGCAAAACATCAACAAAATTTAGCGCGTTTTAAAGTGGATATCGCTTTTGTTTATAACTTCCACATTTATTCGAATTGTGCAACGAAACTTTGCAGAGATTAGCGGAGTCACATTTTCTACTGGAGTACCATGTTTCAGAAGTGCAGCTCTTGTACTGCCGGAGATATGTCGATACAAACTGAATACGCAAAACATCAACAAAATTTAGCGCGTTTTAAAGTTGATACGGCTTTTGGTTATAACTTCCACATTTATTCGAATTGTGCAACGAAACTTTGCAGACAGTCGCGGATAGGCATTTTCTACTGAAGTACCAAGTTTCAGAAGTGCAGCTCGTGTAGTGCCAGTGATATGTCGATACAAACTGAATACGCAAAACATCATACAAAATTAAGCGCGTTTTAAAGTTGATATCGCTTTTGTTTATAACTTCCACATTTATATGAATTGTGCAACGAAACTTTGCAGAGATTAGCGGAGTCACATTTTCTACTGAAGTACCAAATTAGAGAAGTGCAGCTCTTGTACTGCCGGAGATATGTCGATACAAACTGAATACGCAAAACATCAACAAAAGTTAGCGCGTTTTAAAGTTGATATCGCTTTTGTTTATAACTTCCACATTAATTCGAATTGTGCAACGAAACTTTGCAGAGATTAGCGGAGTCACATTTTCTACTGAAGTACCAAGTTTCAGAAGTTCAGCTCTTGTACTGACGGAGATATGTGGATACAAACTGAATACGCAAAACATCATACAAAATTAAGCGCGTTTTAAAGTTGATATCGCTTTTGTTTATAACTTCCACATTTATATGAATTGTGCAACGAAACTTTGCAGAGATTAGCGGAGTCACATTTTCTACTGAAGTACCAAGTTTCAGAGGTGCAGCTATTGTACTGCCGGAGATATGTCGATGCAAACTGAATACGCAAAACATCAACAAAATTTAGCGCGTTTTAAAGTTGATACGGCTTTTGTTTATAACTTCCACATTTATTCGAATTGTGCAACGAAACTTTGCAGACAGTCGCGGAGTCACATATTCTACTGAAGTACCAAGTTTCAGACATGCAGCTCTTGTACTGCCGGAGATATGTCGATACAAACTGAATACGCAAAACATCAACAAAATTTAGCGCGTTTTAAAGTTGATATCGCTTTTGTTTATAACTTCCACATTTATTCGAATTGTGCAACGAAACTTTGCAGACAGTCGCGGAGATACATCGTCTACTGAAGTACCAAGTTTCAGAAGTGCAGCTCTTGTACTGCCGGAGATATGTCGATACAAACTGAATACGCAAAACATCAACAAAATTTAGCGCGTTTTAAAGTTGATATCGCTTTTGTGTATAACTTCTATATTTATTCGGATTGTGCAACGAAACTTTGCAGACAGTCGCGAAGATACATCGTCTACTGAAGTACCAAGTTTCAAAAGTGCAGCTCTTGCACTGCCGGAGATATGTCGATACAAACTGAATACGCAAAACATCAACAAAATTTAGCACGTTTTAAAGTTGATATCGCTTTTGTTTATAACTTCCACATTTATTCGAATTGTGCAACGAAACTTTGCAGAGATAAGCGAAGTCACATTTTCTACTGAAGTACCAAGTTTCAGAAGTGCAGCTCTTGTACTGCCGGAGATATGCCGATACAAACTGAATACGCAAAACATCAACAAAATTTAGCGCGTTTTAAAGTTGATATCGCTTTTGTTTATAACTTCCACATTTATTCGACTTGTGCAACGAAACTTTGCAGAGATTAGCGGAGTCACATTTCCTACTGGAGTACCATGTTTCAGAAGTGCAGCTCTTGGACTGCCGGAGATATGTCGATACAAACTGAATACGCAAAACATCAACAAAGTTTAGCGCGTTTTAAAGTTGATATCGCTTTTGTGTATAACTTCCACATTTATTCGAATTGTGCAACGAAACTTTGCAGACAGTCGCGGATAGGAATTTTCTACTGAAGGACAAAGTTTCAGAAGTGCAGCTCTGGTACTGCCAGAGATATGTTGATACAAACTGAATAAGCAAAACATCAACAAAATTTAGCGTGTTTTGAAGTTGATATCGCTTTTGTTTATAACTTCCACATTTATTCGAATTGTGCAACGAAACTTTGCAGACAGTCGCGGAGATACATCGTCTACTGAAGTACCAAGTTTCAGAAGTGCAGCTCTGGTACTGCCGGGGATATGTCGATACAAACTGAATACGCTAAACATCATACAAAATTAAGCGCGTTTTAAAGTTGATATCGCTTTTGTTTATAACTTCCACATTTATATGAATTGTGCCACGAAACTTTGCAGAGATTAGCGGAGTCACATTTTCTACTGAAGTATCAAGTTTCAGTAGTGCAGCTCTTGTACTGCCGGAGATATGTCGATACAAACTGAATACGCAAAACATCAACAAAATTTAGCGCGTTTTAAAGTTGATATCGCTTCATTCTAACTTCCACATTTATTCGAATTGTGCAACGAAACTTTGCAGAGATTAGCGGAGTCACATTTTCTACTGGAGTACCAAGTTTCAGAAGTGCAGCTCTTGTACTGCCGGAGATATGTCGATACAAACTGAATACGCAAAACATCAACAAAATTTAGCGCGTTTTAAAGTAGATATCGCTTTTGTTTATAACTTCCACATTTATTGGAATTGTGCAACGAAACTTTGCAGAGATTAGCGGAGTCACATTTTCTACGGAAGTACCAAGTTTCAGAAGTGCAGCTCTTGTACTGCCGGAGATATGTCGATACAAACTGAATACGCAAAACATCAACAAAATTTAGCGCGTTTTAAAGTGGATATCGCTTTTGTTTATAACTTCCACATTTATTCGAATTGTGCAACGAAACTTTGCAGAGATTAGCGGAGTCACATTTTCTACTTGAGTACCATGTTTCAGAAGTGCAGGTCTTGTACTGCCGGAGATATGTCGATACAAACTGAATACGCAAAACATCAACAAAATTTAGCGCGTTTTAAAGTTGATACGGCTTTTGGTTATAACTTCCACATTTATTCGAATTGTGCAACGAAACTTTGCAGACAGTCGCGGATAGGCATTTCCTACTGAAGTACCAAGTTTCAGAAGTGCAGCTCTGGTACTGCCGGAGATATGTCGATACAAACTAAAACGCAAAACATCAACAAAATTTAGCGCGTTTTAAAGTTGATATCGCTTTTGTTTATAACTTCCACATTCATTCGAATTGTGCAACAGAACTTTGCAGACAGTCGCGTAGGTACATCGTCTACTAGGGTACCAAGTTTCAGAAGTGCAGCTCTTGTACTGCTGGGGATATTTCGATGCAAACTGAATACGCAAAACATCAACAAAATTTAGCGCGTTTTAAAGTTGATATCGCTTTTGTTTATTACTTCCACATTTATTCGAATTGTGCAACGAAACTTTGCAGACAGTCGCGGACAGGCGTTTTCTACTGAAGTACCAAGTTTCAGAAGTGCAGCTCGTGTAGTGCCAGTGATATGTCGATACAAACTGAATACGCAAAACATCATACAAAATTAAGCGCGTTTTAAAGTTGATATCGCTTTTGTTTATAACTTCCACATTTATATGAATTGTGCAACGAAACTTTGCAGAGATTAGCGGAGTCACATTTTCTACTGAAGTACCAAATTTGAGAAGTGCAGCTCTTGTACTGCCGGAGATATGTCGATACAAACTGAATACGCAAAACATCAACAAAAGTTAGCGCGTTTTAAAGTTGATATCGCTTTTGTTTATAACTTCAACATTAATTCGAATTGTGCAACGAAACTTTGCAGAGATTAGCGGAGTCACATTTTCTACTGAAGTACCAAGTTTCAGAAGTTCAGCTCTTGTACTGACGGAGATATGTGGATACAAACTGAATACGCAAAACATCATACAAAATTACGCGCGTTTTAAAGTTGATATCGCTTTTGTTTATAACTTCCACATTTATATGAATTGTGCAACGAAACTTTGCAGAGATTAGCGGAGTCACATTTTCTACTGAAGTACCAAGTTTCAGAAGTGCAGCTATTGTACTGCCGGAGATATGTCGATACAAACTGAATACGCAAAACATCAACAAAATTTAGCGCGTTTTAAAGTTGATATCGCTTTTGTTTATAACTTCCACATTTATTCGAATTGTGCAACGAAACTTTGCAGACAGTCGCGGATAGGCATTTTCTACTGAAGGACAAAGTTTCAGAAGTGCAGCTCTGGTACTGCCAGAGATATGTAGATACAAACTGAATACGTCAAACATTAACAAAATTTAGCGCGTTTTGAAGTAGATATCGCTTTTGTTTATAACTTCCACATTTATTCGAATTGTGCAACGAAACTTTGCAGACAGTCGCGGAGATACATCGTCTGTTGAAGTACCAAGATTCAGAAGTGCAGCTCTTGTACTGCCGGGGATATGTCGATACAAACTGAATACGCAAAACATCATACAAAATTAAGCGCGTTTTAAAGTTGATATCGCTTTTGTTTATAACTTCCACATTTATATGAATTGTGCAACGAAACTTTGCAGAGATTAGCGGAGTCACATTTTCTACTGAAGTATCAAGTTTCAGAAGTGAAGCTCTTGTACTGCCGGAGATATGTCGATACAAACTGAATACGCAAAACATCAACAAAATTTAGCGCGTTTTAAAGTTGATATCGCTTCATTCTAACTTCCACATTTATTCGAATTGTGCAACGAAACTTTGCAGAGATTAGCGGAGTCACATTTTCTACTGGAGTACCAAGTTTCAGAAGTGCAGCTCTTGTACTGCCGGAGATATGTCGATACAAACTGAATACGCAAAACATCAACAAAATTTAGCGCGTTTTAAAGTAGATATCGCTTTTGTTTATAACTTCCACATTTATTCGAATTGTGCAACGAAACTTTGCAGACAGTCGCGGAGTCACATTTTCTACGGAAGTACCAAGTTTCAGAAGTGCAGCTCTTGTACTGCCGGAGATATGTCGATACAAACTGAATACGCAAAACATCAACAAAATTTAGCGCGTTTTAAAGTGGATATCGCTTTTGTTTATAACTTCCACATTTATTCGAATTGTGCAACGAAACTTTGCAGAGATTAGCGGAGTCACATTTTCTACTGGAGTACCATGTTTCAGAAGTGCAGCTCTTGTACTGCCGGTGATATGTCGATACAAACTGACTACGCAAAACATCAACAAAATTTAGCGCGTTTTAAAGTTGATATCGCTTTTGTTTATAACTTCCACATTTATTCGAATTGTGCAACGAAACTTTGCAGAGATTAGCGGAGTCACATTTACTACTGAAGTACCAAATTTGAGAAGTGCAGCTCTTGTACTGCCGGAGATATGTCGATACAAACTGAATACGCAAAAGATCAACAAAAGTTAGCATGTTTTAAAGTTGATATCGCTTTTGTTTATAACTTCCACATTAATTCGAATTGTGCAACGAAACTTTGCAGAGATTAGCGGAGTCACATTTTCTACTGAAGTACCAAGTTTCAGAAGTGCAGCTCTTGTACTGCCGGAGATATGTCGATACAAACTTAATACGCAAAACATCAACAAAATTTAGCGCGTTTTGAAGTTGATATCGCTTTTTTTTATAACTTCCACATTTATTCGAAGTGTGCAACGAAACTTTGCAGAGATTAGCGGAGTCACATTTCCTACTGAAGTACCAAGTTTCAGAAGTGCAGCTCTTGTACTGCTGGAGATATGTCGATACAAACTGAATACGCAAAACATCATACAAAATTAAGCGCGTTTTAAAGTTGATATCGATTTTGTTTATAACTTCCACATTTATATGAATTGTGAAACGAAACTTTGCAGAGATCAGCGGAGTCACATTTTCTACTGAAGTACCAAGT
The DNA here is from genome assembly GCA_963556195.1 of Sepiola atlantica. Lineage (NCBI taxonomy): Eukaryota > Metazoa > Mollusca > Cephalopoda > Sepiida > Sepiolidae > Sepiola > Sepiola atlantica. The sequence goes on from OY744526.1 coordinate 28,456,923, forward strand.
TTCAGAAGTGCAGCTATTGTACTGCCGGAGATATGTCGATACAAACTGAATACGCAAAACATCAACAAAATTTAGCGCGTTTTAAAGTTGATATCGCTTTTGTTTATAACTTCCACATTTATTCGAATTGTGCAACGAAACTTCGCAGACAGTCGCCGAAAAGCATTTCCTACTGAAGTACCAAGTTTCAGAAGTGCAGCTCTTGTACTGCCGGAGATATGTCGATACAAACTGAATACGCAAAACATCAACAAAATTTAGCGCGTTTTAAAGTTGATATCGCTTTTGTTTATAACTTCCACATTTATTCGAATTGTGCAACGAAACTTTGCAGACAGTCGCGGAGTCACATTTTCTACTGAAGTATCAAGTTTCAGAAGTGCAGCTCTTGTACTGCTGGAGATATGTCGATACAAACTGAATACGCAAAACATCAACAAAATTTAGCGCGTTTTAAAGTTGATATCGCTTCATTCTAACTTCCACATTTATTCGAATTGTGCAACGAAACTTTGCAGAGATTAGCGGAGTCACATTTTCTACTGGAGTACCAAGTTTCAGAAGTGCAGCTCTTGTACTGCCGGAGATATGTCGATACAAACTGAATACGCAAAACATCAACAAAATTTAGCGCGTTTTAAAGTAGATATCGCTTTTGTTTATAACTTCCACATTTATTGGAATTGTGCAACGAAACTTTGCAGAGATTAGCGGAGTCACATTTTCTACGGAAGTACCAAGTTTCAGAAGTGCAGCTCTTGTACTGCCGGAGATATGTCGATACAAACTGAATACGCAAAACATCAACAAAATTTAGCGCGTTTTAAAGTGGATATCGCTTTTGTTTATAACTTCCACATTTATTCGAATTGTGCAACGAAACTTTGCAGAGATTAGCGGAGTCACATTTTCTACTGGAGTACCATGTTTCAGAAGTGCAGGTCTTGTACTGCCGGAGATATGTCGATACAAACTGAATACGCAAAACATCAACAAAATTTAGCGCGTTTTAAAGTTGATACGGCTTTTGGTTATAACTTCCACATTTATTCGAATTGTGCAACGAAACTTTGCAGACAGTCGCGGATAGGCATTTTCTACTGAAGTACCAAGTTTCAGAAGTGCAGCTCGTGTAGTGCCAGTGATATGTCGATACAAACTGAATACGCAAAACATCATACAAAATTAAGCGCGTTTTAAAGTTGATATCGCTTTTGTTTATAACTTCCACATTAATATGAATTGTGCAACGAAACTTTGCAGAGATTAGCGGAGTCACATTTTCTACTGAAGTACCAAATTTGAGAAGTGCAGCTCTTGTACTGCCGGAGATATGTCGATACAAACTGAATACGCAAAACATCAACAAAAGTTAGCGCGTTTTAAAGTTGATATCGCTTTTGTTTATAACTTCAACATTAATTCGAATTGTGCAACGAAACTTTGCAGAGATTAGCGGAGTCACATTTTCTACTGAAGTACCAAGTTTCAGAAGTTCAGCTCTTGTACTGACGGAGATATGTGGATACAAACTGAATACGCAAAACATCATACAAAATTACGCGCGTTTTAAAGTTGATATCGCTTTTGTTTATAACTTCCACATTTATATGAATTGTGCAACGAAACTTTGCAGAGATTAGCGGAGTCACATTTTCTACTGAAGTACCAAGTTTCAGAAGTGCAGCTATTGTACTGCCGGAGATATGTCGATACAAACTGAATACGCAAAACATCAACAAAATTTAGCGCGTTTTAAAGTTGATATCGCTTTTGTTTATAACTTCCACATTTATTCGAATTGTGCAACGAAACTTTGCAGACAGTCGCGGATAGGCATTTTCTACTGAAGGACAAAGTTTCAGAAGTGCAGCTCTGGTACTGCCAGAGATATGTAGATACAAACTGAATACGTCAAACATTAACAAAATTTAGCGCGTTTTGAAGTAGATATCGCTTTTGTTTATAACTTCCACATTTATTCGAATTGTGCAACGAAACTTTGCAGACAGTCGCGGAGATACATCGTCTGTTGAAGTACCAAGTTTCAGAAGTGCAGCTCTTGTACTGCCGGGGATATGTCGATACAAACTGAATACGCAAAACATCATACAAAATTAAGCGCGTTTTAAAGTTGATATCGCTTTTGTTTATAACTTCCACATTTATATGAATTGTGCAACGAAACTTTGCAGAGATTAGCGGAGTCACATTTTCTACTGAAGTATCAAGTTTCAGAAGTGAAGCTCTTGTACTGCCGGAGATATGTCGATACAAACTGAATACGCAAAACATCAACAAAATTTAGCGCGTTTTAAAGTTGATATCGCTTCATTCTAACTTCCACATTTATTCGAATTGTGCAACGAAACTTTGCAGAGATTAGCGGAGTCACATTTTCTACTGGAGTACCAAGTTTCAGAAGTGCAGCTCTTGTACTGCCGGAGATATGTCGATACAAACTGAATACGCAAAACATCAACAAAATTTAGCGCGTTTTAAAGTAGATATCGCTTTTGTTTATAACTTCCACATTTATTCGTATTGTGCAACGAAACTTTGCAGACAGTCGCGGAGTCACATTTTCTACGGAAGTACCAAGTTTCAGAAGTGCAGCTCTTGTACTGCCGGAGATATGTCGATACAAACTGAATACGCAAAACATCAACAAAATTTAGCGCGTTTTAAAGTGGATATCGCTTTTGTTTATAACTTCCACATTTATTCGAATTGTGCAACGAAACTTTGCAGAGATTAGCGGAGTCACATTTTCTACTGGAGTACCATGTTTCAGAAGTGCAGCTCTTGTACTGCCGGTGATATGTCGATACAAACTGACTACGCAAAACATCAACAAAATTTAGCGCGTTTTAAAGTTGATATCGCTTTTGTTTATAACTTCCACATTTATTCGAATTGTGCAACGAAACTTTGCAGAGATTAGCGGAGTCACATTTACTACTGAAGTACCAAATTTGAGAAGTGCAGCTCTTGTACTGCCGGAGATATGTCGATACAAACTGAATACGCAAAAGATCAACAAAAGTTAGCATGTTTTAAAGTTGATATCGCTTTTGTTTATAACTTCCACATTAATTCGAATTGTGCAACGAAACTTTGCAGAGATTAGCGGAGTCACATTTTCTACTGAAGTACCAAGTTTCAGAAGTGCAGCTCTTGTACTGCCGGAGATATGTCGATACAAACTTAATACGCAAAACATCAACAAAATTTAGCGCGTTTTGAAGTTGATATCGCTTTTTTTTATAACTTCCACATTTATTCGAAGTGTGCAACGAAACTTTGCAGAGATTAGCGGAGTCACATTTCCTACTGAAGTACCAAGTTTCAGAAGTGCAGCTCTTGTACTGCTGGAGATATGTCGATACAAACTGAATACGCAAAACATCATACAAAATTAAGCGCGTTTTAAAGTTGATATCGATTTTGTTTATAACTTCCACATTTATATGAATTGTGAAACGAAACTTTGCAGAGATCAGCGGAGTCACATTTTCTACTGAAGTACCAAGTTTCAGAAGTGCAGCTATTGTACTGCCGGAGATATGTCGATACAAACTGAATACGCAAAACATCAACAAAATTTAGCGCGTTTTAAAGTTGATATCGCTTTTGTTTATAACTTCCACATTTATTCGAATTGTGCAACGAAACTTCGCAGACAGTCGCCGAAAAGCATTTCCTACTGAAGTACCAAGTTTCAGAAGTGCAGCTCTTGTACTGCCGGAGATATGTCGATACAAACTGAATACGCAAAACATCAACAAAATTTAGCGCGTTTTAAAGTTGATATCGCTTTTGTTTATAACTTCCACATTTATTCGAATTGTGCAACGAAACTTTGCAGACAGTCGCGGAGATACATCGTCTACTTAAGTACCAAGTTTCAGAAGTGTAGCTCTTGTACTTCCAAAGATATGTCGATACAAACTGAATACGCAAAACATCAACAAAATTTAGCGTGTTTTAAAGTTGATATCGCTTTTGTTTATAACTTCCACATTTATTCGAATTGTGCAACGAAACTTTGCAGAAATTAGCGGAGTCTCATTTACTACTGAAGTACCAAGTTTCAGAAGTGCTGCTCGTGTACTGCCGGAGATATGTCGATACAAACTGAATACGCAAAACATCAACAAAATTTAGCGCGTTTTAAAGTTGATATCGCTTTTGTTTATAACTTCCACATTTATTCGAATTGTGCAACGAAACTTTGCAGAGATAAGCGAAGTCACATTTTCTACTGAAGTACCAAGTTTCAGAAGTGCAGCTCTTGTACTGCTGGAGATATGTCGATACTAACTGAATACGCAAAACATCAACAAAATTACGCGCGTTTTAAAGTTTATATCGCTTTTGTTTATAACTTCAACATTTATTCGAATTGTTCAACGAAACTCTGCAGACAGTCGCGGAGATACCTTGTCTACTGCAGTACAAAGTTTCAGAAGTGCAGCTCTTGTACTGCCGGAGATATGTCGATACAAACTGAAACGCAAAACATCAACAAAATTTAGCGCGTTTTAAAGTTGATATCGCTTTTGTTTATAACTTCCACATTCATTCGAATTGTGCAACGAAACTTTGCAGACAGTCGCGGAGATACATCGTATACTAGGGTACCAAGTTTCAGAAGTGCAGCTCTTGTACTGCTGGGGATATGTCGATACAAACTGAATACGCAAAACATCATACAAAATTAAGCGCGTTTTAAAGTTGATATCGCTTTTGTTTATAACTTCCACATTTATTCGAATTGTGCAACGAAACTTTGCAGAGATTAGCGGAGTCACATTTTCTACTGAAGTACCAAGTTTCAGAAGTGCAGCTCTTGTACTGCCGGAGATATGTCGATACAAACTGAATACGTAAAACATCAAAAAAATTTAGCGCGTTTTAAAGTTGATATCGCTTTTGTTTATAACTTCCACATTTATTCGAATTGTGCAACGAAACTTTGCAGACATTAGCGGAGATTCATTTTCTACTGAAGTACCAAGTTTCAGAAGTGCAGCTCTAGTATTGCCGGAGATATGTCGATACAAACTGAATACGCAAACCATCAACAAATTTAGCGCGTTTTAAAGTTGATATCGCTTTTGTTTATAACTTCCACATTTATTCGAATTGTGCAACGAAACTTCGCAGACAGTCGCCGAAAAGACTTTCCTACTGAAGTACCAAGTTTCAGAAGTGCAGCTCTTGTACTGCCGGAGATATGTCGATACAAACTGAATACGCAAAACATCAACAAAATTACGCGCGTTTTAAAGTTCGTATCGCTTTTGTTTATAACTTCCACATTAATTCGAATTGTGCAACGAAACTTTGCAGACAGTCGCGGAGATACCTCGTCTACTTAAGTACCAAATTTCAGAAGTGCAGCTCTTGTACTTCCAAAGATATGTCGATACAAACTGAATACGCAAAAGATCAACAAAATTTAGCGCGTTTTAAAGTTGATATCGCTTTTGTTTATAACTTCCACATTTATTCGAATTGTGCAACGAAACTTTGCAGAGATTAGCGGAGTCACATTTACTACTGAAGTACCAAGTTTCAGAAGTGCTGCTCGTGTACTGCCAGAGATATGTCGATACAAACTGAATACGCAAAACATCAACAAAATTTAGCGCGTTTTAAAGTTGATATCGCTTTTGTTTATAACTTCCACATTTATTCGAATTGTGCAACGAAACTTTGCAGAGATAAGCGGAGTCACATTTTCTACTGAAGTACCAAGTTTCAGAAGTGCAGCTCTTGTACTGCGTGAGATATGTCGATACAAACTGAATACGCAAAACATCAACAAAATTTAGCGCGTTTTAAAGTTGATATCGCTTTTGTTTATAACTTCGACATTTACTCGAATTGTGCAACGAAACTTTGTAGACAGTCGCGGAGATACCTTGTCTACTGCAGTACAAAGTTTCAGAAGTGCAGCTCTTGTACTGCCGGAGATATGTCGATACAAACTTAATACGCAAAACACCAACAAAATTTAGCGCGTTTTAAAGTTGATATCGCTTTTGTTTATAACTTCCACATTTATTCGAAGTGTGCAACGAAACTTTGCAGAGATTAGCGGAGTCACATTTCCTACTGAAGTACCAAGTTTCAGAAGTGCAGCTCTTGTACTGCCGGAGATATGTCGATACAAACTGAAACGCAAAACATCAACAAAATTTAGCGCGTTTTAAAGTTGATATCGCTTTTGTTTATAACTTCCACATTCATTCGAATTGTGCAACGAAACTTTGCAGACAGTCGCGTAGGTACATCGTCTACTAGGGTACCAAGTTTCAGAAGTGCAGCTCTTGTACTGCTGGGGATATTTCGATACAAACTGAATACGCAAAACATCATACAAAATTAAGCGCGTTTTGAAGTTGATATCGCTTTTGTTTATAACTTCCACATTTATATGAATTGTGAAACGAAACTTTGCAGAGATCAGCGGAGATACATTTTCTACTGAAGTACCAAGTTTCAGAAGTGCAGCTATTGTACTGCCAAAGATATGTCGATACAAACTGAATACGCAAAACATCAACAAAATTCAGCGCGTTTTGAAGTTGATATCGCTTTTGTTTATTACTTCCACATTTATTCGAATTGTGCAACGAAACTTTGCAGACAGTCGCGGACAGGCATTTTCTACTGAAGTACCAAGTTTCAGAAGTGCAGCTCTTGTACTGCCGGAGATATGCCGATACAAACTGAATACGCAAAACATCAACAAAATTTAGCGCGTTTTAAAGTTAATATCGCTTTTGTTTATAACTTCCACATTTATTCGAATTGTGCTACGAAACTTTGCAGAGATTAGCGGAGTCACATTTTCTACTGGAGTACCAAGTTTCAGAAGTGCAGCTCTTCTACTGCCGGAGATATGTCGATACAAACTGAATACGCAAAACATCAACAAAATTTAGCGCGTTTTGAAGTTGATATCGCTTTTGTTTATAACTTCCACATTTATATAAATTGTGCAACGAAACTTTGCAGACATAAGCGGAGTCCCATTTCCTACTGAAGTACCAAGTATCAGAAGTGCAGCTCTTGTACTGCCGGATATATGTCGATACAAACTGAAACGCAAAACATCAACAAAATTTAACGCGTTTTAAAGTTGATATCGCTTTTGTTTATAACTTCCAGATTTATTCGAATTGTGCAACGAAACTTTGCAGACAGTCGCGGAGATAAATTTTCTACTAAAGTACCAATTTTCAGAAGTGCAGCTCTTGTACTGCTGGAGATATGTCGATACAAACTTAATACGCAAAACACCAACAAAATTTAGCGCGTTTTAAAGTTGATATCGCTTTTGTTTATAACTTCCACATTTATTCGAATTGTGCAACGAAACTTTGCAGAGATTAGCGGAGTCACATTTCCTACTGAAGTACCAAGTTTCTGATGTGCAGCTCTTGTACTGCCGGAGATATGTCGATACAAACTGAAACGCAAAACATCAACAAAATTTAACGCGTTTTAAAGTTGATATCGCTTTTGTTTATAACTTCCACATTTATTCGGATTGTGCAACGAAACTTTTCAGACAGTCGCGGAGATACATGGTCTACTAAAGTACCAAGTTTTAGAAGTGCAGCTCTTGTACTGCTGGAGATATGTCGATACAAACTGAATACGCAAAACATCATACAAAATTAAGCGCGTTTTAAAGTTGATATCGCTTTTGTTTATAACTTCCACATTTATATGAAACGAAACTTTGCAGAGATTAGCGGAGTCACATTTACTACTGAAGTACCAAGTTTCAGAAGTGCTGCTCGTGTACTGCCAGAGATATGTCGATACAAACTGAATACGCAAAACATCAACAAAATTTAGCGCGTTTTAAAGTTGATATCGCTTTTGTTTATAACTTCCACATTTATTCGAATTGTGCAACGAAACTTTGCAGAGATAAGCGGAGTCACATTTTCTACTGAAGTACCAAGTTTCAGAAGTGCAGCTCTTGTACTGCGTGAGATATGTCGATACAAACTGAATACGCAAAACATCAACAAAATTTAGCGCGTTTTAAAGTTGATATCGCTTTTGTTTATAACTTCGACATTTACTCGAATTGTGCAACGAAACTTTGTAGACAGTCGCGGAGATACCTTGTCTACTGCAGTACAAAGTTTCAGAAGTGCAGCTCTTGTACTGCCGGAGATATGTCGATACAAACTTAATACGCAAAACACCAACAAAATTTAGCGCGTTTTAAAGTTGATATCGCTTTTGTTTATAACTTCCACATTTATTCGAAGTGTGCAACGAAACTTTGCAGAGATTAGCGGAGTCACATTTCCTACTGAAGTACCAAGTTTCAGAAGTGCAGCTCTTGTACTGCCGGAGATATGTCGATACAAACTGAAACGCAAAACATCAACAAAATTTAGCGCGTTTTAAAGTTGATATCGCTTTTGTTTATAACTTCCACATTCATTCGAATTGTGCAACGAAACTTTGCAGACAGTCGCGTAGGTACATCGTCTACTAGGGTACCAAGTTTCAGAAGTGCAGCTCTTGTACTGCTGGGGATATTTCGATACAAACTGAATACGCAAAACATCATACAAAATTAAGCGCGTTTTGAAGTTGATATCGCTTTTGTTTATAACTTCCACATTTATATGAATTGTGAAACGAAACTTTGCAGAGATCAGCGGAGATACATTTTCTACTGAAGTACCAAGTTTCAGAAGTGCAGCTATTGTACTGCCAAAGATATGTCGATACAAACTGAATACGCAAAACATCAACAAAATTCAGCGCGTTTTGAAGTTGATATCGCTTTTGTTTATTACTTCCACATTTATTCGAATTGTGCAACGAAACTTTGCAGACAGTCGCGGACAGGCATTTTCTACTGAAGTACCAAGTTTCAGAAGTGCAGCTCTTGTACTGCCGGAGATATGCCGATACAAACTGAATACGCAAAACATCAACAAAATTTAGCGCGTTTTAAAGTTAATATCGCTTTTGTTTATAACTTCCACATTTATTCGAATTGTGCTACGAAACTTTGCAGAGATTAGCGGAGTCACATTTTCTACTGGAGTACCAAGTTTCAGAAGTGCAGCTCTTCTACTGCCGGAGATATGTCGATACAAACTGAATACGCAAAACATCAACAAAATTTAGCGCGTTTTGAAGTTGATATCGCTTTTGTTTATAACTTCCACATTTATATAAATTGTGCAACGAAACTTTGCAGACATAAGCGGAGTCCCATTTCCTACTGAAGTACCAAGTATCAGAAGTGCAGCTCTTGTACTGCCGGATATATGTCGATACAAACTGAAACGCAAAACATCAACAAAATTTAACGCGTTTTAAAGTTGATATCGCTTTTGTTTATAACTTCCAGATTTATTCGAATTGTGCAACGAAACTTTGCAGACAGTCGCGGAGATAAATTTTCTACTAAAGTACCAAGTTTCAGAAGTGCAGCTCTTGTACTGCTGGAGATATGTCGATACAAACTTAATACGCAAAACACCAACAAAATTTAGCGCGTTTTAAAGTTGATATCGCTTTTGTTTATAACTTCCACATTTATTCGAATTGTGCAACGAAACTTTGCAGAGATTAGCGGAGTCACATTTCCTACTGAAGTACCAAATTTCTGATGTGCAGCTCTTGTACTGCCGGAGATATGTCGATACAAACTGAAACGCAAAACATCAACAAAATTTAACGCGTTTTAAAGTTGATATCGCTTTTGTTTATAACTTCCACATTTATTCGGATTGTGCAACGAAACTTTTCAGACAGTCGCGGAGATACATGGTCTACTAAAGTACCAAGTTTTAGAAGTGCAGCTCTTGTACTGCTGGAGATATGTCGATACAAACTGAATACGCAAAACATCATACAAAATTAAGCGCGTTTTAAAGTTGATATCGCTTTTGTTTATAACTTCCACATTTATATGAAACGAAACTTTGCAGAGATTAGCGCAGTCACATTTTCTACTGAAGTACCAAGTTTCAGAAGTGCTGCTCTGGTACTGCCGGAGATATGTCGATACAAACTGAATACGCAAAACATCATACAAAATTTAGCGCGTTTTAAAGTTGATATCGCTTTTGTTTATAACTTCCACATTTATTCGAATTGTGCAACGTAACTTTGCAGAGATTAGCGGAGATACATTTTCTACTGAAGTACCAAGTTTACGAAGTGCAGCTTTTGTACTGCCGGATATATGTCGATACAAACTGATTACGCAAAACATCAACAAAATTTAGCGCGTTTTAAAGTTAATATCGCTTTTGTTTATAACTTCCACATTTAGTCGAATTGTGCAACGAAACTTTGCAGACAGTCGCGGATAGGCATTTTCTACTGAAGTACCAAGTTTCAGAAGTGCAGCTCTTGTACTGCCGGAGATATGCCGATACAAACTAAATACGCAAAACATCAACAAAATTTAGCGCGTTTTAAAGTTGATATCGCTTTTGTTTATAACTTCCACATTTATTCGAATTGTGCAACGAAACTTTGCAGAGATTAGCGAAGTCACATTTCCTACTGAAGTACCAAGGTTCAGATGTGCAGCTCTTGTACTGCCGGAGATATGTCGATACAAACTGAAACGCAAAACATCAACAAAATTTAGCGCGTTTTAAAGTTGATATCGCTTTTGTTTATAACTTCCACATTTATTCGAATTGTGCAACGAAACTTTGCAGACAGTCGCGGAGATACATCGTCTACTAAAGTACCAAGTTTCAGAAGTGCAGCTCTTGTACTGCTGGGGATATGTCGATACAAACTGAATACGCAAAACATCATACAAAATTAAGCGCGTTTTAAAGTTGATATCGCTTTTGTTTATAACTTCCACATTAATTCGAATTGTGCAACGAAACTTTGCAGACAGTCGCGGAGATACATCGTCTACTTAAGTACTAAGTTTCAGAAGTGCAGCTCTTGTACTTCCAAAGATATGTCGATACAAACTGAATACGCAAAATATCAACAAAATTTAGCGCGTTTTAAAGTTGATATCACTTTTGCTTATAACTTCCACATTTATTCGAATTGTGCAACGAAACTTTGCAGAGATTAGCGGAGTCACATTTTCTACTGAAGTACCAAGTTTCAGAAGTGCAGCTATTGTACTGTTGGAGATATGTCGATACAAACTGAATACGCAAAACATCAACAAAATTTAGCGCGTTTTAAAGTTGATATCGCTTTTGTTTATAACTTCCACATTTATTCGAATTGTGCAACGAAACTTTGCAGAGATTAGCGGAGTCACATTTTCTACTGAAGTACCAAGTATCAGAAGTGCAGCTATTGTACTGCCGGAGATATGTCGATACAAACTGAATACGCAAAACATCAACAAAATTTAGCGCGTTTTAAAGTTGATATCGCTTTTGTTTATAACTTCCACATTTATTCGAATTGTGCAACGAAACTTCGTAGACTATCGCCGAAAAGCATTTCCTACTGAAGTACCAAGTTTCAGAAGTGCAGCTCTTGTACTGCCGGAGATATGTCGATACAAACTGAATACGCAAAACATCAACAAAATTACGCGCGTTTTAAAGTTCGTATCGCTTTTGTTTATAACTTCCACATTTATTCGAATTGTGCAACGAAACTTTGCAGACCGTCGCGGAGATACATCGTCTACTTAAGTACCAAGTTTCAGAAGTGCAGCTCTTGTACTTCCAAAGATATGTCGATACAAACTGAATACGCAAAACATCAACAAAATTTAGCGTGTTTTAAAGTTGATATCGCTTTTGTTTATAACTTCCACATTTATTCGAATTGTGCAACGAAACTTTGCAGAGATAAGCGAAGTCACATTTTCTACTGAAGTACAAAGTTTCAGAAGTGCAGCTCTTGTACTGCTGGAGATATGTCGATACTAACTGAATACGCAAAACATCAACAAAATTACGCGCGTTTTAAAGTTTATATCGCTTTTGTTTATAACTTCAACATTTATTCGAATTGTTCAACGAAACTCTGCAGACAGTCGCGGAGATAACTTGTCTACTGCAGTACAAAGTTTCAGAAGTGCAGCTCTTGTACTGCCGGAGATATGTCGATACAAACTGAAACGCAAAACATCAACAAAATTTAGCGCGTTTTAAAGTTGATATCGCTTTTGTTTATAACTTCCACATTCATTCGAATTGTGCAACGAAACTTTGCAGACAGTCGCGGAGATACATCGTCTACTAGGGTACCAAGTTTCAGAAGTGCAGCTCTTGTACTGCTGGGGATATGTCGATACAAACTGAATACGCAAAACATCATACAAAATTAAGCGCGTTTTAAAGTTGATATCGCTTTTGTTTATAACTTCCACATTTATTCGAATTGTGCAACGAAACTTTGCAGAGATTAGCGGAGTCACATTTTCTACTGAAGTACCAAGTTTCAGAAGTGCAGCTCTTGTACTGCCGGAGATATGTCGATACAAACTGAATACGTAAAACATCAAAAAAATTTAGCGCGTTTTAAAGTTGATATCGCTTTTGTTTATAACTTCCACATTTATTCGAATTGTGCAACGAAACTTTGCAGACATTAGCGGAGATACATTTTCTACTGAAGTACCAAGTTTCAGAAGTGCAGCTCTAGTATTGCCGGAGATATGTCGATACAAACTGAATACGCAAACCATCAACAAAATTCAGCGCGTTTTAAAGTTGATATCGCTTTTGTTTATAACTTCCACATTTATTCGAATTGTGCAACGAAACTTCGCAGACAGTCGCCGAAAAGACTTTCCTACTAAAGTACCAAGTTTCAGAAGTGCAGCTGTTGTACTGCCGGAGATATGTCGATACAAACTAGATACGCAAAACATCAACAAAATTACGCGCGTTTTAAAGTTCGTATCGCTTTTGTTTATAACTTCCACATTAATTCGAATTGTGCAACGAAACTTTGCAGACAGTCGCGGAGATACCTCGTCTACATAAGTACCAAATTTCAGAAGTGCAGCTCTTGTACTTCCAAAGATATGTCGATACAAACTGAATACGCAAAAGATCAACAAAATTTAGCGCGTTTTAAAGTTGATATCGCTTTTGTTTATAACTTCCACATTTATTCGAATTGTGCAACGAAACTTTGCAGAGATTAGCGGAGTCACATTTACTACTGAAGTACCAAGTTTCAGAAGTGCTGCTCGTGTACTGCCGGAGATATGTCGATACAAACTTAATACGCAAAACATCAACAAAATTTAGCGCGTTTTAAAGTTGATATCGCTTTTGTTTATAACTTCCACATTTATTCGAAGTGTGCAACGAAACTTTGCAGAGATTAGCGGAGTCACATTTCCTACTGAAGTACCAAGTTTCAGAAGTGCAGCTCTTGTACTGCCGGAGATATGTCGATACAAACTGAAACGCAAAACATCAACAAAATTTAGCGCGTTTTAAAGTTGATATCGCTTTTGTTTATAACTTCCACATTCATTCGAATTGTGCAACGAAACTTTGCAGACAGTCGCGTAGGTACATCGTCTACTAGGGTACCAAGTTTCAGAAGTGCAGCTCTTGTACTGCTGGGGATATTTCGATACAAACTGAATACGCAAAACATCATACAAAATTAAGCGCGTTTTAAAGTTGATATCGCTTTTGTTTATAACTTCCACATTTATATGAATTGTGAAACGAAACTTTGCAGAGATCAGCGGAGATACATTTTCTACTGAAGTACCAAGTTTCAGAAGTGCAGCTATTGTACTGCCAAAGATATGTCGATACAAACTGAATACGCAAAACATCAACAAAATTTAGCGCGTTTTGAAGTTGATATCGCTTTTGTTTATAACTTCCACATTTATTCGAATTGTTCAACGAAACTCTGCAGACAGTCGCGGAGATACCTTGTCTACTGCAGTACAAAGTTTCAGAAGTGCAGCTCTTGTACTGCCGGAGATATGTCGATACAAACTGAAACGCAAAACATCAACAAAATTTAGCGCGTTTTAAAGTTGATATCGCTTTTGTTTATAACTTCCACATTCATTCGAATTGTGCAACGAAACTTTGCAGACAGTCGCGGAGATACATCGTCTACTAGGGTACCAAGTTTCAGAAGTGCAGCTCTTGTACTGCTGGGGATATGTCGATACAAACTGAATACGCAAAACATCATACAAAATTAAGCGCGTTTTAAAGTTGATACCGCTTTTGTTTATAACTTCCACATTTATTCGAATTGTGCAACGAAACTTTGCAGAGATTAGCGGAGTCACATTTTCTACTGAAGTACCAAGTTTCAGAAGTGCAGCTCTTGTACTGCCGGAGATATGTCGATACAAACTGATTACGCAAAACATCAACAAAATTTAGCGCGTTTTAAAGTTGATATCGCTTTTGTTTATAACTTCCACATTTATTCGAATTGTGCAACGAAACTTTGCAGACATTAGCGGAGATACATTTTCTACTGAAGTACCAAGTTTCAGAAGTGCAGCTCTAGTATTGCCGGAGATATGTCGATACAAACTGAATACGCAAACCATCAACAAAATTTAGCGCGTTTTAAAGTTGATATCGCTTTTGTTTATAACTTCCACATTTATTCGAATTGTGCAACGAAACTTCGCAGACAGTCGCCGAAAAGACTTTCCTACTGAAGTACCAAGTTTCAGAAGTGCAGCTCTTGTACTGCGTGAGATATGTCGATACAAACTGAATACGCAAAACATCAACAAAATTTAGCGCGTTTTAAAGTTGATATCGCTTTTGTTTATAACTTCGACATTTACTCGAATTGTGCAACGAAACTTTGCAGACAGTCGCGGAGATACCTTGTCTACTGCAGTACAAAGTTTCAGAAGTGCAGCTCTTGTACTGCCGGAGATATGTCGATACAAACTTAATACGCAAAACACCAACAAAATTTAGCGCGTTTTAAAGTTGATATCGCTTTTGTTTATAACTTCCACATTTATTCGAAGTGTGCAACGAAACTTTGCAGAGATTAGCGGAGTCACATTTCCTACTGAAGTACCAAGTTTCAGAAGTGCAGCTCTGGTACTGCCGGAGATATGTCGATACAAACTAAAACGCAAAACATCAACAAAATTTAGCGCGTTTTAAAGTTGATATCGCTTTTGTTTATAACTTCCACATTCATTCGAATTGTGCAACAGAACTTTGCAGACAGTCGCGTAGGTACATCGTCTACTAGGGTACCAAGTTTCAGAAGTGCAGCTCTTGTACTGCTGGGGATATTTCGATGCAAACTGAATACGCAAAACATCAACAAAATTTAGCGCGTTTTAAAGTTGATATCGCTTTTGTTTATTACTTCCACATTTATTCGAATTGTGCAACGAAACTTTGCAGACAGTCGCGGACAGGCGTTTTCTACTGAAGTACCAAGTTTCAGAAGTGCAGCTCTTGTACTGCTGGAGATATGCCGATACAAACTGAATACGCAAAACATCAACAAAATTTAGCGCGTTTTAAAGTTAATATCGCTTTTGTTTATAACTTCCACATTTATTCGAATTGTGCTACGAAACTTTGCAGATATTAGCGGAGTCACATTTTCTACTGGAGTACCAAGTTTCAGAAGTGCAGCTCTTCTACTGCCGGAGATATGTCGATACAAACTGAATACGCAAAACATCAACAAAATTTAGCCCGTTTTGAAGTTGATATCGCTTTTGTTTATAACTTCCACATTTATATAAATTGTGCAACGAAACTTTGCAGACATAAGCGGAGTCCCATTTCCTACTGAAGTACCAAGTATCAGAAGTGCAGCTCTTGTACTGCCGGAGATATGTCGATACAAACTGAAACGCAAAACATCAACAAAATTTAACGCGTTTTAAAGTTGATATCGCTTTTGTTTATAACTTCCACATTTATTCGAATTGTGCAACGAAACTTTGCAGACAGTCGCGGAGATAAATTTTCTACTAAAGTACCAAGTTTCAGAAGTGCAGCTCTTGTACTGCTGGAGATATGTCGATACAAACTTAATACGCAAAACACCAACAAAATTTAGCGCGTTTTAAAGTTGATATCGCTTTTGTTTATAACTTCCACATTTATTCGAATTGTGCAACGAAACTTTGCAGAGATTAGCGGAGTCACATTTCCTACTGAAGTACCAAGTTTCTGATGTGCAGCTTTTGTACTGCCGGAGATATGTCGATACAAACTGAAACGCAAAACATCAACAAAATTTAACGCGTTTTAAAGTTGATATCGCTTTTGTTTATAACTTCCACATTTATTCGGATTGTGCAACGAAACTTTTCAGACAGTCGCGGAGATACATGGTCTAGTAAAGTACCAAGTTTCAGAAGTGCAGCTTTTGTACTGCTGGAGATATGTCGATACAAACTGAATACGCAAAACATCATACAAAATTAAGCGCGTTTTAAAGTTGATATCGCTTTTGTTTATAACTTCCACATTTATATGAAACGAAACTTTGCAGAGATTAGCGCAGTCACATTTTCTACTGAAGTACCAAGTTTCAGAAGTGCAGCTCTTGTACTGCTGGAGATATGTCGATACAAACTGAATACGCAAAAGATCAACAAAATTTAGCGCGTTTTAAAGTTGATATCGCTTTTGTTTATAACTTCCACATTTATTCGAATTGTGCAACGAAACTTTGCAGAGATTAGCGGAGTCACATTTACTACTGAAGTACCAAGTTTCAGAAGTGCTGCTCGTGTACTGCCGGAGATATGTCGATACAAACTGAATACGCAAAACATCAACAAAATTTAGCGCGTTTTAAAGTTGATATCGCTTTTGTTTATAACTTCCACATTTATTCGAATTGTGCAACGAAACTTTGCAGAGATAAGCGGAGTCACATTTTCTACTGAAGTACCAAGTTTCAGAAGTGCAGCTCTTGTACTGCGTGAGATATGTCGATACAAACTGAATACGCAAAACATCAACAAAATTTAGCGCGTTTTAAAGTTGATATCGCTTTTGTTTATAACTTCGACATTTACTCGAATTGTGCAACGAAACTTTGCAGACAGTCGCGGAGATACCTTGTCTACTGCAGTACAAAGTTTCAGAAGTGCAGCTCTTGTACTGCCGGAGATATGTCGATACAAACTTAATACGCAAAACACCAACAAAATTTAGCGCGTTTTAAAGTTGATATCGCTTTTGTTTATAACTTCCACATTTATTCGAAGTGTGCAACGAAACTTTGCAGAGATTAGCGGAGTCACATTTCCTACTGAAGTACCAAGTTTCAGAAGTGCAGCTCTGGTACTGCCGGAGATATGTCGATACAAACTAAAACGCAAAACATCAACAAAATTTAGCGCGTTTTAAAGTTGATATCGCTTTTGTTTATAACTTCCACATTCATTCGAATTGTGCAACGAAACTTTGCAGACAGTCGCGTAGGTACATCGTCTACTAGGGTACCAAGTTTCAGAAGTGCAGCTCTTGTACTGCTGGGGATATTTCGATACAAACTGAATACGCAAAACATCAACAAAATTTAGCGCGTTTTAAAGTTGATATCGCTTTTGTTTATTACTTCCACATTTATTCGAATTGTGCAACGAAACTTTGCAGACAGTCGCGGACAGGCGTTTTCTACTGAAGTACCAAGTTTCAGAAGTGCAGCTCTTGTACTGCTGGAGATATGCCGATACAAACTGAATACGCAAAACATCAACAAAATTTAGCGCGTTTTAAAGTTAATATCGCTTTTGTTTATAACTTCCACATTTATTCGAATTGTGCTACGAAACTTTGCAGATATTAGCGGAGTCACATTTTCTACTGGAGTACCAAGTTTCAGAAGTGCAGCTCTTCTACTGCCGGAGATATGTCGATACAAACTGAATACGCAAAACATCAACAAAATTTAGCCCGTTTTGAAGTTGATATCGCTTTTGTTTATAACTTCCACATTTATATAAATTGTGCAACGAAACTTTGCAGACAGTCGCGGAGATAAATTTTCTACTAAAGTACCAAGTTTCAGAAGTGCAGCTCTTGTACTGCTGGAGATATGTCGATACAAACTTAATACGCAAAACACCAACAAAATTTAGCGCGTTTTAAAGTTGATATCGCTTTTGTTTATAACTTCCACATTTATTCGAATTGTGCAACGAAACTTTGCAGAGATTAGCGGAGTCACATTTCCTACTGAAGTACCAAGTTTCTGATGTGCAGCTTTTGTACTGCCGGAGATATGTCGATACAAACTGAAACGCAAAACATCAACAAAATTTAACGCGTTTTAAAGTTGATATCGCTTTTGTTTATAACTTCCACATTTATTCGGATTGTGCAACGAAACTTTTCAGACAGTCGCGGAGATACATGGTCTAGTAAAGTACCAAGTTTCAGAAGTGCAGCTTTTGTACTGCTGGAGATATGTCGATACAAACTGAATACGCAAAACATCATACAAAATTAAGCGCGTTTTAAAGTTGATATCGCTTTTGTTTATAACTTCCACATTTATATGAAACGAAACTTTGCAGAGATTAGCGCAGTCACATTTTCTACTGAAGTACCAAGTTTCAGAAGTGCAGCTCTTGTACTGCCGGAGATATGTCGATACAAACTGAATACGCAAAACATCATACAAAATTTAACGCGTTTTAAAGTTGATATCACTTTTGTTTATAACTTCCACATTTATTCGAATTGTGCAACGTAACTTTGCAGAGATTAGCGGAGATACATTTTCTACTGAAGTACCAAGTTTACGAAGTGCAGCTCTTGTACTGCCGGATATATGTCGATACAAACTGATTACGCAAAACATCAACAAAATTTAGCGCGTTTTAAAGTTAATATCGCTTTTGTTTATAACTTCCACATTTATTCGAATTGTGCAACGAAACTTTGCAGACAGTCGCGGATAGGCATTTTCTACTGAAGTACCAAGTTTCAGAAGTGCAGCTCTTGTACTGCCGGAGATATGCCGATACAAACTAAATACGCAAAACATCAACAAAATTTAGCGCGTTTTAAAGTTGATATCGCTTTTGTTTATAACTTCCACATTTATTCGAATTGTGCAACGAAACTTTGCAGAGATTAGCGAAGTCACATTTCCTACTGAAGTACCAAGGTTCAGATGTGCAGCTCTTGTACTGCCGAAGATATGTCGATACAAACTGAAACGCAAAACATCAACAAAATTTAGCGCGTTTTAAAGTTGATATCGCTTTTGTTTATAACTTCCACATTTATTGGAATTGTGCAACGAAACTTTGCAGACAGTCGCGGAGATACATCGTCTACTAAAGTACCAAGTTTCAGAAGTGCAGCTCTTGTACTGCTGGGGATATGTCGATACAAACTGAATACGCAAAACATCATACAAAATTAAGCGCGTTTTAAAGTTGATATCGCTTTTGTTTATAACTTCCACATTAATTCGAATTGTGCAACGAAACTTTGCAGACAGTCGCTGAGATACATCGTCTACTTAAGTACCAAGTTTCAGAAGTGCAGCTCTTGTACTTCCAAAGATATGTCGATACAAACTGAATACGCAAAAGATCAACAAAATTTAGCGCGTTTTAAAGTTGATATCACTTTTGTTTATAACTTCCACATTTATTCGAATCGTGCAACGAAACTTTGCAGAGATTAGCGGAGTCACATTTTCTACTGAAGTACCAAGTTTCAGAAGTGCAGCTATTGTACTGCCGGAGATATGTCGATACAAACTGAATACGCAAAACATCAACAAAATTTAGCGCGTTTTAAAGTTGATATCGCTTTTGTTTATAACTTCCACATTTATTCGAATTGTGCAACGAAACTTTGCAGAGATTAGCGGAGTCACATTTTCTACTGAAGTACCAAGTTTCAGAAGTGCAGCTCTTGTACTGCCGGAGATATGTCGATACAAACTGAATACGCAAAACATCATACAAAATTTAACGCGTTTTAAAGTTGATATCGCTTTTGTTTAAAACTTCCACATTAATTCGAATTGTGCAACGAAACTTTGCAGAGATTAGCTGAGTCACATTTTCTACTGAAGTACCAAGTTTCAGAAGTGCAGCTCTTGTACTGCCGGAGATATGTCGATACAAACTGAATACGCAAAACATCAACAAAATTTAGCGCGTTTTAAAGTTGATATCGCTTTTGTTTATAACTTCCACATTTATTCGAATTGTGCAACGAAACTTTGCAGACAGTCGCGGATAGGCATTTTCTACTGAAGTACCAAGTTTCAGAAGTGCAGCTCTTGTACTGCCGGAGATATGCCGATACAAACTGAATACGCAAAACATCAAAAAATTTAGCGCGTTTTAAAGTTGATATCGCTTTTGTTTATCACTTCCACATTTATTCGAATTGTGCAACGAAACTTTGCAGACAGTCGCGGAGATACATCGTCTACTGAAGTACAATGTTTCAGAAGTGCAGCTCTTGTACTGCTGGGGATATGTCGATACAAACTGAATACGCAAAACATCAACAAAATTTAGCGACTTTTAAAGTTGATATCGCTTTTGTTTATAACTTCCATATTTATTCGAATTGTGCAACGAAACTTTGCAGACAGTCGCGAAGATACATCGTCTACTGAAGTACCAAGTTTCAGAAGTGCAGCTCTTGTACTGCCGGAGATATGTCGATACAAACTGAATACGCAAAACATCAACAAAATTTAGCGCGTTTTAAAGTTGATATCGCTTTTGTTTATAACTTCCACATTTATTCGAATTGTGCAACGAAACTTTGCAGAGATTAGCGGAGTCACATTTTCTACTTAAGTACCAAGTTTCAGAAGTGCAGCTCTTGTACTGCCGGAGATATGTCGATACAAACTGAATACGAAAACATCAAAAAAATTTAGCGCGTTTTAAAGTTGATATCGCTTTTGTTTATAACTTCCACATTTATTCGAATTGTGCAACGAAACGTTGCAGACAGTCGCGGAGATACATCTTCTACTGAATAACCATGTTTCAGAAGTGCTGCTCTGGTACTGCCGGAGATATGTCGATACAAACTGAATACGCAAAACATCATACAAAATTAAGCGCGTTTTAAAGTTGATATCGCTTTTGTTTATAACTTCCACATTTATTCGAATTGTGCAACGAAACTTTGCAGAGATTAGCGGAGATACATCGTCAACTGAAGTACGAAGTTTCAGAAGTGTAGCTCTGGTAATGCCGGATATATGTCGATACAAACTGAATACGCAAAACATCAACAAAATTTAGCGCGTTTTAAAGTTGATATCGCTTTTGTTTATAACTTCAACATTTAGTCGAATTGTGCAACGAAACTTTGCAGACAGTCGCGGATAGGCATATGCTACTGAAGTACCAAGTTTCAGAAGTGCAGCTCTTGTACTGCCGGAGATATGTCGATACAAACTGAATACGCAAAACATCAACAAAATTTAGCGCGTTTTAAAGTTGATATCGCTTTTGTTTATAACTTCCACATTTATTCGAATTGTGCAACGAAACTTTGCAGAGATTAGCGTAGTCACATTTCCTACTGACGTACCAAGTTTCAGAAATGCAGCTCTTGTACTGCCGGAGATATGTCGATACAAACTGAATACGCAAAACATCAACAAAATTTAGCGCGTTTTAAAGTTGATATCGCTTTTGTTTATAACTTCCACATTTATTCGAATTGTGCAACGAAACTTTGCAGAGATTAGCGGAGTCACATTTTCTACTGAAGTACCAAGTTTCAGAAGTGCTGCTCTGGTACTGCCGGAGATATGTCGATACAAACTGAATACGCAAAACATCAACAAAATTTAGCGCGTTTTAAAGTTGATATCGCTTTTGTTTATAACTTCCACATTTATATGAATTGTGAAACGAAACTTTGCAGAGATTAGCGGAGTCACATTTTCTACTGAAGTACCAAGTTTCAGAAGTGCAGCTCTTGTACTGCCGGAGATATGTCGATACAAACTGAATACGCAAAACATCAACAAAATTTAGCGCGTTTTAAAGTTGATATCGCTTTTGTTTATAACTTGTACATTTATTCGAATTGTGCAACGAAACTTTGCAGACAGTCGCGGAGATACATCGTCTACTGAAGTACCAAGTTTCAGAAGTGCAGCTCTTGTACTGCTGGAGATATGTCGATACAAACTGAATACGCAAAACATCAACAAAATTTAGCGCGTTTTAAAGTTGATATCGCTTTTGTTTATAACTTCCATATTTATTCGAATTGTGCAACGAAACTTTGCAGAGATCAGCGGAGTCACATTTTCTACTGAAGTACCAAGTTTCAGAAGTGCAGCTCTTGTACTGCCGGAGATATGTCGATACAAACTGAATACGTAAAACATCAAAAAAATTTAGCGCGTTTTAAAGTTGATATCGCTTTTGTTTATAACTTCCACATTTATTCGAATTGTGCAACGAAACGTTGCAGACAGTCGCGGAGATACATCGTCTACTGAATAACCATGTTTCAGAAGTGCTGCTCTTGTACTGCCGGAGATATGTCGATACAAACTGAATACGCAAAACATCATACAAAATTAAGCGCGTTTTAAAGTTGATATCGCTTTTGTTTATAACTTCCACATTTATTCGAATTGTGCAACGAAACTTTGCAGAGATTAGCGGAGATAAATTTTCTACTGAAGTACCAAGTTTCAGAAGTGTAGCTCTGGTACTGCCGGATATATGTCGATACAAACTGAATACGCAAAACATCAACAAAATTTAGCGCGTTTTAAAGTTGATATCGCTTTTGTTTATAACTTCCACATTTAGTCGAATTGTGCAACGAAACTTTGCAGACAGTCGCGGATAGCCATTTGCTACTGAAGTACCAAGTTTCAGAAGTGCAGCTCTTGTACTGCCGGAGATATGCCGATACAAACTGAATGCGCAAAACATCAACAAAATTTAGCGCGTTTTAAAGTTGATATCGCTTTTGTTTATAACTTCCACATTTATTCGAATTGTGCAACGAAACTTTGCAGAGATTAGCGGAGTCACATTTTCTACTGAAGTACCAAGTTTCAGAAGTGCAGCCTTTGTACTGCCGGAGATATGTCGATACAAACTGAATACGCAAAACATCATACAAAATTTAACGCGTTTTAAAGTTGATATCGCTTTTGTTTAAAACTTCCACATTAATTCGAATTGTGCAACGAAACTTTGCAGAGATTAGCTGAGTCACATTTTCTACTGAAGTACCAAGTTTCAGAAGTGCAGCTCTTGTACTGCCGGAGATATGTCGATACAAACTGAATACGCAAAACATCAACAAAATTTAGCGCGTTTTAAAGTTGATATCGCTTTTGTTTATAACTTCCACATTTATTCGAATTGTGCAACGAAACTTTGCAGACAGTCGCGGATAGGCATTTTCTACTGAAGTACCAAGTTTCAGAAGTGCAGCTCTTGTACTGCCGGAGATATGCCGATACAAACTGAATACGCAAAACATCAAAAAATTTAGCGCGTTTTAAAGTTGATATCGCTTTTGTTTATCACTTCAACATTTAATCGAATTGTGCAACGAAACTTTGCAGACAGTCGCGGAGATACATCGTCTACTGAAGTACAATGTTTCAGAAGTGCAGCTCTTGTACTGCTGGGGATATGTCGATACAAACTGAATACGCAAAACATCAACAAAATTTAGCGACTTTTAAAGTTGATATCGCTTTTGTTTATAACTTCCATATTTATTCGAATTGTGCAACGAAACTTTGCAGACAGTCGCGAAGATACATCGTCTACTGAAGTACCAAGTTTCAGAAGTGCAGCTCTTGTACTGCCGGAGATATGTCGATACAAACTGAATACGCAAAACATCAACAAAATTTAGCGCGTTTTAAAGTTGATATCGCTTTTGTTTATAACTTCCACATTTATTCGAATTGTGCAACGAAACTTTGCAGAGATTAGCGGAGTCACATTTTCTACTTAAGTACCAAGTTTCAGAAGTGCAGCTCTTGTACTGCCGGAGATATGTCGATACAAACTGAATACGAAAACATCAAAAAAATTTAGCGCGTTTTAAAGTTGATATCGCTTTTGTTTATAACTTCCACATTTATTCGAATTGTGCAACGAAACGTTGCAGACAGTCGCGGAGATACATCTTCTACTGAATAACCATGTTTCAGAAGTGCTGCTCTGGTACTGCCGGAGATATGTCGATACAAACTGAATACGCAAAACATCATACAAAATTAAGCGCGTTTTAAAGTTGATATCGCTTTTGTTTATAACTTCCACATTTATTCGAATTGTGCAACGAAACTTTGCAGAGATTAGCGGAGATACATCGTCAACTGAAGTACGAAGTTTCAGAAGTGTAGCTCTGGTAATGCCGGATATATGTCGATACAAACTGAATACGCAAAACATCAACAAAATTTAGCGCGTTTTAAAGTTGATATCGCTTTTGTTTATAACTTCAACATTTAGTCGAATTGTGCAACGAAACTTTGCAGACAGTCGCGGATAGGCATATGCTACTGAAGTACCAAGTTTCAGAAGTGCAGCTCTTGTACTGCCGGAGATATGTCGATACAAACTGAATACGCAAAACATCAACAAAATTTAGCGCGTTTTAAAGTTGATATCGCTTTTGTTTATAACTTCCACATTTATTCGAATTGTGCAACGAAACTTTGCAGAGATTAGCGTAGTCACATTTCCTACTGACGTACCAAGTTTCAGAAATGCAGCTCTTGTACTGCCGGAGATATGTCGATACAAACTGAATACGCAAAACATCAACAAAATTTAGCGCGTTTTAAAGTTGATATCGCTTTTGTTTATAACTTCCACATTTATTCGAATTGTGCAACGAAACTTTGCAGAGATTAGCGGAGTCACATTTTCTACTGAAGTACCAAGTTTCAGAAGTGCTGCTCTGGTACTGCCGGAGATATGTCGATACAAACTGAATACGCAAAACATCAACAAAATTTAGCGCGTTTTAAAGTTGATATCGCTTTTGTTTATAACTTCCACATTTATATGAATTGTGAAACGAAACTTTGCAGAGATTAGCGGAGTCACATTTTCTACTGAAGTACCAAGTTTCAGAAGTGCAGCTCTTGTACTGCCGGAGATATGTCGATACAAACTGAATACGCAAAACATCAACAAAATTTAGCGCGTTTTAAAGTTGATATCGCTTTTGTTTATAACTTGTACATTTATTCGAATTGTGCAACGAAACTTTGCAGACAGTCGCGGAGATACATCGTCTACTGAAGTACCAAGTTTCAGAAGTGCAGCTCTTGTACTGCTGGAGATATGTCGATACAAACTGAATACGCAAAACATCAACAAAATTTAGCGCGTTTTAAAGTTGATATCGCTTTTGTTTATAACTTCCATATTTATTCGAATTGTGCAACGAAACTTTGCAGAGATCAGCGGAGTCACATTTTCTACTGAAGTACCAAGTTTCAGAAGTGCAGCTCTTGTACTGCCGGAGATATGTCGATACAAACTGAATACGTAAAACATCAAAAAAATTTAGCGCGTTTTAAAGTTGATATCGCTTTTGTTTATAACTTCCACATTTATTCGAATTGTGCAACGAAACGTTGCAGACAGTCGCGGAGATACATCGTCTACTGAATAACCATGTTTCAGAAGTGCTGCTCTTGTACTGCCGGAGATATGTCGATACAAACTGAATACGCAAAACATCATACAAAATTAAGCGCGTTTTAAAGTTGATATCGCTTTTGTTTATAACTTCCACATTTATTCGAATTGTGCAACGAAACTTTGCAGAGATTAGCGGAGATAAATTTTCTACTGAAGTACCAAGTTTCAGAAGTGTAGCTCTGGTACTGCCGGATATATGTCGATACAAACTGAATACGCAAAACATCAACAAAATTTAGCGCGTTTTAAAGTTGATATCGCTTTTGTTTATAACTTCCACATTTAGTCGAATTGTGCAACGAAACTTTGCAGACAGTCGCGGATAGGCATTTGCTACTGAAGTACCAAGTTTCAGAAGTGCAGCTCTTGTACTGCCGGAGATATGCCGATACAAACTGAATGCGCAAAACATCAACAAAATTTAGCGCGTTTTAAAGTTGATATCGCTTTTGTTTATAACTTCCACATTTATTCGAATTGTGCAACGAAACTTTGCAGAGATTAGCGGAGTCACATTTCCTACTGAAGTACCAAGGTTCAGAAGTGCAGCTCTTGTACTGCC
The DNA here is from genome assembly GCA_963556195.1 of Sepiola atlantica. Classification (NCBI taxonomy): domain Eukaryota; kingdom Metazoa; phylum Mollusca; class Cephalopoda; order Sepiida; family Sepiolidae; genus Sepiola; species Sepiola atlantica. The sequence goes on from OY744526.1 coordinate 28,483,145, forward strand.
GGAGATATGTCGATACAAACTGAATACGCAAAACATCAACAAAATTTAACGCGTTTTAAAGTTGATATCGCTTTTGTTTTTAACTTCCACATTAATTCGAATTGTGCAACGAAACTTTGCAGAGATAAGCTGAGTCACATTTTCTACTGAAGTACCAAGTTTCAGAAGTGCAGCTCTTGTACTGCCGGAGATATGTCGATACAAACTGAATACGCAAAACATCAACAAAATTTAGCGCGTTTTAAAGTTGATATCGCTTTTGTTTATAACTTCCACATTTATTCGAATTGTGCCACGAAACTTTGCAGACAGTCGCGGAGATACATCGTCTACTTAAGTACCAAGTTTCAGAAGTGCAGCTCTTGTACTGCCGGAGATATGTACATACAAACTGAATACGCAAAACATCAACAAAATTTAGCGCGTTTTAAAGTTGATATCGCTTTTGTTTATAACTTCCATATTTATTCGAATTGTGCAACGAAACTTTGCAGACAGTCGCGAAGATACATCGTCAACTGAAGTACCAAGTTTAAGAAGTGCAGCTCTTGCACTGCCGGAGATATGTCGATACAAACTGAATACGCAAAACATCAACAAAATTTAGCGCGTTGATATCGCTTTTGTTTATAACTTCCACATTTATTCGAATTGTGCAACGAAACTTTGCAGCGATTAGCGGAGTCACATTTTCGACTGAAGTACCAAGTTTCAGATGTGCAGCTCTTGTACTGCCGGACATATTTCGATACAAACTGAATACGTAAAACATCAAAAAAATTTAGCGCGTTTTAAAGTTGATATCGCTTTTGTTTATAACTTCCACATTTATTCGAATTGTGCAACGAAACTTTGCAGACAGTCGCGGAGATACATCGTCTACTGAATAACCATGTTCCAGAAGTGCTGCTCTGGTACTGCCGGAGATATGTCGATACAAACTGAATACGCAAAACATCAACAAAATTTAGCGCGTTTTAAAGTTGATATCGCTTTTGTTTATAACTTCCACATTTATTCGAATTGTGCAACGAAACTTTGCAGAGATTAGCGGAGATACATTTTCTACTGAAGTACCAAGTTTCAGAAGTGCAGCTCTTTTACTGCCGGATATATGTCGATACAAACTGAATACGCAAAACATCAACAAAATTTAGCGCGTTTTATAGTTGATATCGCTTTTGTTTATAACTTCCACATTTATTCGAATTGTGCAACGAAACTTTGCAGACAGTCGCGGATAGGCATTTGCTACTGAAGTACCAAGTTTCAGAAGTGCAGCTCTTGTACTGCTGGAGATATGTCGATACAAACTTAATACGCAAAACACCAACAAAATTTAGCGCGTTTTAAAATTGATATCGCTTTTGTTTATAACTTCCACATTTATTCGAATTGTGCAACGAAACTTTGCAGAGATTAGCGGAGTCACATTTCCTACTGAAGTACCAAGTTTCAGAAGTGCAGCTCTTGTACTGCCGAAGATATGTCGATACAAACTGAATACGCAAAACATCAACAAAATTTAGCGCGTTTTAAAGTTGATATCGCTTTTGTTTATAACTTCCACATTTATTCAAATTGTGCGACGAAACTTTGCAGAGATTAGCGGAGTCAGATTTTCTACTGGAGTACCAAGTTTCAGACATGCAGCTCTTGTACTGCCGGAGATATGTCGATACAAACTGAATACGCAAAACATCAACAAAATTTAGCGCGTTTTAAAGTTGATATCGCTTTTGTTTATAACTTACAGATTTATTCGAATTGTGCAACGAAACTTTGCAGACAGTCCTAGAGATACATCGTCTTCTGAAGTACCAAGTTTCAGAAGTGCAGCTCTTGTACTGCCGGAGATATGTCGATACAAACTGAATACGCAAAACATCAACAAAATTTAGCGCGTTTTAAAGTTGATATCGCTTTTGTTTATAACTTCCATATTTATTCGAATTGTGCAACGAAACTTTGCAGACAGTCGCGAAGATACATTGTCTACTGAAGTACCCAGTTTCAGAAGTGCAGCTCTTGTACTGCCGGAGATATGTCGATACAAACTGAATACTAAAAACAACAACAAAATTTAGCGCGTTTTAAAGTTGATATCGCTTTTGTTTATAACTTCCACATTAATTCGAATTGTGCAACGAAACTTTGCAGAGATTAGCGGAGTCACATTTTCTACTGAAGTAAAAGTTTCAGAAGTGCAGCTCTTGTACTGCCGGAGATATGTCGATACAAACTGAATACGAAAAACATCAACAAATTTAGCGCGTTTTAAAGTTGATATGGCTTTTGTTTATAACATCCACATTTATTCGAATTGTGCAACGAAACTTTGCAGACAGTCGCGGAGATACATCGTGTACTGAAGTACCAAGTTTCAGAAGTGCAGCTCTTGTACTGCCGGAGATATGTCGATACAAACTGAATACGCAAAACATCAACAAAATTTAGCGCGTTTTAAAGTTGATATCGCTTTTGTTTATAACTTCCACATTTATTCGAATTGTGCAACGAAACTTTGCAGACAGTCGCGAAGATACATCGTCTACTGAAGTACCAAGTTTCAGAAGTGCAGCTCTTGCACTGCCGGAGATATGTCGATACAAACTGAATACGCAAAACATCAACAAAATTTAGCGCGTTTTAAAGTTGATATCGCTTTTGTTTATAACTTCAACATTTATTCGAATTGTGCAACGAAACTTTGCAGAGATTAGCGGAGTCACATTTTCGACTTAAGTATTAAGGTTCAGAAGTGCAGCTCTTGTACTGCCGGAGATATGTCGATACAAACTGAATACGCAAAACATCAACAAAATTTAGCGCGTTTTAAAGTTGATATCGCTTTTGTTTATAACTTCCACATTAATTCGAATTGTGCAACGAAACTTTGCAGAGGTTAGCGGAGTCACATTTTCTACTGAAGTACCAAGTTTCAGAAGTGCAGCTCTTGTACTGCCGGAGAGATGTTGATACAAACTAGATACGTAAAACATCAAAAAAATTTAGCGCGTTTTAAAGTTGATATCGCTTTTGTTTATAACTTCCACATTTATTCGAATTGTGCGACGAAACTTTGCAGAGATTAGCGGAGTCACATTTACTACTGGAGTACCAAGTTTCAGACATGCAGCTCTTGTACTGCCGGAGATATTTCGATACAAACTGAATACGCAAAACATCAACAAAATTTAGCGCGTTTTAAAGTTGATATCGCTTTTGTTTATAACTTCCATATTTATTCGAATTGTGCAACGAAACTTTGCAGACAGTCGCGAAGATACATCGTCTACTGAAGTACCAAGTTTCAGAAGTGCAGCTCTTGTACTGCCGGACATATGTCGATACAAACTGAATACGCAAAACATCAACAAAATTTAGCGCGTTTTAAAGTTGATATCGCTTTTGTTTATAACTTCCACATTAATTCGAATTGTGCAACGAAACTTTGCAGAGGTAAGCGGAATCACATTTTCCACTGAAGTACCAAGTTTCAGAAGTGCAGCTCTTGTACTGCCGGAGATATGTCGATACAAACTGAATACGCAAAACATCCAAAAAATTTAGCGCGTTTTAAAGTTGATATCGCTTTTGTTTATAACTTCCACATTTATTCGAATTGTGCGACGAAACTTTGCAGAGATTAGCGGAGTCACATTTTCTACTAGAGTACCAAGTTTCAGACATGCAGCTCTTGTACTGCCGGAGATATGTCGATACAAACTGAATACGCAAAACATCAACAAAATTTAGCGCGTTTTAAAGTTGATATCGCTTTTGTTTATAACTTCAATATTTATTCGAATTGTGCAACGAAACTTTGCAGACAGTCGCGAAGATACATCGTCTACTGAAGTACCAAGTTTCAGAAGTGCAGCTCTTGTACTGCCGGATATATGTCGATACAAACTGAATACGCAAAACATCAACAAAATTTAGCGCGTTTTAAAGTTGATATCGCTTTTGTTTATAACTTCCATATTTATTCGAATTGTGCAACGAAACTTTGCAGACAGTCGCGAAGATACATCGTCTACTAAAGTACCAAGTTTCAGAAGTGCGGCTCTTGCACTGCCGGAGATATGTCGATACAAACTGAATACGCAAAACATCAACAAAATTTAGCGCGTTTTAAAGTTGATATCGCTTTTGTTTATAACTTCCACATTTATTCGAATTGTGCAACGAAACTTTGCAGAGATTAGCGGAGTCACATTTTCTACTGGAGTACCAAGTTTCAGACATGCAGCTCTTGTACTGCCGGAGATATGTCGATACAAACTGAATACGCAAAACATCAACAAAATTTAGCGCGTTTTAAAGTTGATATCGCTTTTGTTTATAACTTCCATATTTATTCGAATTGTGCAACGAAACTTTGCAGACAGTCGCGGAGATACATCGTCTACTGAATAACCATGTTTCAGAAGTGCTGCTCTGGTACTGCCGAAGATATGTCGATACAAACTGAATACGCAAAACATCATACAAAATTTAGCGCGTTTTAAAGTTGATATCGCTTTTGTTTATAACTTCCACATTTGTTCGAATTGTGCAACGAAACTTTGCAGAGATTAGCGGAGATACATTTTCTACTGAAGTACCAAGTTTCAGAAGTGCAGCTCTGGTACTGCCGGATATATGTCGATACAAACTGAATACGCAAAACATCAACAAAATTTAGCGCGTTTTAAAGTTAATATCGCTTTTGTTTATAACTTCCACATTTAGTCGAATTGTGCAACGAAACTTTGCAGACAGTCGCGGATAGGCATTTTCTACTGCAGTACCACGTTTCAGAAGTGCAGCTCTTGTACTGCCGGAGATATGCCGATACAAACTGAATACGCAAAACATCAACAAAATTTAGCGCGTTTTAAAGTTGATATCGCTTTTGTTTATAACTTCCACATTTATTTGAATTGTGCAACGAAACTTTGCAGACAGTCGCGGAGATACATCGTCTACTGAAGTACCAAGTTTAAGAAGTGCAGCTCTTGTACTGCCGGAGATATGTCGATACAAACTGAATACGCAAAACATCAACAAAATTTAGCGCGTTTTAAAGTTGATATCGCTTTTGTTTATAACTTCCATATTTATTCGAATTGTGCAACGAAAATTTGCAGAGATAAGCGGAGTCACATTTTCGACTGAAGTACCAAGTTTCAGAAGTGCAGCTCTTGTACTGCCTGGATATGTCGATACAAACTTAATACGCAAAACATCAACAAAATTTAGCGCGTTTTAAAGTTGATATCGCTTTTGTTTATAACTTCCACATTTATTCGAATTGTGAAACGAAACTTTGCAGAGATTAGCGCAGTCACATTTTCTACTGAAGTACCAAGTTTCAGAAGTGCTGCTCTGGTACTGCCGGAGATATGTCGATACAAACTGAATACGTAAAACATCAAACAAATTTAGCGCGTTTTGAAGTTGATATCGCTTTTGTTTATAACTTCCACATTTATTCAAATTGTGCAACGAAACTTTGCAGACAGTCGCAGAGATACATCGTCTACTGAATAACCATGTTTCAGAAGTGCTGCTCTGGTACTACCGGAGATATGTCGATACAAACTGAATACGCAAAACATCATACAAAATTTAGCGCGTTTTAAAGTTGATATCGCTTTTGTTTATAACTTCCACATTTATTCGAATTGTGCAACGAAACTATGCAGAGATTAGCGGAGATACATTTTCTACTGAAGTACCAAGTTTCAGAAGTGCAGCTCTTGTACTGCCTGGATATGTCGATACAAACTGATTACGCAAAACATCAACAAAATTTAGCGCGTTTTTAAGTTGATATCGCTTTTGTTTATAACTTCCACATTTAGTCGAATTGTGTAACGAAACTTTGCAGACAGTCGCGGATAGGCATTTTCTACTGAAGTACCACGTTTCAGAAGTGCAGCTCTTGTACTGCCGGAGATATGTTGATACAAACTGAATACGCAAATCATCAATTAAATTTAGCGCGTTTTAAAGTTGATATCGCTTTTGTTTATAACTTTCACATTTATTCGAATTGTGCAACGAAACTTTGCAGAGATTAGCGGAGTCACATTTTCTACTGAAGTACCTAGTTTCAGAAGTGCAGCTCTTGTACTGCCGGAGATATGTCGATACAAACTGAATACGCAAAACATCAACAAAATTTAGCGCGTTTTAAAGTTGATATCGCTTTTGTTTATAACTTCCACATTTATTCGAATTGTGCAACGAAACTTTGCAGAGATTAGCGGAGTGACATTTTCTACTGGAGTACTAAGTTTCAGACATGCAGCTCTTGTACTGCCGGAGATATGTCGATACAAACTGAATACGCAAAACATCAACAAAATTTAGCGCGTTTGAAAGTTGATATCGCTTTTGTTTATAACTTCCACATTTATTCGGATTGTGCAACGAAACTTTGCAGACAGTCGCGGAGATACATCGTCTACTGAAGTACCAAGTTTCAGAAGTGCAGCTCTTGTACTGTCGGAGATATGTCGATACAAACTGAATACGCAAAAGATCAACAAAATTTAGCGCGTTTTATAGTTGATATCGCTTTTGTTTATAACTTCCACATTTAGTCGAATTGTGAAACGAAACTTTGCAGACAGTCGCGGAGATACATCGTCTACTGAATAACCATGTTTCAGAAGTGCTGCTCTGGTACTGCCGGAGATATGTCGATACAAACTGAATACGCAAAACATCATACAAAATTTAGCGCGTTTTAAAGTTGATATCGCTTTTGTTTATAACTTCCACATTTGTTCGAATTGTGCAACGAAACTTTGCAGAGATTAGCGGAGTCACATTTTCTACTGAAGTACCAAGTTTCAGAAGTGCAGCTCTTGTACTGCCGGATATATGTCGATACAAACTGAATACGCAAAACATCAACAAAATTTAGCGCGTTTTTAAGTTTATATCGCTTTTGTTTATAACTTCCACATTTAGTCAAATTGTGCAACGAAACTTTGCAGACAGTCGCGGATAGGCATTTTCTACTGAAGTACCACGTTTCAGAAGTGCAGCTCTTGTACTGCCGGAGATATGCGTATACAAACTGAATACGCAAAACATCAACAAAATTTAGCGCGTTTTAAAGTTGATATCGCTTTTGTTTATAACTTCCACATTTATTGGAATTGTGCGACGAAACTTTGCAGACAGTCGCGGAGATACATCGTCTACTGAAGTACCAAGTTTCAGAAGTGCAGCTCTTGTACTGTCGGAGATATGTCGATACAAACTGAATACGCAAAACATCAACAAAATTTAGCGCGTTTTAAAGTTGATATCGCTTTTGTTTATAACTTCCATATTTATTCGAATTGTGCAACGAAACTTAGCAGACAGTCGCGAAGATACATCGTCTAGTTAAGTACCAAGTTTCAGAAGTGCAGCTCTTGCACTGCCGGAGATATGTCGATACAAACTGAATACGCAAAACATCAACAAAATTTAGCGCGTTTTAAAGTTGATATCGCTTTTGTTTATAACTTCCACATTTATTCGAATTGTGCAACGAAACTTTGCAGAGATAAGCGGAGTCACATTTCCGACTGAAGTACCAAGTTTCAGAAGTGCAGCTCTTGTACTGCCGGAGATATGTCGAAACAAACTGAATACGCAAAACATCAACAAAATTTAGCGCGTTTTAAAGTTGATATCGCTTTTGTTTATAACTTCCACATTAATTCGAATTGTGAAACGAAACTTTGCAGAGATTAGCGGAGTCACATTTTCTACTGAAGTACCAAGTTTCAGAAGTGCTGCTCTGGTACTGCCGGAGATATGTCGATACTAACTGAATACGTAAAACATCAAAAAAATTTAGCGCGTTTTAAAGTTGATATCGCTTTTGTTTATAACTTCCACATTTATTCGAATTGTGCAACGAAACTTTGCAGACAGTCGCGGAGATACATCGTCTACTGAATAACCATGTTTCAGAAGTGCTGCTCTGGTACTGCCGGAGATATGTCGATACAAACTGAATACGCAAAACATCAACAAAATTTAGCGCGTTTTTAAGTTGATATCGCTTTTGTTTATAACTTCCACATTTAGTCGAATTGTGCAACGAAACTTTGCAGACAGTCGCGGATAGGCATTTTCTACTGAAGTACCAAGTTTCAGAAGTGCAGCTCTTGTACTGCCGGAGATATGTCGATACAAACTGAATACGCAAAACATCAACAAAATTTAGCGCGTTTTAAAGTTGATATCGCTTTTGTTTATAACTTCCACATTTATTCGAATTGTGCAACGAAACTTTGCAGAGATTAGCGGAGTCACATTTTCTACTGAAGTACTAAGTTTCAGAAGTGCAGCTCTTGTACTGCCGGAGATATGTCGATACAAACTGAATACGCAAATCATCAACAAAATTTAGCGCGTTTTAAAGTTGATATCGCTTTTGTTTATAACTTCCACATTTATTCGAATTGTGCAACGTAACTTTGCAGAGATTAGCGGAGTCACATTTCCTACTGATGTACCAAGTTTCAGAAGTGCAGCTCTTGTACTGCCGGAGATATGTCGATACAAACTGGAACGCAAAACATCAACAAAATTTCGCGCGTTTTAAAGTTGATATCGCTTTTGTTTATAACTTCCACATTTAGTCGAATTGTGCAACGAAACTTTGCAGAGATAAGCGGAGTCACATTTTCTACTGAAGTACCTAGTTTCAGAAGTGCAGCTCTTGTACTGCCGGAGATATGTCGATACAAACTTCATACGCAAAACATCAACAAAATTTAGCGCGTTTTCAAGTTGATATCGCTTTTGTTTATAACTTCCACATTTATTCGAATTGTGCAACGAAACTTTGCAGAGATTAGCGGAGTCACATTTTCGACTGGAGTACCAAGTTTCAGACATGCAGCTCTTGTACTGCCGGAGATATGTCGATACAAACTGAATACGCAAAACATCAACAAAATTTAGCGCGTTTTAAAGTTGATATCGCTTTTGTTTATAGCTTCCATATTTATTCGAATTGTGCAACGAAACTTTGCAGACAGTCGCGAAGATACATCGTCTACTGAAGTACCAAGTTTCAGAAGTGCAGCTCTTGTACTGCCGGAGATATGTCGATACAAACTGAATACGCAAAAGATCAACAAAATTTAGCGCGTTTTAAAGTTGATATCGCTTTTGTTTATAACTTCCACATTTAGTCGAATTGTGAAACGAAACTTTGCAGACAGTCGCGGAGATACATCGTCTACTGAATAACCATGTTTCAGAAGTGCTGCTCTGGTACTGCCGGAGATATGTCGATACAAACTGAATACGCAAAACATCATACAAAATTTAGCGCGTTTTAAAGTTGATATCGCTTTTGTTTATAACTTCCACATTTGTTCGAATTGTGCAACGAAACTTTGCAGAGATTAGCGGAGTCACATTTTCCACTGAAGTACCAAGTTTCGGAAGTGCAGCTCTTGTACTGCCGGATATATGTCGATACGAACTGAATACGCAAAACATCAACAAAATTTAGCGCGTTTTTAAGTTTATATCGCTTTTGTTTATAACTTCCACATTTAGTCAAATTGTGCAACGAAACTTTGCAGACAGTCGCGGATAGGCATTTTCTACTGAAGTACCACGTTTCAGAAGTGCAGCTCTTGTACTGCCGGAGATATGCGTATACAAACTGAATACGCAAAACATCAACAAAATTTAGCGCGTTTTAAAGTTGATATCGCTTTTGTTTATAACTTCCACATCTATTGGAATTGTGCGACGAAACTTTGCAGACAGTCGCGGAGATACATCGTCTACTGAAGTACCAAGTTTCAGAAGTGCAGCTCTTGTACTGCCGGAGATATGTCGATACAAACTGAATACGCAAAACATCAACAAAATTTAGCGCGTTTTAAAGTTGATATCGCTTTTGTTTATAACTTCCATATTTATTCGAATTGTGCAACGAAACTTAGCAGACAGTCGCGAAGATACATCGTCTACTTAAGTACCAAGTTTCAGAAGTGCAGCTCTTGCACTGCCGGAGATATGTCGATACAAACTGAATACGCAAAACATCAACAAAATTTAGCGCGTTTTAAAGTTGATATCGCTTTTGTTTATAACTTCCACATTTATTCGAATTGTGCAACGAAACTTTGCAGAGATAAGCGGAGTCACATTTCCGACTGAAGTACCAAGTTTCAGAAGTGCAGCTCTTGTACTGCCGGAGATATGTCGATACAAACTGAATACGCAAAACATCAACAAAATTTAGCGCGTTTTAAAGTTGATATCGCTTTTGTTTATAACTTCCACATTAATTCGAATTGTGAAACGAAACTTTGCAGAGATTAGCGGAGTCACATTTTCTACTGAAGTACCAAGTTTAAGAAGTGCTGCTCTGGTACTGCCGGAGATAGTTCGATACTAACTGAATACGTAAAACATCAAAAAAATTTAGCGCGTTTTAAAGTTGATATCGCTTTTGTTTATAACTTCCACATTTATTCGAATTGTGCAACGAAACTTTGCAGACAGTCGCGGAGATACATCGTCTACTGAATAACCATGTTTCAGAAGTGCTGCTCTGGTACTGCCGGAAATATGTCGATACAAACTGAATACGCAAAACATCAACAAAATTTAGCGCGTTTTTAAGTTGATATCGCTTTTGTTTATAACTTCCACATTTAGTCGAATTGTGCAACGAAACTTTGCAGACAGTCGCGGATAGGCATTTTCTACTGAAGTACCAAGTTTCAGAAGTGCAGCTCTTGTACTGCCGGAGATATGTCGATACAAACTGAATACGCAAAACATCAACAAAATTTAGCGCGTTTTAAAGTTGATATCGCTTTTGTTTATAACTTCCACATTTATTCGAATTGTGCAACGAAACTTTGCAGAGATTAGCGGAGTCACATTTTCTACTGGAGTACTAAGTTTCAGAAGTGCAGCTCTTGTACTGCCGGAGATATGTCGATACAAACTGAATACGCAAATCATCAACAAAATTTAGCGCGTTTTAAAGTTGATATCGCTTTTGTTTATAACTTCCACATTTATTCGAATTGTGCAACGAAACTTTGCAGAGATTAGCGGAGTCACATTTTCTACTGAAGTCTTAAGTTTCAGAAGTGCAGCTTTTGTACTGCCGGAGATATGTCGATACAAACTGAATACGCAAAACATCAACAAAATTTAGCGCGTTTTAAAGTTGATATCGCTTTTGTTTATAACTTCCACATTTATTCGAATTGTGCAACGTAACTTTGCAGAGATTAGCGGAGTCACATTTCCTACTGATGTACCAAGTTTCAGAAGTGCAGCTCTTGTACTGCCGGAGATATGTCGATACAAACTGGAACGCAAAACATCAACAAAATTTCGCGCGTTTTAAAGTTGATATCGCTTTTGTTTATAACTTCCACATTTAGTCGAATTGTGCAACGAAACTTTGCAGACAGTCGCGAAGATACATCGTCTACTGAAGTACCAAGTTTCAGAAGTGCAGCTCTTGTACTGCCGGAGATATGTCGATACAAACTGAATACGCAAAAGATCAACAAAATTTAGCGCGTTTTAAAGTTGATATCGCTTTTGTTTATAACTTCCACATTTAGTCGAATTGTGAAACGAAACTTTGCAGACAGTCGCGGAGATACATCGTCTACTGAATAACCATGTTTCAGAAGTGCTGCTCTGGTACTGCCGGAGATATGTCGATACAAACTGAATACGCAAAACATCATACAAAATTTAGCGCGTTTTAAAGTTGATATCGCTTTTGTTTATAACTTCCACATTTGTTCGAATTGTGCAACGAAACTTTGCAGAGATTAGCGGAGTCACATTTTCTACTGAAGTACCAAGTTTCGGAAGTGCAGCTCTTGTACTGCCGGATATATGTCGATACAAACTGAATACGCAAAACATCAACAAAATTTAGCGCGTTTTTAAGTTTATATCGCTTTTGTTTATAACTTCCACATTTAGTCAAATTGTGCAACGAAACTTTGCAGACAGTCGCGGATAGGCATTTTCTACTGAAGTACCACGTTTCAGAAGTGCAGCTCTTGTACTGCCGGAGATATGCGTATACAAACTGAATACGCAAAACATCAACAAAATTTAGCGCGTTTTAAAGTTGATATCGCTTTTGTTTATAACTTCCACATTTATTGGAATTGTGCGACGAAACTTTGCAGACAGTCGCGGAGATACATCGTCTACTGAAGTACCAAGTTTCAGAAGTGCAGCCCTTGTACTGCCGGAGATATGTCGATACAAACTGAATACGCAAAACATCAACAAAATTTAGCGCGTTTTAAAGTTGATATCGCTTTTGTTTATAACTTCCATATTTATTCGAATTGTGCAACGAAACTTAGCAGACAGTCGCGAAGATACATCGTCTACTTAAGTACCAAGTTTCAGAAGTGCAGCTCTTGCACTGCCGGAGATATGTCGATACAAACTGAATACGCAAAACATCAACAAAATTTAGCGCGTTTTAAAGTTGATATCGCTTTTGTTTATAACTTCAACATTTATTCGAATTGTGCAACGAAACTTTGCAGAGATAAGCGGAGTCACATTTCCGACTGAAGTACCAAGTTTCAGAAGTGCAGCTCTTGTACTGCCGGAGATATGTCGATACAAACTGAATACGCAAAACATCAACAAAATTTAGCGCGTTTTAAAGTTGATATCGCTTTTGTTTATAACTTCCACATTAATTCGAATTGTGAAACGAAACTTTGCAGAGATTAGCGGAGTCACATTTTCTACTGAAGTACCAAGTTTCAGAAGTGCTGCTCTCGTACTGCCGGAGATATGTCGATACTAACTGAATACGTAAAACATCAAAAAAATTTAGCGCGTTTTAAAGTTGATATCGCTTTTGTTTATAACTTCCACATTTATTCGAATTGTGCAACGAAACTTTGCAGACAGTCGCGGAGATACATCGTCTACTGAATAACCATGTTTCAGAAGTGCTGCTCTGGTACTGCCGGAAATATGTCGATACAAACTGAATACGCAAAACATCAACAAAATTTAGCGCGTTTTTAAGTTGATATCGCTTTTGTTTATAACTTCCACATTTAGTCGAATTGTGCAACGAAACTTTGCAGACAGTCGCGGATAGGCATTTTCTACTGAAGTACCAAGTTTCAGAAGTGCAGCTCTTGTACTGCCGGAGATATGTCGATACAAACTGAATACGCAAAACATCAACAAAATTTAGCGCGTTTTAAAGTTGATATCGCTTTTGTTTATAACTTCCACATTTATTCGAATTGTGCAACGAAACTTTGCAGAGATTAGCGGAGTCACATTTTCTACTGAAGTACTAAGTTTCAGAAGTGCAGCTCTTGTACTGCCGGAGATATGTCGATACAAACTGAATACGCAAATCATCAACAAAATTTAGCGCGTTTTAAAGTTGATATCGCTTTTGTTTATAACTTCCACATTTATTCGAATTGTGCAACGAAACTTTGCAGAGATTAGCGGAGTCACATTTTCTACTGAAGTCTTAAGTTTCAGAAGTGCAGCTCTTGTACTGCCGGAGATATGTCGATACAAACTGAATACGCAAAACATCAACAAAATTTAGCGCGTTTTAAAGTTGATATCGCTTTTGTTTATAACTTCCACATTTATTCGAATTGTGCAACGTGACTTTGCAGAGATTAGCGGAGTCACATTTCCTACTGATGTACCAAGTTTCAGAAGTGCAGCTCTTGTACTGCCGGAGATATGTCGATACAAACTGGAACGCAAAACATCAACAAAATTTCGCGCGTTTTAAAGTTGATATCGCTTTTGTTTATAACTTCCACATTTAGTCGAATTGTGCAACGAAACTTTGCAGAGATTAGCGGAGTTACATTTTCTACTGAAGTACCTAGTTTCAGAAGTGCAGCTCTTGTACTGCCGGAGATATGTCGATACAAACTGAATACGCAAAACATCAACAAAATTTAGCGCGTTTTCAAGTTGATATCGCTTTTGTTTATAACTTCCACATTTATTCGAATTGTGCAACGAAACTTTGCAGAGATTAGCGGAGTAACATTTTCTACTGGAGTACCAAGTTTCAGACATGCAGCTCTTGTACTGCCGGAGATATGTCGATACAAACTGAATACGCAAAACATCAACAAAATTTAGCGCGTTTTAAAGTTGATATTGCTTTTGTTTATAACTTCCATATTTATTCGAATTGTGCAACGAAACTTTGCAGACAGTCGCGAAGATACATCGTCTACTGAAGTACCAAGTTTCAGAAGTGCAGCTCTTGCACTGCCGGAGATATGTCGATACAAACTGAATACGCAAAACATCAACAAAATTTAGCGCGTTTTAAAGTTGATATCGCTTTTGTTTATAACTTCCACATTTATTCGAATTGTGCAACAAAACTTTGCAGAGATTAGCGGAGTCACATTTTCTACTGAAGTACCAAGTTTCAGACGTGCGGCTATTGTACTGCCGGAGATATGTCGATACAAACTGAATACGTAAAACATCAACAAAATTTAGCGCGTTTTAAAGTTGATATCGCTTTTGTTTATAACTTCCACATTTATTCGAATTGTGCAACGAAACTTTGCAGAGATTAGCGGAGTCACATTTTCGACTGAAGTACCAAGTTTCAGAAGTGCAGCTCTTGTACTGCCGGAGATATGTCGATACAAACTGAATACGCAAAAGATCAACAAAATTTTGCGCGTTTTAAAGTTGATATCGCTTTTGTTTATAACTTCCACATTTAGTCAGAATTGTGCAACGAAATTTTTCAGACAGTCGCGGAGATACATCGTCTTCTGAAGTACTAAGTTTCAGAAGTGCAGCTATTGTACTGCCGGAGATATGTCGATACAAACTGAATACGCAAAACATCAACAAAATTTAAGCGTTTTAAAGTTGATATCGCTTTTGTTCATAACTTCCACATTTATTCGACTTGTGTAACGAAACTTTGCAGAGATTAGCGGAGATACATTTTCTACTGAAGTACCAAGTTTCGGAAGTGCAGCTCTTGTACTGCTGGAGATATGTCGATACAAACTGAATACGCAAAACATCAACAAAATTTAGCGCGTTTTAAAGTTGATATCGCTTTTGTTTATAACTTCCACATTTATTCGAATTGTGCAACGATACTTTGCAGACAGTCGCGGAGATACATCGTCTACTTAAGTACCAAGTTTCAAAAGTGCAGCCCTTGTACTGCCGGAGATATGTCGATACAAACTGAATACGCAAAACATCATACAAAATTAAGCGCGTTTTAAAGTTGATATCGCTTTTGTTTATAACTTCCACATTTATATGAATTGTGCAACGAAACTTTGCAGACATTAGCGGAGTCACATTTTCTTCTGAATTATGAAGTTTAAGAAGTGCAGCTCTTGTACTGCCGGAGATATGTCAATACAAACTAAATACGAAAAACATCAACAAAATTTAGCACGTTTTAAAGTTGATATCGCTTTTGTTTATAACTTCCACATTTATATTGATTGTGCAACGAAACTTTGCAGAGATTAGCGGAGTCACATTTTCTACTGAAGTACCAAGTTTTCGAAGTGCAGCTCTTGTACTGCCGGAGATATGTCGATACAAACTGAATACGCAAAACATCAACAAAATTTAGCGCGTTTTAAAGTTGATATCGCTTTTGTTTTTAACTTCCACATTTAGTCGAATTGTGCAACGAAACTTTGCAGAGATTAGCGGAGTCACATTTTCTACTGAAGT
This sequence comes from Sepiola atlantica, assembly GCA_963556195.1. Lineage (NCBI taxonomy): Eukaryota > Metazoa > Mollusca > Cephalopoda > Sepiida > Sepiolidae > Sepiola > Sepiola atlantica. Next base: position 28,498,913 of record OY744526.1, read on the forward strand.
ACCAAGTTTCAGAAGTGCAGCTCTGGTACTGCCGGAGATATGTCGATACAAACTGAATACGCAAAACATCAACAAAATTAAGCGCGTTTTAAAGTTGATATCGCTTTTGTTTATAACTTCCACATTTATTCGAATTGTGCCACGAAACTTTGCAGACAGTCGCCGAAAGGCATTTCCTACTGAAGTACCAAGTTTCAGAAGTGCAGCTCGTGTACTCCCGGAGATATGTCGATACAAACTGAATACGCAAAACATCAACAAAATTACGCGCGTTTTAAAGTTGATATCGCTTTTGTTTATAACTTCCACATTAATTCGAATTGTGCAACGAAACTTTGCAGACTGTCGCGGAGATACATCGTCTACTAAAGTACTAAGTTTCAGAAGTGCAGCTCTTGAACTGCCGGAGATATGTCGATACAAACTGAATACGCAAAACATCAACAAAATTTAGCGCGTTTTGAAGTTGATATCGCTTTTGTTTATAACTTCCACATTTATTCGAATTGTGCAACGAAACTTTGCAGAGATTAGCGGAGTCACATTTTCTACTGACGTACCAAGTTTCAGAAGTGCAGCTCTTGTACTGCCGGAGATATGTCGATACAAACTGAATACGCAAAACATCAAAAAAATTTAGCGCGTTTTAAAGTTGATATCGCTTTTGTTTATAACTTCGACATTTACTCGAATTGTGCAACGAAACTTTGCAGACAGTCGCGGAGATACATCGTCTACTGAATTACCAAGTTTCAGAAGTGCTGCTTTGGTACTGCCGGAGATATGTCGATACAAACTGAATACGCAAAACATCATACAAAATTTAGCGCGTTTTAAAGTTGATATCGCTTTTGTTTATAACTTCCACATATATATGAATTGTGCAACGAAACTTTGCAGAGATTAGCGGAGTCACATTTTCTACTGAATTACCAAGTTTCAGAAGTGCAGCTCTTGTATTGCCGGAGATATGTCAATACAAACTAAATACGCAAAACATCAACAAAATTTAGCACGTTTTAAAGTTGATATCGCTTTTGTTTATAACTTCCACATTTATTCGAATTGTGCAACGAAACTTTGCAGAGATTAGCGGAGTCACATTTCCTACTGGAGTACCAAGTTTCAGAAGTGCAGCTCTTGTACTGCCGGAGATATGCCGATACAAACTGAATACGCAAAACATCAACAAAATTTAGCGCGTTTTAAAGTTGATATCGCTTTTGTTTATAACTTCCACATTAATTCGAATTGTGCAACGAAACTTTGCAGAGATTAGCGGAGTCACATTTTCTACTGGAGTACCAAGTTTCAGAAGTGCAGCTCTTGTACTGCCGGAGATATGTCGATACAAACTGAATACGCAAAACATCAACAAAATTTAGCGCGTTTTATAGTTGATATCGCTTTTGTTTATAACTTCCACATTTATTCGAATTGTGCAACGGAACTTTGCAGACAGTCGCGGAGATACATCGTCTACTGAAGTACCAAGTTTCAGAAGTGCAGCTCTTGTACTGCTGGAGATAATCGATACAAACTGAATACGCAAAACATCATACAAAATTAAGCGCGTTTTAAAGTTGATATTGCTTTTGTTTATAACTTCTACATTTATTCGAATTGTGCAACGAAACTTTGCAGACATTAGCGGATTCACATTTTCTACTTAAGTACCAAGTTTCAGAAGTGCAGCCATTGTACTGCCGGAGATATGTCGATACAAACTGAATACGCAAAACATCAACAAAATTTAGCGCGTTTTAAAGTTGATATCGCTTTTGTTTATAACTTCCACATTTATTCGAATTGTGCAACGAAACTTTGCAGAGATTAGCGGAGTCACATTTTCTACTGAAGTACCAAGTTTCAGAAGTGCAGCTCTTGTACTGCCGGAGATATGTCGATACAAACCGAATACGCAAAACATCAACAAAATTTAGCGCGTTTTAAAGTTTATATCGCTTTTGTTTATAACTTCCACATTTATTCGAATTGTGCAACGAAACTTTGCAGAGATTAGCGGAGTCACATTTTCTACTGCAGTACCAAGTTTCAGAAGTGCAGCTCTTGTACTGCCGGAGATATGTCGATACAAACTGAATACGCAAAACATCAACAAAATTTAGCGCGTTTTAAAGTTGATATCGCTTTTGTTTATAACTTCCACATTTATTCGAATTGTGCAACGATACTTTGCAGACAGTCGCGGAGATACATCGTCTACTGACATACCAAGTTTCAGAAGTGCAGCTCTTGTACTGCCGGAGATATGTCGATACACACTGAATACTCAAAACATCAACAAAATTTAGCGCGTTTTAAAGTTGATATCGCTTTTGTTTATAACTTCCACATTTATTCGAATTGTACCACGAAACTTTGCAGACAGTCGCGGAGATACATCGTCTACTGAAGTACCACGTTTCAGAAGTGCAGCTTTTGTACTGCCGGAGATATGTCGATACAAACTGAATACGCAGACATCATACAAAATTAAGCGCGTTTTAAAGTTGATATCGCTTTTGTTTATAACTTCCACATTTATATGAATTGTGCAACGAAACTTTGCAGAGATTAGCGGAGTCACATTTTCAACTGAAGTACCAAGTTTCAGAAGTGCAGCTCTTGTA